>CM050418.1:29546547-30146547 GCA_027564155.1 Gymnocypris eckloni scoliostomus
CATTTTGGGGGAGCTAGTTACATTGTATTTACCACAAATATCATTATAACATAATATATTCCCTAAGTTGTCCATAACATGTGTTAGTGACCATATCTCCACCAATCATCAATAAACATAGATTTTCTATTCACCATAATACACCTGTTATTCCAGATAGACATGTTATGTGGGCTAAAATTATGTTTAGAAATCAGTGTCCAGTATAATAGTACTCGTTGATGATAATTTTAGACAATTCAAAATCACACTGTAACAAAAAACTAACACCACCACATTTTTTTAATACAGCTGTAGGAATCTGAAAGCAAAATGAATTATGATTAATGATTAATTATTTATGAAAGACTGTAACCACTTAAGTTGGATGACCCCATTCATCATATCAAAGTCAATTGTTTTAAGACCACCCACTTCATAATCTTTAATCATATCACTTTTACGTAAATTACCCCCCTTCCAGCCACTTAGCCCTGGATCTCACATACACTCCTTTTGCCTTTTTAATATAAAATTAATCTAAAATGGAATGTAGCTTAATATGTTTTTGTCTCTCCTCTTCTGACATACTATGTTGACTACAACATTTATGAATCTCTTGAATCAACTAAAAATCTTTTTCTCATTTATTTTGTATCAGATTTTTGCTAAATGTAATTGAATACTCTCAAAATGTATGTTTTAAGTATTATTTAATACCAATAGGCATTCTTTTTACTTTAAATTCAGTTATTATATTTTTAATATACGCACACAAGTCATTATGATTTAGTAAGTCTGAATTATATTTCCAATACCCTTTAGTTTTAGAAGATTTCTTATTTTATTCTAAGATTAAATTAATCACACTATGATTTGTTGAGGGGGCACCTGAAATACTACATTTAGTTGCACAACTTGAAAGCGTATCAGATCCTAGCCAATAATCGATTCTCGATTTTGAAGTGGCATTTGGTTTGAACCATGAAAAGTGTCTGGAAGTGGGGTTTAATATTCTCCATATATCAGTTAATGAATTTTATAAACAGAAGTCTTGAATAATATACAGGTGCATCTCAATAAATTAGAATGTCGTGGAAAAGTTAATCTATTTCAGTAATTCAACTCAAATTGTGAAACTTGTGTATTAAATGAATTCAATGCACACATACTGAAGTAGTTTAAGTCTTTGGTTCTTTTAATTGTGATGATTTTGGCTCACATTTAACAAAAACCCACCAATTCACTATCTCAACAAATTAGAATATGATGACATGCCAATCAGCTAATCAACTCAAAACACCTGCAAAGGTTTCCTGAGCCTTCAAAATGGTCTCTCACTTTGGTTCACTAGGCTACACAATCATGGAGACTGCTGATCTGACAGTTGTCCAGAAGACAATCATTGACACCCTTCACAAGGAGGGTAAGCCACAAACATGCATTGCCAAAGAAGCTGGCTGTTCACAGAGTGCTGTATCCAAGCATGTTAACAGAAAGTTGAGTGGAAGGAAAAAGTGTGGAAGAAAAAGATGCACAACCAACCGAGAGAACCGCAGCCTTATGAGGATTGTCAAACAAAATCAATTCAAGAATTTGGTTGAACTTCACAAGGAATGGACTGAGGCTGGGGTCAAGGCATCAAGAGCCCTCACACAGACGTGTCAAGGAATTTGGCTACAGTTGTCATCAAGAGGCGTCTTACCTGGGCTAAGGAGAAGAAGAACTGGACTGTTGCCCAGTGGTCCAAAGTCTTCTTTTCAGATGAGAGCAACCAAAGAGAGAAAATTCCATTTTGAAACCAAGGTCCTAGAGTCTGGAGGAAGGATGGAGAAGCTCATAGCCCAAGTTGCTTGAAGTCCAGTGTTAAGTTTCCACAGTCTGTGATGATTTGGGGTGCAATGTCATCTGCTGGTGTTGGTCCATTGTGTTTTTTGAAAACCAACGTCACTGCACCCGTTTACCAATACATTTTGGAGCACTTCATGCTTCCTTCTGCTGACCAGCTTTTTAAAGATGCTGATTTCATTTTCCAGTAGGACTTGGCACCTGCCCACACTGCCAAAAGCACCAAAAGTTGGTTAAATACCCATACTGTTGTTATGTGCTCAAGTGTTCAAAGTGTTCCGGCCATTTTCGAAGTCATTTTGTTCCGGCCATGACGGAAGTCATTTTGTGATTCAGTTGATTCAGATAATCCAGAAGCTTATTTCTCTCCTTTCCTTTACCCAAACTTCTTCATCTCGGCTGTTCATCATCACATAATTTAAACGATAACCTGCTCTGTTTTGTCACATATTAAGTAAAACAGAGTTATCTGAAATATTATCAAAATAATTGATTGTAGATGTGCAGTTTAATCAGTAATTAAGTCTGAAACTAAATTGTTTTTTTTCTTTGTTTTTTTCACAGAGAACGTGTGTGTTTTTTTTTGTGAATGTTAAAAATGTTCATTTATTTAGGCTTTAAGTTATTCAGAGGCGAACATTTAGGGAAAAAAACTATAACAAAATGCACTTGATCTATTTCTATTTTTGTTATTGTCAGTATGCATGTAATGCATGTAGCTTTTGAGTGTATGCATATATGGTTATTATGACTATGATGTCTTTAACTTCCTCTTGGATGTGGTTACAATCATCCTGCTGTTAATTTGAAAGCTGTGAGGTAAAGTTTAATCTCTGATATCCTGTTAAATAAAGACTGAATCATGTTGAAGTATTTTAATATCCAAAGATCATGTTCCTTCTTTTCAGTAAGTTTACTGTACATTGTAAACTTCTTAAGACAGTTATCACGAGAATTTATGATCTGTTAACAGCGCAAATGTTTTAAATCTGTTTTATCAGATTACCCCTCCCTGACAGATCTACTCATAAGGTGTCAAATTGCTGAGACTTTGACAGATAAAAACAAAAATAACCATAAACTGTGATTTTGATGTAAAGGAGATTACGTGGTTGTTAGTGAAACCACCAGATCCTCCAGTTCTGATATTACGCTCCTTTTCAAAACCACCAGCAACATTTTACTTCAATAATAGATTCGAACAGAAATATTCAGTGCAGCCTAAACATAATCTGTTCATAAATAATGTCACTATTGATGAGTTAGGAGATTGTTACAGTATGAACATAACCAAAAATTGCACAGTTCACCAGACTATGCCTCACTGCTGAGTGATACTTCAGTTATGGCTTCATAGTATAGAATATACTACATATACACTAAGACATGTCTGTGAAATAGGACCCAGTGTAAGGAATTTTCTGTAATTTTTCTGTTAATGTTTCACAGGTGTTTTACCCCTATTTTGAGTTTGAGTTGTAAATTGTTGTGTTTTAGAATTAAAGCAAATGTCTAAAAACGTAACGGATAATGTCCTGACAGAGAAGTATGAAAAGGTTTTCTTACAGTGTATGTTTAGATATATAGGTAAAACAGATGTCAATTATCTTAGTATTTATGGAAGCTTTTGTAGCAATCTTTACTGTAACATATTGTGTGAATTTTCTTTACAGCTACAACTCAACTAGCCGATGTTACAGAGCGCCAGAATCACACTGCAGTGAATATATATGCTAATAATGTTTGTTTGTGTGTGTGTTTAGCTGAATGCTAATACTGTTTTATTAATGGTGGTGGTTGAGGAGATTCCCCCTATTCATGTAAAGCACTTTGAGTACCCAGAAAAGTGCTATATAAATGTAACAAATTATTACTTTTTACTGAATGCTAATATCTATTAATGTGTTAGCTAAACGCTAATACTGGTTTCCTCATTGCTTTTTCAGAACACTGAGGTGGACTTTTCAAAGCTACGTAAAATGTTCGGCCCAGTAAAGTCAACAGCACCTATGCTGCTCTAAAGCTGCCACAAACACACGTTTGATACACATCATGCAGCTTTATTTATCATGGTATGTTGGTATTGTTTATTTCTCATGGTATTGTTTAATATCACCTTGAATGAGAACATTTTTCTGCAGATTTTACTATCCAGATCCAAAAAGATTCGAGTAATGAACCTTTTCCCGATACTAATGGCCATTTTATACAGTGTCAAGTCTACAAGTCTATTCATGTCAAGTCTTCATTTGCTTGTATCTAGAATATCACCTTTTTATATAAAATCTGCACTTTTATTATTCAACTTGCCGTTCAGTGGACTGATCATTACACTATACCTCAGAAAATGTGCCCATAATGTGACCGTACAGTAAACATATTGAAAAAATTGATGGTTTACTGTGAAAATTGTTTTTACACCAATTTTTTCAGTGTATAAAATGACTGATTTGTAGGTACATGTAGCTAAAAAAAAACTTTATAAATACCTTTTTCACAGATTTATCTGTGGTTTGGACCAATTTTAAGAATATATTTCCTCATACAAAGCGTTAATGTTCCACTCATTTTGCATGTTGCAAGTAACCAGACTCAAATTAGAATATTCTTCCATTGACCGTTATCATGATCAGTACAAAATAGCTATAATACTAGAAAGTTAGTTTTGGGTATATATGTTTGTAATGATCATTTGAGCTTGTAAATGGAAATGGTAGAGACAATAAACTACAAACTGTGTATGTATTGTGTGTCTGCATTTGATATTTTATCATATATTGTATGATGTGCATTTTGATCACAAATGAAAATAACGGGTGAACTTTGCTAAGCTTAAAAAAGCTGTTCACTTACACTGAACAAAATATACACAAACAATTAAATATTTGGGGTCAGTAAGATTTTTAATGTGTTTGAATGAAGTCTCTAATGCTCACCACGGCTACATTTGTCTTCTCAAAAATACAGTAAAAACAATAATACTGTGAAATATTATTACTATTCAAAATAACTGTTTTCTATTTAAATTATATTTTAAAATAAAATGTATTCCTGTGATGCAAAGCTGAATTTTCAGCATCATTACTCCAGTTTTGAGTGTCACATGACACTGAAATAATGATGAGAAATCAGTTTAATATTCTGATTTGCTACTCAAGATACATTTCTGATTATCAGTGTTGAAAATGGCTGTGCTGCTTAATATATTTCTGGATTTTTCAGGATTGTTTTATGAATAGAACAGTATTTATTTGAAATGGAAATATTTTGTAACATTAGAACATCTTTAGTCCTTGCTGAATAAAACTATTAATTTATATATATATATATATATATATATATATATATATATATATATATATATATATATAAACAAATGAACACTTTTGAACCATAGTATATACAAGTCTAAATATATAGCAATCATTACCACGTTAAAAGTAGGCTATAGTATAGGCCTATATGTTAGTGCTCCAGAAAAGCTAAAGAGAAACATACGAGAAACCCAAGATGTGAGCTCCATTATATAATCAACATACATTAAAACAATGTACATTTAGTGTTTTAATCTAACTCACCACTTTAACCAACCAACCATGAACCTAGATTCCACAAAGAGCCAAAGACAACTTTGCATTTAGTTATGGTGAAGAACAAAAGCACGATGATTCTGGAAGTCATTTTCACGGGCAGCGGAGAATGTTTAAAAGCTCTTTGATCTTTGGAAGCCATTTTCTACTTACCATCCCCAGATGCTTTCACATCTTACACATACTGTACACACAAGGGCGCAGAGTAGAGTGATTCGCAAAGTAGTCATAAAACAATCACAATATTTACTCAAGGATGTTCTCAGGAAAGAGCAGAAGAGATTGTTATTGAAGGGGAAGGGAACATCCTCAGCTAACTTCCTCTGAACATGGAGGCACCTGCTGTTGTCAGAACAAACATTAAATTTGTACATTTGACTGTATCAAGAGTCCAAATATACAGTAATAGTAATACAATGATATACGGCCCAAGGGACTATTTAATCTGCATGCCTAGTGAAAGCAAGAGAAGTCTGTTCATCTTTGCACTGAATTTCACTCAAAACAGTGCATTAGCTTGTCCATTTTCTATATTAGCGTTCCAAGCATACCTAGCGTTTAGCATAGGTGCTTGTCTTTCAAGAAGGTTGACAAACAATAGAATACAATTAGATGTATGGGAAATGTGGATGCCAGACTGCACAAATTCTTAACTGTCACACAGCTACAGTCTGTTTGGTTATACTGTGTTAAAGCTACATGCTAACACTAGCACAGGCTACAAAATGAAACATAAGCGTGGCCTTAATAGAAGAATAATACAGTTCTTATGGTCTGTAGCCTTTGTTGTAGGCTTTAAGCTATAAACAATGCTAATTGTCCAGATGAAGTCACACAGTCCTTCTCTTCATCAGAAATCTGCTGTTTCACCTCGGTCTAGAGACTCGTTTGGTGGATTTTGTCGCCTAACCCTCGCTTTGCGGTTTTCAGGCACCTGCTTCCACTTTAGTGTGCGAAGTTTCTGCTGTCGCCGTTTTTCACGGTACCAAAGATGTTCACAGTACTCATCGGCTGTTAGCCCGCTAACTCCCATTAGGTGGAGTTCCTTGTAGCTCCGCGGCGAGGCTGCGTGATTTCCAGGATGGGTGTTCAGCGCTTTCGACATGTGGTTCTGGGGGATAACGTGGAGCTCGTAGCGTGCTAGCGTGCGGGAGAACGAGTGTTCGTAGGCTACGCAGAGGTACAGGCCAGCGTTAGTGGATGCTAAGTGCTGGAGGAGGAGCCCGCGTTGCATGTGGATGAGGTTTTCTTCACCTGGAACTAACTGAGAGATAAAAAGTGAATGATTTAAGTGTGTATCCACTTATTTGATGGTTTTTCGCGATTAAATCTTTTAAACAGGATGTGGACAAACCTCTTTGCTGGTTTGGCTGTGGTTTGGCTGAATTATCCACTTGATCGTGGCTTGTGGTGAATGCGGGACACATTCCAGGAAGGTTGAGTTTGTCTCCACGGCGTAAACCGTCTTCAATTCAGCATTCTCTGAACCTGTAGAGACGATTGGATGATTGTTTATTTTTTATTTATTTGGAACTTGTTAATTTACTTCTTTAACAGCAAGACCAAAAACTTGTATTAAGAGTGCAAACAAGCTCAGTCTGGATTTCATACTGAACTGGTGCACACATCTTAGTATGTGTGAGTATCCATTTTGTACACTAGAGGGAGTAGTGTGCATTTTTTTTCCAGGGCTGGAAAGTGGTGAGGTGAACAGAAAGTGATTTATTACCTTCTCTCATGTCCTGACACTGGCTCCAGGGGTCTCCATACCTCACATCCTGTCTCCGGGCACGCCTGCGGACCACAAGTGGACATCAGTGACTCTCAGATTTATTATTTGACAGGTTTGCTGGTGGTTTTCGGTATTATAATTCAAGCTGTTTTCAACTAATACTCCAAATACAATGAACACAAATTCACTGTAACCAGTCCTACAATTTCTCCAATGTTTGTTATTAAACTCAATAAAAATGCGTTTTGGACTGAAATTACTTCTACACTAAAAAAAGTGTAGAAACAATTTCCACTCAGAAATTACAAGTACATTTCACAAATAATTACAAAGAAACAACAAGTAACACATTGAAATTAAAAATGACATTTTGAAGTAGAAAGGCTGAAATAATATTTTATTGTAAAACATACTCCAATAATCTATATTTACACATTTGCAAAATATTGGTAACACTTTATTTTAAGGTGTCCTTGTTACACGTTACATGTACTTAGGATTCTAATAACAATAAAATATGCATAATTGCATGCAAGTAACCCTAAACCAAACCCTAATCCTAAACCAATAGTAAGTACATATAGTTAGTTAATATTAATCAGTACCTAAATGTATAATTAAATTGTAACAAGGACACCTTAAAATAAAGTGTAACCAAGATATGTGTAATAAACTGTACCATAGTTGTTTTTTATGGTGTCCTATAATATTAAGTAAATACATGAACTTGATTTGGTTTAGAGTTATTTGCATGCAATTATGCATAGTTTATTGTTATTACCATATATAGTTATTAATACAGTAAGTATATCAAGTAATGTGTAACAAGGACACCTTAAAGTATTGCAATTTGTTATCATTGATTTAATGTTTATTTTTTCAGGAAAAAATAATTTAAATAATTACAAAAATGCTAAAATGATTAGGCCTATATGATTTTCTGACCGATTGGAATATATTAAATGCAATACAAAGGGAAGTACCTTTTGTTGCTAGGGAAGTAGTTTGTACAGGAGGACCCGTCCCAAGCGCAGTATGGGTCACGAGCTAGACAGCAGTCTACACATGCTTTACCATACAGCTCACACCTCTGCACAGGCAGCTGGACGACCCCTTCATCACTGCTTACAAATAGTACTTGCTAGAGAAAGAAATACAATAAAACATGAGGATGTATGTCTAAACGTAATATAACACAGACTAACCTTTAACAAATAACTTAAAAATGGTAATTAGAATGATAAACCCTTATCAAATCTAACATTTACAGTGACACACTTACAGTGGATTTCTATGGGGCAATACATGGTGGGTTTAAAAGCAAAAACATAAAGCTCATTTTGTTGTTAAAGTAAGTGGCCACCCACAAAACAAGTCCACTTACCCTCTTGGTGGAGAGCTCCATGCTTAGTATTGGGGTTTGTGTCTACAAAACAGAAAAAGAAAGAGAAAAAAATATGTCAACACATACAATGAATCATCTCCTGAACAAAGAGGAGGAAGACATGCATTGTTGGCACTGAATAGGAGCAGCTCATCATACAGGCCCTTGTGAACGTTTTAAAGCTTTCTGCTCTATTGGTTCATTTCTCCTTCATAAATGGCAGCAAATGAGCCTTGACTCTTAAAACGACAATGTCTGCTATCATATGTCTCCACAAATGTTTGATTGATATACATACTGCTCTGTAATACACATAATTATGTTGATGTGTATAAAATCACTTGAAATACTTATTCATGATGTACAACTACTTTTCGACTGGAGATTTGAGGGATGCACTGGTGTTCAGTGAATAACAACTTCAATGAACCATTTTGGTTCGTTCCTTGCACAAAATTATAGTCTGACCTCATAAGACTTTAAATTTGAGCTGTAAGGACTACTTTTATGGTCTTATATTTTTTAACAATGAAACAGAACATTCTCCAGGCATCTCATATTAACCCTGTTGACTTCGCTTTGCTTACATTCTCTTAATCCCCAGAGCAAAACCGAGACATTCCTCACTGTCTAAAGTTTTGGATAAATGAGATCTTCTTTTTGTTCACTAAACACAATATTCTTGTTGTAACACTGACTCTCCTGTCACTGGGTTTGTTCACGTGAGTGGACAGCCATGGGAAATCTGGTTTTCTTCTTTAGGAGTTATTTTTGTTTGGGAAGTGCTTGACATGAAAACAACAACCAATAAGAGCCCAGGGTCAGAGGTCACGAGTCCAAGAGATGGCAGGATAAACAAGAAGAAGTGAGAGAAGAAACTGAGATTTTATTTTACCTTGAAGACATTAAGCTCTTCTAGAATGATTTCTTCAGTTTCCCAGTTCTCTTTAGGTACGGAGACCACCTTTAATACTCTGCCATCATCTGGAGATACAGAAGATTTACCATGTGAGATTCCACTATAGATAGATAGATAGATAGATAGATAGATAGATAGACAGACAGACAGACAGACAGACAGACACACAGACAGACAGACAGACAGACAGACAGATAGATAGATAGATCAAACTTCAACCTGAACCATCAATTGTATGATCTTTAAATATATCCCATAATGCACCCTTACTTCATTACCATGGTGAGTGAGCACTGGCTTTTGGCGTGTGGATTTATGCAGCACCCTGAGGGCTGACAGCTGTTACACTGTTCTAGTTCTATACACAGTAAGATTGCGAGTCGGCTCTCTGTACACACAGGTTAAGCATATTTGTCCTGAACAGAGTATATATTTGCCCTAAATGATTCACTTAAATGTGGCAGAGTTCACGCATACACCCACCAGTCCAGGAGGACAAATGTTAGACAGGAAAAGAAACATTGGCTCCTCAGAATGCCAGGATAATCCCTGGCAACTGGACCACTGACCAGCATGGGAACAGAGGTCATCTTTGATAGAATTTACTGGATCTAGCAGAGATTTCCATATTTGCAGTGCAATTTTAGGTCTAATGCTTTATAATAGAGAACACCAACGGCTAGTTGTCACACTTTTTACTTGTATAAAAGATCCCATTCATTGAACACCTTTATCTTTTGTTGTCCATTTTCCAACATACCTGTGCCAAGATGTAAGATGTCATACTGGCCATCCTCGGCATCAACCCTATCAACCACAAGCTTCTTCAGCCTGTAGGGGACGTTGATTCGAGTGAAGACAGGACGCCTATGGATGGGCATCACTGGTTCCCACATCAGCTGATGGGTCCTCATGAAGCTCACAACATCATCTGGGAAATCTCGGGTAGACTTGTGCAAAGGGTCATAGGTTTCACTTGGACACTGAAGGGATATAGGAACTTTAGTTAAGCTTGTATTCTGGAACCCCGTGGGACTCAATTTGTAGTAACAGTCCCAGACTAAGGTAAAAATAGTCAAAAACATTTATGCAGATGTGGATTTTGGCCACTGTTCGAGATAATATTGGAGCAAGCATCATAATTCTTGTTTGTTTATTTATTTATATTGAGACAAGCAGTTTTGAAGGAATCTTCTGTTGTCATGAACAATTTGGTTTAGTGAAACCCCTCAAAACAGGGCATATTATACATGTTAACATGATCTAGTATGATAAACCTGCTTACCCACCTTGCCAGTGCAAAGGCAAGTTCTTACAAGCTTTTACCTTGTAAAACCAATACATATGGTGACCTTCAAACGATATGTGCAAAGAAAAAAGCATGGTGTCTAAATAAAATAAACTCAAATAGATTAGTTTTACTACGTGTAAAACAAGTCTAAAATATGTTCATGATATTAACTGCACTTTCTAGTCCAGGGGTGTCCAAACCTGTTCCTGGAGGGCAAACATCCTGCAGAGTTTAGCTTCAACCAACCTTCACACACTTGCCTGGAAATTTCTGGTAATCCTGAATTCAGGTGTGTTTAATTAGGGTCAGAGCTAAACTTTGCAGGACAGTGGACCTCCAGAAACAGGTCTGGACACCCTGTTCTAGTCACCAAACCCCATCATTTGAAAGGGTTTAGCTGTCAACTCACAGTTGAGGTCAACTCTGTGGTTATGACTTCGGCAACTAATGGAGCAGACCTCACAGCCCTGATAATTGACTTTCTTTTGGTGACTTCACCACTAAAAATCCACACTCCAGCCACTTTACTAAATGCACTGACGCGTGACCCCCAGAGTGCCTGCCGACATTTTTACAACCCCCTTGAGGTAGTGCAGCTAGTGCATGGAGTGGCTGGCCACATGGTTTCCAAGCTGCTCCAACATATCTGTAATCCAGTATCAATCGTCGATCTCAAATCTTGCTTGCACTTGTGCTCACAACACTAAGATTACAGTTTGAAGTACTTTATAGTAGTAAGTTGACAACAGAAAGATGCATCCCTCAACATGACAACTCATCTTCTCTACTATACCAAACATAATTCCTTCCTGTTGAGAACTCACCGTCCCCGGCCGTGGATAAGGAATCTTCCCCTTGTACTCCATCCAGCGATAATCAGGGCTCTCCTTATGTGCAAAAGGCCCATTGAAGGCGGCTCGGATGGAAGCCATGGAATAGATGCAAACGGCTGAACCTCTGAAGACAGAGCTTTTGAAAAGGAAACATGTATTAGCCTGATGCCAGGTTAGAATAACAGAGTTCCTCAAGCTTGGTGACCTTTCACCCTCCCGTTTGGCCTCAAGCTATCCATTCCTTGGGTGGAAGCACCGAGACGGATTGTTCTAAATGGATCGGGAGCGGAGAGGAGAGCATCCTGTGACCAGTTTGTTGATTTTAGGGGCATTTTGATACTGATGTCAGTTCACAAGATAAACTGAGATAATCAGATTTAGGTTGTTGGAACGAATAAAGGAGGTCTTAGAACCTGAAGAGTTAGTTAAATGGGAATGAGTGTGACGGATTGGTTGATTTGGATGGAGCCAATGATAATTCAGGAATTGAGGTAAACAAATATAACATTGACTGGAATGTGGCTCTAAAAAGTTAAGAAGATTATGGGGTGGTGACCCAAAGAATGACTCATGAATCAGACTTTTCATGTAATGAACCTACCTGGAGGTGGAGAAAACTCCATAGATGACTGGATTTTGTGGATCTTTGGTCTCCAAGAGAAAGATGTCCTCTAAAAACAAAAGAAATGAGCAGAATGGACCAGGATTGTTGAATAAAAAAATCTAACTAGGTCGAGTTTTTGAGTTCATCTTAACGTGTAATTAAGAGTGCGTGAACATACCCAGCTCATCAAAGTGTGTGTCCATGCCTCCAGATCCTGGTACTGAGCACACCAGCCTGGCCTTCAGGAAGGTACTCCAGCGATTAATCAAGCTTCGTTTTCCTCCTATGTCATTCTAATGAAAACCAAGAACACACAATAGGACTTTTCAAATCTGAATCAATTTTAAAACACTAGGCATCCTACACTTGCTCACTTTGTAAACGATTACAGAGGAAAACCACATTGCCAGACCTTTAAGTTGTTCAAAACACAACAAACTCACGCAGAAACATAGCGCCTCATTGCTAGAAGATGTATGACAAATGACAACAATCTATGTTCTAAAACTGGCTCAAAATATCAAACATTTCTGATATCTTTCAACTGGATGAAATCACAGTTTGAAACTAAACATTTGGAGTCTGTGCTTATTACTATGCAATTGTTTTTGAAATTGGTCAACACCTGACTACCTAAAATCGGCACATTAGCTCTGACTTTCGGCAACTAGCGTCAACTCCTCCAGACTATAAATTGGGGCAAAAACTGAGCTAAATTTGAGAAGTGTATGCCAGCCTTAAGAGATAACATGACATCAAAGTATCTCACTAACAAATATATAGTAGTAGTGCATTACATTTGTATGCATTACCAATAAATACAGCACAAAATAAATATATGAAACATTACAAGAATGCGCTGACATAAAAAGCCTGAACAGAAAACCTTGTTTGCTAGATTTGTTGCTAGATTAGTGTTTAATTACTCTCAAACAAACCCCTCATTCATCCATTATTAGATACATGACTACTTCTACTACTGTGCAACAGATGATACTGAAGCTTACACATTCATTCATAAGTGTCTACAATAGACTCATTGATTCTTCATACCAGACAAAGGTCTTTTGGATCCATTTCACGTTTTTATTGGCTCATTACGGCACTGGACTTGGCACTCACCTTGCAGACACGAGCCACTCGACTGTAGATACGCTTGTCGAGCTGGTTGGACTCTACGGCGGTCTCTTTGAAGAAGAAGTAGACTTTGTCATCATCCAAGCTATGTGTGTCAGGGATGGAATATGATCCCACAAACTCTGGCTCTGTGAGAAATTGGCATCAGAGTGAGATTGGAGGAACTCACAAAAGTTAATTAGGCAGCACCAGTCACCCCAAAACAGTGGTTTCCAAACGTTTCAGGCCATGAACCACCTTCTTATCCACTGCCAACATTTTCTTAACCAGTATTTTTGCCTTGTACTTTAGCAAAAAATCACTACACATCTTTAAAACATGACACATTTCTTACTTTATGATTTTCCTGTTTGCTGCAAGGAGTTTGAATACAGAGTGATCAGTCACATGACATAAACACAGGTGATTGGCTTAAAAAAACTCTCCTCTTGGATTCCAAAAGGTAGCTGTTTGTAAATCATTTGTAAAATGTATTTTGTAGCAGCGATATCTAAGCTAGCATTGATTTGGGTAGCTGTATATTAATCGAACATATTGATATGCTGTTTATGTGCAAAGCTTAGAGGCTAAAAGACAACTTAATTCTAAGCTAACAAAATATACTAAACAGTATTTGTTAGCAGTAGTCAGCTAACAGTTAGCTTGCAAGCTAGTTGAAGAAATATAGAACTCCAAATGTTTAATTTGAACATTTACAGATTTAGTCATGTTACATATGATTTTAAAACTTTAATTAATTGTCATATTTACATCAATCTTAGTGATTTACTACTAGGCCATGTGTGTCCATGAAGAAAAGATGGCAGCATCCAGTTTACAAAATTTTGGGCTGCATGCTGATGAACTACCAATAAGATGAAAATAAATCTAAATCAATAGCTGTCTCCAGGTATGTTAGACCTTCTTGCTTCTTAGTTAAATTGGGCTAAACAGTGTTTATAACTGTGATATCAACACTAGTTTGGTGTTTTAACCTATGAGCAATGTGAAAGTTTATTTATCAATTCAACTTTCTGCCAATACAAATATTTTCTTGCACCCATAGTAGTCCAGTTTGGCAAGTAAGGCCATCCTATCCTTTCACACACAATAAAAACAATTACATTTTTAGTTCACTTCTTACCATTTAGCCACTGGTCCTGGTAAGCTTCAGTGCGGATATAGTGTTGATTGCTGCTATGCACAGATGTGCGAAAAATGGCAGCATTTGTTCCCATGAAGTCTACGGACATCCCAGCATACAGGTCCCCATCTAAGGTGAGCATTAATAGGCATTTAAGGAAAATTACATCCTGAATGACTTAAAATGACAAATGATTTTTCATGATACATAGCTCATTTTTAATGATTCTACCCTCTGACTCCAGCTCTCTTGTCAAAATACTCTGTTTTTCAGCAGTTCGCGTGAAAAGGAAATTTCGATTATTCCAAAGGCATCATTAAATGGTCAAAAGGTCTCAGATTGCAGTAATAGCCTTTAATTAGGTAGCATATGGTTTATGCATTATAGACTTCTGGGCTATACATGCCTTCAAAAAAAGGGCTAAATGTAATGTACATTTTGCAGCTGGGTTTCATTCCCTGACCACACTGTAACAGCAACTAAGCAATTTCTAAAAACTCCTTTAAGTCGAATTATTGCATAGTAAGTGTCCAATGAAGACAAATATGGGTGACAAACCGTTTTACTGGGGGAACTTCCATATTTCCCCACATCTGGCTAGGATTTATACGGATCCAATTATCAATGACTCGTATGGGAGTACATCTAACAATTTTTGTGCATGTTCCCTCAGTATTTTTATCTACAAAGGGCTTATGGGTTGTTTTTGAAGACGGTGTGTTCAGGAGACTCACCTGTCAGTTGGGCGGTAAAGGGCTCCTGTGGACTGAAAGGACATTTTCCTCTCCCGGATTCTCCAACTTGGCTCAGGAGCCGGAAAGTGGGTTTCTGGCATACCAAAACATGACTGTCACTCTCTTTGGACCATTACCCTCATTATTAGTTCAGCTCTATGGTCAATAGGGTCCAATTATCCCCGTAACTCCTCATTTGCACAAGATAACAAGCTTAAATTACTCTTAAAGGTGTTTACTGCCTTTCACACTGGTTGTTGGCCAAAAAATAGATAGTCTGCTCACCTCAAGATTGTGTCCCAGGTCAATGTAGGTGCATTGTGGGTGGAACGCACCGGTTCCACATACATAGACTTGAGTTTTATTGAAGGGCTGTAGGAGTCTCACATAATTGGCACAGTCCATCTGAGAGATACAAGTGGTATTTGATTAAAAGCATGATTATAAAGAGTTATGGGGAGGATATGTGGATATTAAGCATTTTAAATCACACAGTAATGCACCTGCTGATTTTTGTCTGGTATTGCTGGGGTTTGGCTGATGTTAAAAGACTTACCCTCCCTTAAGACTTTCCAAATTGAAATATTCCCCCCATAGTGCCATAAATAGGATTTTATTCTTATCTCAGTCTTGTGAAAGCACTTCATTAAAAATACATCTATGGGTCCTCGACAGCTTTACTTTTTACTTACCGATAGATTCTTTCCAGCATATTTGCAGCGTTCAATGTGTTCCTGTCCAGCTGGCCAGTGAATCTAAAAATAAAAGAGATTTTTCCCAAGGAACGGAAAATAATGCATTGCAAAATAGCACATTATCGTTGTAAGGGTTGTTTCAAATGTATAAATAATTATATATATATATATATATATATAAATAATATTATATTTGATAATAATTTAATATTTGAAAAGTTATTACTTAAAAAAATATTACAATGTTTCGTACACCTCTTTTTACTGTATTACTTTTTCAAACTTGTACATTTTGTTAATATCCTTGTAAAAACCTGAGCTGAGTTGATTAGCACAGACCCTACTTGCCGTATTACCATCATTACTCAACAATCTGCATGCCTCTCAAATTGTAATCATTCCCACCATGTGGAAATAATGTGCAGGTATTGACCTAATCATTAGCTGGCAACCAGCACACTGGACATAATTATATAAGTGGGAGACTGAGAACCTGGCGTGCTTTAATTCTTATGAAGATCACATATGGCTGTGCCATGACCTTACGTTTGACCTCATCATTTCTTGTAGGAGTCTTTTGTTATTTCACTATTATAAAAGACAGAATCAATTAATATTGAACCAACTGTAATGTTTATTTAGCGGTAATGGTGTGTAGTGGAGAATTATGACTAGAACTATGCAAATGCAGACACAAATGCCTGGCATACACATTGCATGCATTGCATTTGCATACTAACCTCCATATTCAAGTGGGCGATAGAGACACATTCAAATATATGTGTTATTATTAAACTCTGTGCTATTATTCAAGAAGCAAGCTACAATTAGTCAAGTAGAGTATTTAAGAATCCGAACTGCCAATAGAAAACAAAGAAAAAGAAGGTGAAGTTGACTACAACCATGAAGAAGCTTTAGCTAATTAGCTCAGTAAGAAATGTATCCTCAAACTTGCTTTGCAGTAGCAACAGTAACTTGAAAACTGAAAAAAGGCACAGAGCTAATGTTAATTCACTATAGCCAGCAGCAAGGCTATAGTTTTCAACACAATGTGATTCAAATCAAACACAAGTACGTGCTAGACTATTGAACTTATGTAGAATATTGTACGTTATGGGACAGTCCAGCTGGTGATTACCTCAGAAAATAGCTTCATCTTCACTTTAGATGAAAAGCTTCATCTTTGTTAAAACTAGCAAAAAGTGTTTACAGTAGTAAAGACAATGGAAACCTAGCTTTATTTTGGTTGAGTTGAAACATTGGATGTAATTTGCTTAAACGAGGCTAGTAAACATTTGTATCACACCAATCTCAGTTAAGAGGCTAAACGCAACACAAACATGATAACGGTGTTAAAGCCAAACTTTGTATTTTGACGTGTTGCTAGTCAATTTTAAGTCAATTTCATTTAAATAGCACTTTTCACAATACACATTACAGAAAGTTGTAATGTCAGTGTTCATAATATCTTAATATCGTTAAAACTTTGTAATATTAACGTTTACATTTTGAGATTATATAAACAATCAGGCAATTGCGATTTGCTATATAGTATAAATATATTGTTTTAAGTGAATAATGTATGTGTGCAAATAAAATGTTATATTTAGATCTGTGCGATAATATCGTTGACATTTATATATAATTTATTTATATATAAGTATACTACAGTACATACATTTTTTCATATACTTTTACAAACCGAGGGACGAGTCAATTACATTTTTCTGTGCTAATCAACATATGTTCTGTATGTGGTGGAGTCGTTTTAAGACTGTAATTCTGTAACTTCAGAGAGGCCATGAAAACAGCATTACAGATGTACAGATGGTCTGTTTTCACTTTGGTGACCCTTATCCTCGCGATCGGTAAATGACATCATGCGCTGTCAGATGGTGGTAGTTGTGCACGCTGACCTTGCGTGCTGGTTGGGTGAAGCTGCCAGAGTTTAGCATGTAGATGTGGTCTCGGCCTCCGACCAGCAGCCAGCCCCGGTCCTCATCCAACAGTAAGGCCTGGTACGCTCCCCCCTCTCCACCATCCCAGAACACAGCAGAGCTGTTCCTCGATCTCAGTTCTGCCAGAAACCGAGAGTTAGGTTTTACTCAAATGTGATGTTTTCAAACATAGATGTCTGTTCAGTTATTCTGAACACCCAAATGTTATATTATCACATGACCTGAAATAAAAGACTAAATATGTTAATTAAAAATAAGCTACACTCTTAAAAAAAGGGTCCACAAGGGAGTTTTCGCAGTGCTACTATAGAGGAACCATTATGGGTTCCCCAAAGAACCTTTTAGTGAGCAGATTTTCTTAGTGTGAAGAATATTTTAATAATTTATCTTTTTCCGCTATATTTAACTCTTTGTGCAATGGAAAGATCCCATTGATTTTAAAGGTTCTTAAAGGAACCATCAATGCTGATAAAAGACATCTATTTTTAAGAGCGTAGCAGAACCATTTTAGGTTCTCCAAAGAACCTTTCAGTGAATAGATCTTGAAATAACAGATTTTTTTCCCTTAGTGTGAAGAACATTTTAATACTCTAAAGAACCATTGTCCACTATAAAAACCCTTTTACAATGAAAAGGTTCCATTGGTGTTAAAGGTCCTTCATGGAATCAATGGAGTCTTCATGGAGTCTTAAAAATACAGGTTATTTACTGGCACTGATGGTTCATTGAAGAAACGCAAAAATCCACATGACTTTTCCATTTCACAAAAGATTATTTATACTCTTAAAAAAATTAAGCTTTTTTATTTACATCCATGGTTCCATGAAGAACCTTTAACATTAATTGAAACTTTTAAGTTTCTTTATGCACTGTAAAAAAATAAAAACAGCCATTTTACCGTTAAAAAATATGGTAGCAACATTTTAGGTTTTATTGTATTAAAAGCAGGTGGTGATGAGAAAGTCACATGATGAACCAAAGCCCATCACAGGCAGCCATATTAAAACATATATGGAAGGTGCACAGTGTCATTCACACAAACACTAAACACCATCATATTAACAAACATGAAACTGAAATAATGCAATAAACTTTAATTCAACAACATTAGATGTAACATACAACCCTAATGTAAAAAAACTAAGTAAAAACAAACAAAATAATTGAGTTATTTCAACAACAAAAAAACCATCAAAATTTGAAATGTAATGCAGGGAATTCTGGGAATGTCAATTTACGGTTATTCACTGTAAATTCTATATTCTTTTTCACTTTTTCATAAACAGTATACTACCGTAAAATTACATGTCATGTCCAATACAGTTTTTCACCGTATATAGTAGGAGATCTTACCTTAAACCATTTAACAGGTTTTTACTGTAGCATTTTTACAGTCTTTTACCATTAAATTCACGGTCATTTTTTACAGTGTAGTGTAAAAGGGTTCTTTTAGAACTTCCTGGTGAACAATTCTTTAAAGAACCGTGTTTGTCAGTGTGAAGAAAATTTTCAATAACCTCAATAAATGTTTTCCACTATAAAGAAACATTTGTGTAATGGATGTTAAAGGTTCTTCATGGAACCATCAATGGCAATAAAGGTCCTATATTTTTTAAGAATGTGTTTTACTGCATAGACCTATTTTGAAAGGATTGTGTTGCAGTTTGAAGCTTGTTAGATCGAGGTTCTTGCCAGGTGGTTCTGATCTTTGATAGATATGTAAAATAAATATGTCAATCATATGCTGAAGTGATTTTGGCATGCTCTCATTCCAGATTAAAAATATCTGCGTTTCCCTAGAGCGGCATTCGCACAATTAAACATGATGCATTTCTCATATAAACACTTTCGGACACGTCCTCATCTCCACAATCCCCCCTCGCCGGTGCTTAAACAGGCAAAAACAACTCTCCTAATTAAGGCGAATTAACCCTCAACACGCTCCTTGACAGCTGCACTCCTGCCACCCACAATTCCAGTGGGACGAGGGGCCCACATATTCGGCATAAGTGTGCATGATTACAAGTCGACAAGCGGTTTGACTAGCAGAACGTCCAACTCATGGAGGTGTCAGGCACGTTGTGGTGAGGGGAGGATTGCGGTAATAAACTTTGACAGGTGTTTTCTTAGCCGCACACCCTGCCTTGATATCAATGAAAGGGAGTTGAAATGTTGCACAGGAAATAGCTCAAGGTCTAGAGATGGCAGTTTTGGCTTCATGGTCTCTCTGGCTGGGTCGAGTCAAGGTGAAGGTTAAATGATGCATCTGGATGTTGCTTTCTGTTTTTCTTCTTTTCTTGTCTTTTTTAAAACATGGAATATTTGATTTCTATAGAAGCCGGTTTCTGCCACTGAATAAAAATAAAAAAGATAATTATGACATTTTATCTAAATTTTTTCATAGAATTACGTAATATAAACTCGCAATTCTGACTTTTTAATCAGAGCATCATTCTATAAAGTCGCAACTGCGAGTTATACAGTAAAAATTGTGAGAAATAAACTCGCAATTCTGACTTTTTTATATCATGCATTTTATAAAATATCATTTTATATCATTCTGTGAATTTATATCATGCAATACCAACTTTATAACTCACAACTGCAAATTTATATCATGCAATTCTAAGAATAAAAAGTCAGAACTGCAAAATATATCTCCTAATTCTGACTTAATCTCTCAGAATTGCGTGATATATACTCGCAGTTGCGAGTTATAAAGTCAGTAGTGTGATATAAAATCACAATTTTGTGAAAAACACTCAGAATTGTGATTTAAAACTCAATTCTTAGAAAAAAGTCAGAACTGCAAATTATATCTCACAATTGTGGCCTTTATACTTCGCAATTGTGAGTTTATATGTCACAATTGACCCTTCGCAAAGAGCATGATTGACAGGCGATCCAAAAAACAAATCAGAGAGTAGATTAACTTCGGTGGACTTAAACTTGAAAAGTTGTGTTTATTGCGGTCATTCCACGGTTGAAATAAAATAAGTTCTGATGTTCATTCATGTTTATTTCATGCTTTAAGTGAAAAGATGATCGGTTCATGTGCCGTTTGAGCTGAGGTACTAAAGCAATGTTACGACACATTAAAGAGATACAAAACAGTATTTATTGTTTGAATTTCTTAAAAAAAAATAAAAAATTTGAACGCTGAGAATCCTGAGACCTTGTTTCATACCAGAAGTAACCTGCTCTGTCTTGTTATTCGGTATGTTGTCAGTTTTTTTTTCTGTGTGAGAACATGGTGTGTAATGTGAGAGCGGCATGGCTTGTCGGACATAGCAACAGTAACTAAGGTGGGTGGGTTTTTGCAAGGGGTCAATTCTGAGAAACAATGCCAAAATTCATGGATGCTGTATTGCATGTTAAGTTCTGAATGTTTTCTGAACATTTAAATCATGCAATTTTTTAAATATATTAAAAAACATTCTTGGTTGTGCAAACATTCCAATTGATAATTTGGCAAACATTATGGTAATGTTACATCTGAATGTTCTGAAACAAGTAGTAACATTTAAAAAATGTTAAACGAACATCCAACTAAAACGTTCTAGAAGAAAATAATTTTTCATTCATTCATATATGCTTATATAAAAAAATATATGCTCAGAGACAGCAAAGTGTGTGTTATGAAGAGGCCATATGTTAACTTTATGACAAACATTTGCATTGCAACCCGTGTGAGGAAATTTCAGCGCTTCCTAATGAGGCTGTAACATTTGTTTTTGAAAAATAAAGCCTGTTTATGGGAAAAACATGTTTCCATGCTGCCATTAAAAACAGAGAAATATCCAGGATTGTGGTACACTATACATACAGTTAATTACTGAATAACCCGTATAATCAAAATGAATGCAATTAGGATCTGTGATTAATGCAAGCCAAATGTCTTCCTGGATTATATTTCACATCTCTTCCGGCTGCTGTTTTTTTATCCTCCATTAAAGCTGCACATTGCATGACTCTCCATTAAAGGAATTCTTAGATGACACAAGGTGATTTCTCACCGACAACTAAAATAAATCTCATAATTGGGGCATGTTGATGCTATCCATCATGAAAGCCATTTAGCACAGAGGCCAACATACAAGTCACAGCACTTGCTGGAATCCTTTCCTCTGCCGCTTCCAGCGCTGCGTTATAATGTTTCCGGAAGGCAGCGGCTCTTCGTCAGCTCTGGAGAATGTGCCATTATTTCATATTGAGAGTTCAAACACAGGCGGCCCATACTTTTACTATTTTTGTACATTTTATATCTCATGTATTTAGATGGGGTTATTTATTTATTTATTTATTTATTTTTTGTAATTGCTCTATTTGTTTGTTTCTCTCCTTTTTAATTGTTAGAAATTATTCTTAATATTTATTTAGTTGATATATATATATATTGTAATAACTGTATATATTTATTATGTATAATTATTCATTTAAAAATGTATTTAGAATTTGTATGTACTTTTTATTTATACATTTTTATAATAAAAAAGAAAATAAATACATTGAATATTAAATTATACAATGGTAATATATTCATGTTGTGGTTTTTATTGTATGTACTTTTACATTTTTTTACTTTGACACAGAATTAAGACTTTGATCTTTTCTTGTTAAAACTGAAAAAGAGCTTTGAGTCTGTAAGGTCTAAATATATATATATATATATATATATAATAAATAAACCTGTTAAATCCATAGCACGGCTCATCTGTTCCTCTCCAGCGATAGTCTACGCTTTGTTCGCTAGTGTCTGACTTTGCTCAGCATGTTCATAAAGAGCGTGAAAACACCGCTTGCATCACACAATCACACTTGACATCTTTATTTTATTGTTGAGATGAGATCATGGCCATAGAGAGTCAAGCATGTGTTGATCGTGTGTCACGCGCTGGAGCGGGAACATTTCTCACACCGTACGTATTTCTGATAAATGAAGAAAAATCCCCCTTTCCCACCCACTTCATAAACACACACATTCTCATTACCAAAGTCTTAAAAACAAGCATTGCCACAAAAGCCTCTTTTCCATATATCACACAGAGACGCATCTGGATGTGACTCCACCCGGTCCATAGAGTCCTTCTATCAGCCTGATGGACAGACTTTCTCAGGCTTTTAAGGTGCTGGACCAAAGTACAGGTCCATATCATTGTATTTCATATTGAGGTCTAGCCAGAATCCAAGAGGAAATGGTTTCCATTAATGCATCCCAGCCATAAAACATCTAAGCACTGTGTTCATTATATGATGGTTTGGAGCATTTAGTAAGTCATAACTGAACATACAACTGAAATACATTATTTGTATGCTACTTAGCAACGCATGCTAATTGACAGCACTGGCCTGAATGTGAACACATTATTAGTGTTGTAAGACTGAGGGGGGTATGGCGTTCAGCCTTGAGATCATCAACACTTATGAAGACTGGCACACATCTGGTTGACATGATACAGCTGGAATCGAGCGCTCTGGAAGGATCCATTCATAAATGTTTGAACTCATACACTGCGAACGATAATACAACTTGATTATTACTTAATGTTGAGTGTTTGATGAGTTGCTGAGTTGTTTATTTTAATGATATTTGGCAACCCGTTTCCAGGCGTATTACACAAGTAGACGCGGATGAATTGTGCATAATATTGTTTGTTTGATCCATTAATATATTTAGCTTGCTGTCAGCTATTTCAGATGTTAATTTTTTTATTCAGAATGTCATGTTTGGACATCTTGGGATCCGCTAGTGGCAAGATGTCACTTTCCATGACAAGAAGCTTAGAGTCAGCTTGATTTCTTCGTCAGTAAACGTTAGGAGCTTAACCTTCAGAGACAAACAGGAGACAAAACGGTTTATATATTTATGAAAATGTATATATAAATCAAATGATATGCAAGTTTAAATTGGTATATAGTGTATACATAGTTTATTTACCATTTATTTTCTGAAATATATTTGCAGTATTTCAACCCTGTTAGTAATATTCAGGACATTATTTTATTTTTTTTGTTTGTTACTTTATCTTTGGAAATAAACAAACAAATAAATAAATAAATAAACTTTTAATTTAATATTTTTAAGTTTACATAATAATTTTTGTTTAGATTTTCATAATTTTGTTATGTTTTGTAGTACATTTTAAATTTGTATTAGTTTTTGTTTTGTGATATTTCTATTTAGCTTTAATTTGATATTTACTTGAGCTTTAATTTTAATTACAATTTACGTTTTTAAGTTTGTCATCTTATTCACTGTGTATTTAAGCTTTAATTCAATTACCAATTAATAGTAGTTTTATGTTTTAGTTTTTTTATTGTTTAATTAACAATTACAATGCTGCCTTGCAGAGGATATCTTGTTAAAGACAAAATATTGGTTTATAGTTACATAACTTACATAACCCAAAAATGAAAAACAACAACAATATTTCTATGCTTTTTTCATAAGATTACTTTGATCACAGGGTTGACAAATTGAGCCAAATTGAATACAGTTAACACATTTAAAAACTGAAATAATTAAATGATTATTTGCTTGTCGTCATGCCATGCTGTTCAAAAGGTCTAAATTATGTACTTTCCTGGCTGCCAGATTTTTTTTACATTTATTTACAGGGTAACAGGGGTTATATTTCGTTAATATATATATATATATATATATATATATATAAAGACTTAATAGTTGGATAAAGTCAAGATTGTAAAGACCTCTGAAGTGGGACATACTGTAAGTAAATGTGATTTGTTTTATGAGGTGCTTTAAAAAAAGTAATGACCTCTAATTTGTAGACTGTCAGACACTGTTCGTCTTTCCGTACATCAGCTAATGACATTGATGCACCAGGCAGTGTATCTTTTGTTCGGTCTCAGTTAAGCGTTTCAAAGGCCAAGTTGCCAATACCTTACAGATTTAAGGGGTCAAAGGTGATCTGTCTTGATTACCATTCCTCTTCACGTAACGAAACGGGTGGATTAGGCTTGGAAATGGAATTAGGCCACCCAGAGTTATGTTCGGCTTTGAGCTCTTTGACAAAGTATCTTTATAACCCAATATCAATAAAAGCAAGATCCTGATAATCAAGACCAGAATTGTTTTGATTCTAGTATTCTGGAATGGGTTGCTGGCAAGTTCACAGTCTTCAGACATCGTAAAACTCAAACTCTCTGTCTTGTGTCTGACGCAAATCTATTGCGAACATTTGCTCGTGATTCATGGGCACATCAAACACAGACGTTCACTGGGACTTTGCCAAACACCTGTAACAATCTCCCGCCTTTCGCAGAAGGCCAGAGGGCAATGAAAATGAACAGAGAAGGGTGAAACTTCTCAAAACAGTCAGTTCTGAGAAATTAGGAAGTGTGGTATAACATAAGACAGAAACCCTAAAACTGTAAAGAAACAGTTTATCTAAAAATAATATTTATTTATTTTTTATGAGTTGTCTTTAAAATCTAAAATTGCATGCAGTTGCTGACGAACATGATGTAGTATGATGACTTGTTGTGATATAGATTTTTTGCAACAGTTCAATAAACAAGTTAATTTTGTGTTAAATTTTTGACATAATATTGCCTGGTTTTGCTCGATTTCATAAATGAAAATGGCTCCAAACAAAGCCACAGCAGAACTGATGTGCATCTTCAAGCAAGACACATCGTTTAGTTTCTGAATAAATGTTTGTTTTTGAACGAATCGAGCGAGTCAGTGATTCAGTGAGCAATTCATAAATACAGTCGCTTACTTGTTTCTGAACGATTCGTCCAATTTAACAAATCGACTTGCTGCCAACTACTGGTGGTTTTAGTTTCATATTTCAGTATTAATTTAAAACTATTTATGCAATGTTGGGCAAGAAAGCAACAAAAAACAACAAAACTTGTATTTAGACACATCTTGATTATTAGTAACCTGGTTGAAAATGCACACACACACACACACACACACACACACGCGGGAGTGTCATATTTAATATTCTAATCTTCTAACGTTCTAGATAAACACATTGCAAAAAAAGTTCAGGGATGCCAAATATTGTGCATTGTAATGAGGTACATACAAAATAATATGCAAGCAACATCCTAACAGTATTTCTGCAACATTGTGAATATGTGTTTTTATAAAAAACATATTTTAAAAACTATCACAAACTTTTCACAACATTAAAAAAACATTACAAATATTTTAACATTGTCACTCTAGCATAATGTTTTTTAAGGCTTCTTTCTTTCTTTCTTTCTTTCTTTCTTTCTTTTTGGAGTTTGTCTGTTATAATCAGTCATATAGGCTTGGAAATACATGTGAATAACCTGTAAAAAAAATAGCAGTTTTGTCATTTTTAGGTGAACTGTCCCTTTAAGAATGATCGGCCTAGAGGTGATTGTGAGTTAATACTGTTAATCAGTCTATTCAATTTCTAAATCAGTATGAACATTTTAAACAGTGGTCTCATTATATTAGACGGCTGATTAGCCAGAGAAGGGACTCTATTGAGGACTTTTAAGGTCACTGACAGGTTCTGTCACTCCTCAAGCAGCGGGGAGTCCGTTTCCTCGTTATCTTAGATTTCATCAAGTGCCGGTGGCCTTTGATTGGGTGTAGGGCTTGAGTGATGGGAAAATCACTGGAATGCCAAAGGTCGGAGCTCAAAAGTCTCAGCTATAAGGTAAAGACCAAGAGAACATCTCCCTGCCATTGCATCTGCGTCTGACCACTTGAATAAGCAAAGCACTGGGCAGAATCAAAATCAACACGGATCTGCACACGTATCTTTTCCATCTGCTAATGCAAGAGATGCGTGTCTACGCAAACAACATCAATCTTTTGCAGAAACACGCAGGCTTCCTTCTGTTGGCCTACTGTACAGTCATCAGTGCCAAATTTTCAGGTAGTCCCCTGAAGTCAGAGTGACGTATACAAGCTAATAAATTTGTCTGTTTCTTATCTGAGGCCTTGTATATGCTAAGTGGTGAGGAGAATATAGCTGCTTATTTATTGCTGTTGCTGATTTGGCTTTCTGCTATTGTTTTGATTGCTTTTGGCACTTTCGTAATGACTCAAGACCTAAGAATTATTCCATATAAACGAAATAAAGCATGGCCAGTGACTAATGATGACAACTTAAAGAACGTGTGGTGTAGAAAATATTATTTATACACTTTAATATCACTAAACCTAGTTAGCTCCCTAGCTAGGAAATATTTTAAGGTGCCATGAAGGACGTTTCAGAATGTAGGCAGAAACATTATGCAGCTCTCTATCTTTTGGTATTCAAAGTGATTC
The DNA here is from genome assembly GCA_027564155.1 of Gymnocypris eckloni scoliostomus. Classification (NCBI taxonomy): domain Eukaryota; kingdom Metazoa; phylum Chordata; class Actinopteri; order Cypriniformes; family Cyprinidae; genus Gymnocypris; species Gymnocypris eckloni. The sequence continues at coordinate 29,573,658 of CM050418.1, forward strand.
AGATTCAAAGGCAGCTTTGCACAAATTCATTGTGAAGTACGCAATCCCAGAATGCATTGCAACAAGGTCAGTGAAATATTTAATCCAAGATGGCAGGCGAACCAAAAGATGCAAAGCATTGATAAAAACATTTAAAATGATTAGATAAAGATAAAGATTTACCCAATATGTATGTGTTGCATATTTGTATGTTTGCATTGTTAGCTTAGCAACATATTGCCGTGAAACTTTAAGCTGTGACTTGACTGTATAAACATAGCATTTAGTACCAAGTGATTTAGCATTGCACTCCATTGAGCTGTTTTGGAACACCAGTGCATGTGAATGGCACCTCATGTGTTTCCCAGCCGCAAATATTAGATCACCTCTCAAAATTGGGAGCATTGAACACTGCTGCTTAAACACCTGTTCGAAAGAAGCATAATGCTGACTTGGATAACTTAAATAATTATCGTCCTATATCAAACCTTCCTTTCCTTGCAAAAATGTTAGAATGTGTTGTGGCTTTGCAGCTACATAATCATCTCATAGTAAATAATATTTTTGAACCCTTTCAGTCTGGCTTCTGAAAATCCATAGTACTGAGACAGCTTTGGTAAGGTCACCAACGATCAGCTAATAGCCTCAGATTCGGTCCCTCTCTCTATTCTTATTCTTCTTGATCTTAGTGCTGCGTTCGATACTGTTAATCACATCCTTTTACTCCATTGTCTGGAAAATGTCTTTGGTGTTTCTGAGACTGTTTTAACTTGGTTTAGATCTTACCTCACTGATCGTCAACAGTTTGTTTATATGAATAGCTCACGGTCTGATAAGGGCCTTGTCCGTATGGGTGTTCCTCAAGGTTCGATTTTAGGCCCCTTACTTTTTAACATTTACATATTTTCTGCTTTTAAAATCACTCGGGCTTAATTATCATTTTTAAGCAGACAACACTGAGATTTATATTCATTCTAGGCCTGGTCAAAATTTGAATGTTCCTTTCTTAACACATTGTATTTCTGAGATAAAAATATGGATGTCTGAAAATTTACTGTGTCTTAATAATGATAAGACTGAGGTCTTGCTCATTGGCTCCTCCCATCAGCTTTGAAAAGCTGGCTCAATAATTTTAAACATTGATTGGTTCTATTTTGGAGTCACAGTCTAAATTAAAAAAAATGTAGAAGTAATATTTGATTCGAGTCTGTCTTTTGACTATCATGTGCAGTATAATGTCAAAAACAATTTTTTTCTCAGAAATATTGCTAGACTCCGTGCTATGCTATCCCTCCCTGTGACTGAAAGGCTTATTAACACCCTCGTTTTTTCATTGCACTTCTTGTTGGGGTTCCTAAAACCACACTTAATAAATTGCAATGTGTGCAAAATTCAGCTGCTATGATCCTGACCGATGCGAGGACAAATTAGCATATTACACCAATTCTAAAGTCTTTGCATTGGCTCCCGGTCAGGTTCAGAGTTAATTTAAAAATTCTTATGCGCACATATAAGGCACTGCATGGTCTGGCCCCTCAATATCTGTCTGCTCTTTTATCTTTATATACACCCAAGCGTCATTTACGATCCTCACAAGCTGGTTTATTGGTAGTACCTTAGACACGGTTGCGCTCTGTAGGGGACAGGGCTTTGTCTTCCTACGCTCCCAGGCTTTGGAATGTACTCCTCTTCAAATTAGAGATGCACAGAATTTAAGCATCTTTAAGTCTTTCTTAAAAACTCATTTTTTAGGTTAGCTTTCTCTTGACTGTTTGATTTTAAGTTTTATCTTAGTTTGTTTTTAATTGGTTGTCTTGTGTGTGTTGGATTTTTACTTGTTTGTTTTATTATGTAAAGCGCTTTGACAAACTGTTTTAAAGGCGTTATATAAAAATAAATGTATTATTATGATTATCATTACCTTAGAAGGCAACTGTCTATGTGCAGTAGGTTTTAAAACGGTGCTTCAGAAACTGAACTGTCCTTGACCTGTAACTCATTCTGAACACTTTGCACATAACATCTGGTGTCTGTGGTTGAGAGGAAGCTGGCTTCACTATATGGTTTGGATCAGACATTCCTCTTTCTCCACAAATCTGAATTACACACACCAACCATATCGTTCAGATCGTAATTTTTTGAAATTGTACCAAAAATCCTGGAACTAACTACACTGTTTCTCAAACATTCACGTCACTAATGTGTGGGTACAGCCCAAGATTTGTTTGTATACTAAGTGCAGTGAGATTTGATCTGTAGTAACTAAAGTATGGGCAGAAATGGATTTCAGGGATTTCTTGATACTTTTGTGGAGAATATAAATTAAGCTATAATGCAACCGTGAATAAATGAGATGTAGTACTCGCTTAGCAAGATATTTAGATATAAGAGGTCTTCCCGTGTTCAATTAAGAGGATAAAGGAAAAAGTTTGATTGAAAATCAAGAGGGTCAAGAAAATGTCATGAACTTTAAGTGATCCATTAGTAAGACTGCAGTCAACAGTTATGCTGGAAAGAACATTAAGAATCAGTTTCATAGATAAAGATCAGGCTTTGACTGATAACTGAATAACTGATGGAAATCAATACTACAGGACTAGACTTTCTACCCTTATTATAAACAACCGATACAATTGTAATTGTACCATTAGAATCACTGGGTATTAGATTATCACTTTTGGGAAGTCTTAGCGCAATCAAAGCATTTATATTGTGGTAAAATCAGCACAACACTGACATAGTGTCTGAAAAAGAACAAAACTGGATTGAAAAAATCTGTTTCCGATTTGTCAAAATGACGTGCAATTAAACAGAATTGGCGAAGCAAAGGCGAGTGCTTGGCGAGTGCTTAATGCAACTAATAAAACATTAAGAGTTCCCCAAGAGCTGTATAAAATATATCTACTGACTATTCTGACTGTTAAGAGACAGTTGTGAAGGACAAAGTGACCACACATATAAAACCCTTTCAAAATGTCTTTGGACAATCCTCATTAGAAACCTGAAGCATGCCAAATAATGTCTCAATTAAGATTCAAGTAATATAAGTCAATGGGAAATTGAAAGTACACAGTGAGAAGGACAGCCATGTTTGTTTTGTTTTTGTATCAGGTGGCTACATCCTCTTATTGTTTATCAATGCCTGGATGCATTGAAGTCTCACTGCCAAGCTGTTTTCCAACTGTTTGTTCAGGATGATCACAAGAAACGTTCAAGGTGCGAATGTTCTTCTTGTCATTATTTTTCCTCCTGTATAAACAGGTCTGGAGAAAATTGCCAGCAGGCCTCTAGTATGCACTGTTGTTCTGTTCCCAAAGCAAACCACACTAATTTTGAAGAGAAATTACATTTAAGTAGGGTAAAAAATTAAAAGACATGCTTGAACTTTTAATTTACTTTGAGTAAAAATAGGCTAGAATTAAATTCAAAACTCTTTTTGTGGCTTTTATTTAGACTTTAGAGCCTTAAAAAAATCTGAAGAGTTATATTTCCTCCCTAAATATAAGAAACCTCATCAGTCATGGAAAAATATACAACAGCATTTGGTGCGATTCATGAAACTGACACCTGAGGAGACTCGCTTTGAGGGTGGGAGAGGTGTTAACATCAATATACCTCCTCATTTATCTCCAACATTCATCAATTTCCCTGTCTTCTCTCATTTGTCCAGACTGTCCAGAAAGGCTTTTTGTGGTGATGGAAGACATAGATGGACCCCATTTCAACTGACTTATTTTTCCTTTGGGTCAGTGGCAGCTAGTCATTCGAATTTCCCATAAGCCCGGGTTATAAGTTGTGTTCTGGGTCGCCAACATTAGCAGAAGCAGAGTAACAGAGAGAATGGGAAAACCAAAGGCATCATTTATCAACTTCTGGTTTTCATCCTAATGGCAAATAATGGATGCTTTTGTATGAATGGATTTATAAACCCTTGTTGAATTGTTACAGTTTTAGGACTTTAAAGAAATGTATGCTTGGCAAGATTCTGTTATAATTTTGTATCTGCAACTTTTTGTCCCTTCCTGTTTATTAGGTCATTCTACAAGCCTTTAAAAATCATTGTCTCTATCGTGTCTCACTGTAAACACTACAGTATATTGTTTATGTATCAAAAAACAGTCCAGTGTTATTAACTGCCTATAAATACAGACCCCATGTAAGCTTTCACTAACTCAGTATCAAATTCCCTTCAGATGTAAACAATGTGACCTACAACCCAACTACAACGACATGTTCCCATGTTAAACCCTGTCCGTCTTTCCATACGTCTATTCCCTATTGGATTTGAGGACATCCTCATGTCCTGGCCTTATGTCTTATGAAATACTATGTAAGCCTGGTCTGTGAAATGTCCCACCGATGGTAATTCATCTTCCTAGTCCGGTTTAGACTCTCCCTTAATTTCTAATTTGTGTCCTTGTGTTTGTTTTTATAGGCTTTGTGGGACTTTGCAGCAAAGATTATGAGTTAGTTGTATTTCCTCAAACTCGCTGCTGGTGCCAAACTTCAGATCAGTGAACTTGTGCAAACTTTGTGTCAGCCACAGTCAGCTAACGCTGAGAAATAACATTGGAATAAAACATTAGATAAAAGATAACATTAAATAAAAACCTCAAGACCTTTTAAAGATAAATAATTAGTGAGTCTGCTTAAGTCATATGCTAGCATTGTATGAGAAGCACACCAAAAGTTAGTTTGTTGTTCATGTAAAGTCTTTTTCTTTTTCTATGGAAAATACCTGTATAGAGCTCAAAACAATACTAATTTTGTGTTCCACAAATAGAATGTGAACATATAGGTTAAGATCGACATGGGGATGTGGTAATTATGTCACAATTTTTTTTTTTGGGTGAACTATTCCTTTAATACTTATAATGCAATAGGACCTAATATATAGACTTGAGGGACACCATGTATCAGATGCCTGTAAAGTTGGCTGAAACAACATATGGGTGAGTAAATAACAACAGATTTTTTATTTTCTTTGTTTTCTAATGAAAGGACTTTTGTTGTCTATATAGTAATAAACATTGACTTCCCATTCAACATGTTGAAGAGCCCTGAAGGAAACATCACCTAGAATAATGGTCTTCTGATGACCAGCACATCCCACTGGAGTTTTTTGCGGTTGTGACCTATGCATTTTTGAGTTTGCTGCCTATTTAGGAGGAGTGTGGACTAAATGCCTCTCTCTAGGGGGAAAGTGTGCCTCTACAGACGCACAGCACTGATGAGAGGTCTCCGCTGCAGCACCTTTCGGCCCCAGACTTGTTTTCTTCATTAAGCTCTGGAATGACGTAATCTCTCTTAGGAGCCATTGGGTGCATAATTAATTGCTTCAATCCTGGACTGGAGGTGTTGAAAGTGTGTTCACAAACACACACGGACACGCACATGGACGTATGCACTACTTAAGAGCAGTTTCTGAGAGATATTCAAGTCAAGTGAGGCAAATTAAATCCTGTCAATGACCCGACCAGTGGCGGACGCTGGGACACTGCCCCCATCAACTTAGCCAAGGAAGAAGCTGACTTCAACATGTTTAAAATAAGTAAAATATATATTGCAAATGAATCACAAAATTGCATTGTTTAGTCATACTATTCGACTGGTAATCATGTTAGCACCTATAAAAAAAATAAAAACTGTATTTCGTTTGTGTGTGTGCAGGGCGCTGGACTAATGGGTGTCTATTAGGTCAGTAAACTTTAGAAATGCATGTGACATGAGGCTGAGCTCTAATTGGCTTGTTTCAGATTGTCCTGATCTGCGCCCAAGACCCTCCCACTTTAGATCTTAGCGAATCAATATTGTTTTTATATATTTTGGCCTCATGTGATTGGACCATTCTCGACTGTCAAATAGGCACAATCTCTTTTCAGAGATTAAAGTAAATTATATTTTAACTTTACAAAATATCCTTTCACAAAGCATTTAAATGTAGAAAAACATAAAATACAAATGCAGATCATGGAGAATGGACGGAGTTGGCAAGCAGGATGCGATGTAAGTCATGCCTTTTATTGTTTTTCCTGATTGTTATTTCAAAGTCCCATCACTGAAGCGTTGGCAATGACACGGAAGGTAATTAGAACAATGCAGTTTAACTTGAGCCGATCATCGAGATCCAAGCACAATTGGCATGTGTCTTTTCAAGAAAATTATGAGTTTTTATGTAAGAATTATTATGCAAATATGTAAATAATATAGTGTCCCATATTCAGTCTGACATATATGTCTGGCAACTTGAATAATATATCGTCAATAAAAAATAAAATTAAGATAAAAAACATAATGGTCTTTAAGTCTCTAAAAGATTACAGTTTTTGCATACTTATTACATTGGACTTTATGAAACCTTATGAAAATATAATTAATTTTTATGCAATTGAACCATTTTCAGTCTTTATCTTGAAGGATTTGCTATCCTGTGGCTCAATCGTATGGACAATTATCTCTGAATTACGTTAATATAAATAAATACTATTTTTTGAATGATTACAAATGTTTAATGATTACTTACAGATAATATACACACATTCATTCTCAAATTAGTATATTATTTCACACTTTAACAGTTTAATTTTCATCTTACATTTTTAAGCAGTAATGATTAATTAGTATGTCACAAGTTAAATGGTGATTTAATAATTACATTCAGTCATATGCTGTTGTATTAACAGTGTGATTAAGTTTGTTTGCCTCCCCCACAAAAAAAATGCTATTTTTTTTAGCACCACTGGACCCGACTCAAACCAAAGCCCTTGCTGCTTTGCTCAAGACAGACTATCATTATCTATCGTCATTCTGAACGACTTGCTAAAGGAAGAGAGTAAATGGCTTTGGCATTTATCACCAATTGTCACAAGGTTGCTGTGATCTGTTCTGAAAGTATGATTATAAAAAGTCAGCACATTGACCATGTTGTTTAGGCTTTGGGTGGACGTTTTGTCTTGCATTTTAAATAATGAGGTCAGGACACTTAAACAAGAAACAACTGAAATCAAATGTTGCTCTAAGAGTAGATATGAATGAATTATAAATATATTTTTGAAGGTTAAAAAAGAAAGAAAGAAGGAAGGAAGATCAGAGTGCCCAACATCCAGGTTCGTGCTCATGTAGGAATCTGTTCCAAGTTAGCTTCGCTCAGCAAGTAAGCAAACGCAGGTGCAACTGCTTGGTCAGAGCATTTCAGGCACACAGTCCGACTGGACTGCTCTGGCGGTAACAAACTGAAGTTATCTTTGAGAAAAAGTATTGAGTGTGAATTGTATTGAATGTGCGCATACAGTGTAATTCAAATCTAAAAAGTATATATTTTTAAAACTGTACTTGCATATAATATTAATGAAATAAAAGGCCACTTATGGTTACTTAAATAGTACAGTAACATGACTGTAACGTTTCCTTCATTAATGCTCTTTGAATTCATTTAAAATCTAAAGTTGTACATTAAAGTACATTTTAATTTTATTTTACATTTGAAATGTTTTAAAGTATTTTGATGTGTTGACTAGCATACTTAAACATGTAAAGTACAGTAAGTAACAGATCAAGAAATAGTTAGTCTGTTGAAGTAGTCTGTTGGTAGCTCTGTGAAAGAAACACACCAAATTGTTTGTTATTTATGTAAAAGCTTTTTCTTTTCCTCAATGGTAAACGGCTCTATAGACAATTCTTGTTTTGCGCTCCACGGATAGAATAAGAACATACAGGTTTAAACAACCTGAAGATGAGGAACTGATAACATAATTGTAATTTCTAGGAGAACTATTCCTGTAATACTCAAATGCCAGGACCTAAGATATAGCATTGGGGGATACCATTCATCTGATACCTATAAAGTTGGTTGAAACACATGTAGAGTACTAGATTATTATTTTAGTCAATATTACAAATAGAGTTAATATACATTAAATATACTACATTTACAACTTTATCATTACAAATGTATAATTACAAATATTTTTAAATACATGACATACAAGTTTCAATCGAAAGTATATTAAAGTACATTTTAGTTTACCATATGGTGTACGTATGCTTGTCAGTGTATGTAAACATTAACCATATTATAAAGACAATAGATTATTTTCATCATAAGTATTTTTTTGAAGTATGCTGAAGTGTCTTTTTTTCCAGAAGGTATCTAGCTAATATTCTCTCTAAATGTCTATTTTGAGAAATGTAGACACCTCATCAGCCTCAGAGAAAGTGATTCAGATTGTTTTCATCTGTCCTTCCTCTAATTAGCAACATTCTTCTTCCGGGTTCTGTTTAGTGTTAACGCCCCCCCCCGATGGCTTCATTAGCCTGTGCCAGAGCCCGGGACCCTGAGTCATCTGCTCTGCTTATCTCCCGCGCCTTGTTGCCATGGATATAAAGGGGTTACACAGTCAGGGGTCATTACTGTGACGCAGCACTGTGTCGGCTATCAGGAACTACATCCCACAGGTCACATTCCTGGTGCCAAAGGGCTGTATTTTTGCAATGACATAGACTTTTAAAAAAATGTTTTACTGTCTTGCAAATATTTGGCCTCTGATGACTATTGGAAAAATAACCCAGCTTAATTCAGTGGTTCTCTTCGAGTATGCTACTGTGAACAAGTCAAAAGGTCTTTTATATATATAATATCATTGAAATGACTCAAAAGTCCCATGTTTGCAAAGGTTATGTGGGTGAATCTTCATTGTGTGCACAGTGTTTTGATCATATCTACAATATTCTTCTCAAATCTTCTTAGTACACACAATATGTGGTGCAGCTGTCAAAATGGCACCGGTGGGTGTGATGCAAAAAATCCTTCCAGTCGAGGAAAGATTGAGACATTTAGCCAGTCTCAAATGCCAGGAATGTTTCTTTTGGTTTTATTCCATACATCTGTCAGAAAGAAATTCCCCAAAATGTGCGGGAGTTTAACTGTCAAACACCAGTGGGAAAGTCTGAGGACACTGGAAAATCACTTGTCTGTGCGTCTGCCAGCAGAACGTCATCTTTTGGGGTTAAATAAGCAGTTTAAGTGAGGAAGCTGACTCGATTCAGAAATAATGAACCAGGTCATTAGTTGAAGTAAGATAGCTGCTTTCCAATAAAAGTGTGAGGAAAGTAGTGCTGGGTAGTAAACCACACTAGTAGCATTAGCACATTGTCACATTAGCTACTGCGCTACTACGTAATAACTACATTAGACATGTGGATGAGGAAACGATGGCTGAATTGTTATTCTTTGCATGAACTATTCCTTCATACTTAAATGCCATGGGACCTAAGATATAGCCTTGGGGAACACTGTAATGTCTGAAAAGTTGGTTGCAATGACAATTGGATGAATAAGTAACAACAGAATTGTATTTTGTTTTCAAATAAAAATGATATTTGTTGTCAATAGAGTGGTAAGAATCAGCTTCCTGTAATCCTGTTCAACATGTTAAAGGAAATATACTAAGAATCTAAGAATACATTTTTCAGTCGTGTTTTTTTGCAAATGTTCCAGTAACAAGCTAACAAGCTACATTTCAAACAGTTAGCATTGTAGCATGACAGAATGCTACCATCACACCGTATTGCACACAAAGCTTTATAGCTGAGCCAAATCATGCTAGTCTAACTTATTTTTTTCATTTGAATTGTTCAGCTACTAGATATATCCTAATATGTTAATTTTAACATTAGCTTCAACATTAACAACTACTGTTTGGTGTCAAAAACTGATTCATTTGCCTGCATGACACAGTAATATAGGGTTGGTAGCATATTTTTATTGGATCAACTATGATTTTTCCAATAAACAAAACTCTACACATTAGCACAATTGCAACTACAATAGCTACATTTTGCAATAGTGTAAATTAATAACAGCTGCATTTTGCAGATTTTAACATAACAATATTATTTTCCCAATAAAAAAACATCATAACACTAATAAAATGCTAGCGCACACTGTATTGCACACCAGGCTTCTCACATATTATGGACATATTATGAACTCTCATGTCCCTTCTTAATTCTTAATAAAACCATCATATTCAGCTATTACAAAAGTCTTCTTTGTCTACTTGCTCTCATTTCCTGTCTTCTTTAGCTTGGCTTTCAAATTAGACTTCAAGATACCTGCAAGCAAAACAAGTGACTCGTTTCTATTAATGAATAACGTCTGGCTTTTGCGTCTCGCTGCCAACCTTTGGATGTCTGCCGCTCTGTACTCACAAATACATGGTGCCCCTGAGATGATGTACACATTCTATTAACAGCCCTGAAGATAATGGGAAGCACATTTACACTATAGGTACAGCACTCCGTCCGACGCCACTGTATACAGAACCTTCCTGGGAGGAAGCGGCCACATCCCGCAGGTTTCGGGAGGTTCTGAGGGGTCAGTAACAGGGGCGGCTGTGGTGTGCTGATAATGGCAGACGGCTCAGGGGATGAGACTGTGTGGCGTGGGTGTCCAGACAGACAGTCGCAGAGCAGTCCGGTGATGTATTGCTGGGTGGCTGGCAGTATCGCTAATGTGGCCCAGGGGTTTCATCCTTATCAGTGACAATGTTGTTTTGGAAGGGAGGTTAGATTATTGGAATTTATTAGTTCTCTTTGTGTAAATTGTGTTTAATTAGAATTTATGAAATTGTAATAATCTTATTAATTATTTTATTATTACATTTTTATTTCGGTAAAATTTGGGGAATGGCTGAAGGAAGGGGGCTTGGTTATCACATGCAGCATAGTATTATTAAAATTAATATTTTGGGATATTTTCAATAACTAAATAGTACTAGTACATAGTACATTAACTATATATATATATATATATATATATATATATATATATAAATATATACTTCATTTGTTATGTAAATTATTGGTATTTTTTTATCTGATCACTTTTATTTTAACTTTTGTATTATTTTTGATGTCTCTACAAATCACTAATAATGGACTACAGTATGTAGGAGAATAATTGTATATTTTAATCACCATTGTTAAACAATTAAACAATTATTTAAAGTGCCATCTTTTATCACATTGCTGTTGTTTTCATATTACATAATTATTGTATAACATTTAAAATGTATTTCTATGTCTGTATGCCTGATGTTAAATTATTACATCAAATTTTTATAAAAACAAAGCAAAAAAAAAACACTTAAAAGAAGACTGTCAAAATACAGACTAATTAACTGTGTAGATTTTCAGGAAGCAGAGGTTAATGGCACACTTCCCCTGTTGCATTACATCTATTAAAACAGCTTGACCCTGCTGATGTCCTCGCGGCTAAACGGAAATAAGCAAAAGCAGCTTCAGAGAGAAGATTTAGCTGAAGATTTGCAGATTACCACAGGAAAGACACTCAAAGAGCATACATATTTGTTTTGCAGAAATGATTTCGTTATTTTTCCGACGTCTTTTGATTGTCTCTGTGATAATAAATGCCAAATCAGCATATACGAGTGTGAGTTCTGACCTGTATGAGAGAGCTGCAGTCTTGGTATATTCTGGTTTCCAGCATTACTGGGCCGTATTAGAGGCAGCAGCGAGTGGAGCAGAAAGATCATCAGGGGACTGTATGGCCCAGTCCTCCACAATCCCACAATCCTCATCTCCAGCTTCCTGTAGTCTGACCGTAAAGGATGTCTTCTATGTCACATCACCTTCGTAGTGCTGGAAAAACAACAAACAAACATGAGCATATGAAACATTTTTTACACCCCTAGAGCCAGGCTTTGGGCCAATTTTCACGTCATAGTTCTGACGCCTCGGGGCTGTTTTAGGCTTTTCAAGATGAGACGGCAGAAAGCCCATCATGTTTGTTTTCTTTATTTTATAAAAGCACAACGTTTTGTTGAGATTGTGAGTGCACACAAATAAAAGTAGAACAGTTCTGAATTATGTATTACTCTTACCTTTATGAGCAAAAATTACTGCGTAGCCTATTTTAAGTTGTTTCCATTTTTAAAAAATGCAATTGATTGCGCCGGTGCCTCCATGTCCTGCGCTTTAACTTCCACTCTCCGCACAAACGATTGGATATAGTGCACATTTATCTACGTTTAACCTTTAAACATTGCGATATGCTTGAACTGTTTTAGTATATCTATAGATTTTATTTTCGGCAAGTCGTGAAGATTTGAGAAGGCTACATTGATCAAACATAGGCTATGATCAGCCTGCCGGTCTGGCTGCTTGGTCATTACATTAGAAAAGAAAAAATATATTTAATGACCAAAATATTCTCCAAACGTTTTTCTAAATTAACTTAATAAAAAACCGCAATGAAATACAATCACTTTGCCATTACATACAAAACTGAACTATTTTAATAGCTGAGAAGTAGTATAAGCCATTTTGGGAGAATAAACAAAAAAGACAGGCTTGGCTTGGGCTCGGGCCGGTGATTCTGATAAGCTGTCGGACATGGGCCGGGCTGGGGCCTAAATTTGAGGCTCATTCAGGGCTCTATAAATTTAAATTAAATATCACAGTAATACTGTATTATTCCATTTGTTCTGTAAGTTGAACATAAATACAGTAGCAATAATGTAATCATGAAACACCACTGACAATTTAATGATGCCAATCAATATAATTTAATATAATATAAATTAAAATATATTTAGATCAATAAAAATGTGTGTACATTTATAGAATTATAATATTTCTACATTATTTTTATCTTTTAAATACATTTTTAACAGTATTTTAAGTTATATAAATCATTCATCTAATAATCTGTATCTGTGCTATATTATGCTGGACAATAATTGCATATAAAAATATATATATATATATATATATATATATATATATATAATGATTATAAGACACATTACAGTTCAATATGCCATTCACATATTATTTTGTTTCTAATTGTATTGATTCTAATCAATATTAAATAAAAATAATATAATATAATCAATTAAATTAATATATAAAATAAAAATATATTTATATTCATTAAAATGTATAGAATTATTATATTTTAAAATGATTTTAGAGTTTTATAAAAAGCTAAATATGTTTTTTTTTACATTATTTAAAGTTTTACAAATAGTTAATATATAACAATCTGTAACTGGAATATATTGTCTTGGACAGTAATAGCGTATTAAATTTTTTTTAATTATTTTTAAGACACTTTTTTTTATTTTACTAATTTATTTACCATAATATATGTACCATTATTTTGTTTCTGTAATCTGATGCTGATCAACATTAAATAAAAGTATAATATAATATAATGTATAAAGATTAATTATATAGCAATTTAATATTTATATAATAATTATATTATATAAACATTAAATAAATATTAAACATTACATAGTCATTAAATAATGTTTCCACGTTGAAATCCAAGGTTTCGCTTTTAGATTTCAGTCAAAATGAATAATTTTGACAGTAAGATTCCCAAATAGCAAATGTTAGATGAAGATACTAGAGCATTTTCAACATCAACCTGAAAATGCTCTGTCTCCTTATGGAAGGGAACGCTCCAGATGGCATTCTTTCACAATAACATTAAGCCTGTCCATGTCATCTCTTCAAAATAGAAAACAGATTATGCCACATCCTCAGGCATTAACAACCAGACTTCAGCACGCTAACGTCGCCCAATGTACTTTTCAGTCTCATCAAGTCAAAACTCTTTGAGCAAGTGCTTAAACCTGGAGGCACAACAGATGCTACTTCCAGACTAGAAACCCGAAACCTTCAGCGAGTGAGCGGCGTGCCGAGCTCACGAATGCGCGAGAACCAGCCTCGCGTGGAGAAGGAAACCGGAGCATTGTTTCGAGAAAAGTTCCCATGGCTAATCAGTTGCCCTGATCTTTATTTTCTTTCCTTTAAGAGGTCATCCTACATAAACAGATCACATGCGCAACCTAGAACACTCGAGCGGCTTCCTCCTGTATATGCTAACCACTAAACACTGTCAAAGAACATGCAAGAGTTCAATCCACTGGAATGGATTTCATTTGTCTGATAGCAACTTTCGTACATTTCGTGGTATAGAAAGTCCAACAATTGGCGAGCTCATTGAAAGAGCAGCCGTTTTTGTGTTGGTGCACAGGGGAAGCATTTTCCCATGATGAGGGTATTGTATGTTGCGCCACTTAGACTCGCGAGGGGACCCCTGGGGATGGTTTCGACACGAAAAATGGGCTTGAGCTCAAACATATGCAAAATGAAGATAGGCTTTCTCTATTGCTCCATTCATCACCTCAAAATCTAAACTCATTACGCTGTTACTCGGACATAATAACACTATTCAAGTTCTTCGAGTGATGGAAACCAAATGCTCCCGTCGGTTCACTGATTTATCATGAAATGTATTACCGCAGCATTTTAAAGTGAGAATCAGATGTGTTTATCTGACGTCCGATAGCCAGAATTCATTACTGTTCTATTTAAATGAATAGTTCACCCAAAAGTGATCAAAAGTGGACATTTACCCTCAGGCCATTCAAGATATAGATACGTTTGTTTCTTCATCAGAATCTGATGAAATGTAGCATTACATCACTTGCTCACTGGATCCTCTGCAGTGAATGGGTGCCGTCGGAATAAGAGTCCAAATAGCTGATAAAAACATCACAATAATACACAAGTAATTAAAACCACTCCAGTCCATCATTTAATGTCTTGTGAAGTGAAAAGCTGTGTGACTGTAATAAATAAATCCATCATTATGGTGTTTTTAACATTAAACCATCACTTCTGGACAAATATAATCCCAAAAAAATGGTCCATAATCCATAATAACTCTTTCTCCAGTGAACAAATCCATCTCCTGTTGTCCTCTCAAAATATCACTTTCTCCAGTGATCAAAATCCACCAACATATTTATTTAGAACTGGCTTGTAAAGGGTGGTTCATCTGTGCATATTTTGCTCCTGATTCAGACAAGATGACTTTTCCACTGGAGAAAGAAATATTATGCATTCGGGACTCATATTTCAATTATAAGCAATGGTTATAAGCAATGGATATTTCAATTATAAGCAATGGTTTGAAGTTAAAAACATTGTGATAATGGAGTTTGTTTCTTATAAACACACAGCTTTTCACTTCACAAGTTTGAAACAAGATTACTTGTGTATTATTGTGATGTTTTTATCAGCTGTTTGGACTCTTATTCGACGGCACCCATTCACTGCAGAGGATCCCTTTGTGAGCAAGTGATGGAATGCTACATTTCACCAGATTTTGATGAAGAAACAAACTCAGGGTGGCCAGCCTGAGGGTCAGCAAATTATCAGCAAATTTTTATTTTTTAAGGTGAACTGTTCCTTTAAGTGCTCTGGTATCAGGTTTGCAGCTGCGTTACGTTATACCCTCCGGGTGGATTCAGCAGTCGCGATAACTGGATGAACTGTGTTGGCTGGAGCACAGTTGCTCAAGAAGAGATCAGGGACTCTTATTGGCTCCGTTTGTTGACTCAAACCTATTAATCTACCAGAGAAAGCAAAAGAAAACATATCATTCCTGGCCCAACAACAACTATGTGTGAGCTGTGCAAGGTAGTAATGGTCTGGCAGATACTAATATAGGCATATTTTTCATTAGAGTACTATCTGTATTCTTTATGTCTCTATTTAACAGATATGAATCCAGTTGGGAGCGCAGGAGAGATTTGAATTATGTTGTATTAAAAAGGTCCCTTCTGTGGCTTTGGTTTTTATAGAATGAGTGGGATTTGGTTTCAATCATTATTAATGACTCCTTGGAGATTTGCAGCCTATTATGTGTTGCTACTAGATTCCATAACGTTGCAGACTTACTTTTGACTATCAGCATAAAGTCTGGTCCCCTTTGCAACTTATTCTGATCATATATATATATGATATATTTCAACAAATTGAAGCATTAATGTTCATTTTTCTACTTATAACCCCAGTTAAATTAAGCTCAATAGTTCAGCTACAATTTTAATAATCTAAAAGTCTTGAATATAATAAAGATAATTGGCTGATATCTATGTATACATATATATATATATATATATATATATATGATCTGAACAAATGATGATTTCTGAACATTAATGTTTTATATTACCCCAGTTCTAGTGAGTGTTTCAAAATGGCTCTGAATATCTTAAAAAAAGAAAAAAAGAAAACTGTAAATAAAATAAATGTGTATATTATTTATGGTTATAGCTTAAGCCCTTAATAGCTAGTAAGTGCAAACCAAAATTGCTGAAACATAAAATTATTCAAACAAAATTTCTGAATGATTTCTGTAGCCCAAATGGTGGAGTGTGATCATATGTAAACCTTGAATGCAGTGTTTTGATAAAGCATCTGCCTATATTAAAAACATAATAATAGTGAACCACTATGAATATTAATTAGGAAGGAAATAAGATTTGCCTATAGATTGACCTGTTCTAGACAAAAGTTTGTCATCAGCTTTTTCAATATGAGGAAAGACAACAAACACACACTAACTGTGGGAAAATCATCAAGCTTCGGGAAGAGGAAGTAGCTGATATTAAGTCACTTCCAGTCGACAAAAGCTTCACAACGTGAACGACGAGGGAAATGGCAGCTCACTCCGGATATAGCGCCGGTTTCCTTGGACACATGTTTCCCTGCGTTGTTAAGAATCATGGAAAACTAGCGGCTGTCAGGGTCACGTTCGAGAAATGACCTAATTTACAACCTTGACTGGCAATGCTTGAAAAGTGACTGTAGACGGTGTCCTACTAATGCTGCTTTAGACAAATGAAAATTCAGTCGAAGTGCTCCGATCGCTGGCGCCGGGACACTTTTCCATCCGGACCTCATGTTAAGCACACCAAGGTTTCTCTAGGACAAAAAGCCTCTTGGAAATACTGCAAACATCTTAACAGGCAGACGGGAAAATAATGATCCCTGCAGGGTGACACATAGTCAGGGACTTTGTCAAAGTAATGGATGAACACTCTCACTTCCTCTTGAGCTTGTGAGTGGACAGAATAGAGGGAGCGGCGGGGAGTCTTTCATTGCTCTGCACCAGCAACCTCTGGTCTGATCCGGCAAAAAAAAAACACTTCAGACCTTGTCAACAGATCACTGTTGGCACCAAATATAATTGCAGTATGTTTGTATAAAACAATAAAACATTCACTTAACCAATTTGAGTGGGTCCAATTGAGTGTTTAGAGGAAGGACTTTTTTTCAGTGCTTATATTTTTGTACATTCAAATATAAATAGAGCCCAAAAAAAGCTAAATGTTGTTCAAACATCCAATAAAGAATGTTTAGCATTTGATAAACATAATAGATGTGTCAGCGATGAATATGTGCTATCAAAAAAGAAAATATTTTATACGAGCAATTGTACGGTATATCTATTTCACAATGTAGGTATTAGTGCTTAACATTAAAATTTTGGTGAATTGGTGGCAAATTCTCAAGAATGTAATGTGTTTTTGTGATATTGTTAGGTTTATATACTTTTATTCAAGTGTTTGGCCACTATTGTATACAAACATTTATTTTATTATATATACACACTCACCGGCCACTTTAATAGGTACACTTGTTCAATTGCTTGGTAACACAAATTGCTAATCAGCCAATCACATGGCAGCAATGCATTTAGGCATCTAGATGTGGTGAAGACGACTTGCTGAAGTTCAAACCGAGCATCAGAATGGGGAAGAAAGTGGATTTAAGTGACTTTGAATGTGGAATGGTTGTTGGTGCCAGACGGACTGATCTGATTATTTCTAAAACTGCTGATCTACTGGGATTGTTCACGCACAACCATCTCTAGGGTTTACAGAGAATGGTCTGAAAAAGAGAAAATATAGAGTGAGCGGTAGTTGTGTGGACGAAAATGCCTTGTTGATATCAGAAGACAGAGGAGAGGGCAGACTGGTTAGAGATGATAGAAAGGCAACAGTAACTCAAATAACCGCTCGTTACTACCAAGGTATGAAGAATACCATCTCTGAACACACAACACGTCGAACCCTGAAGCAGATGAGCTCCAGCAGCAGAAGACCACACCGGGTGCCGCTCCTGTCATCTAAGAACAGGAAACAGAGGCTACAATTCGCACAGGCTCACCAAAATTGGACAATAGAAGATTGTAAAAACATTGCCTGGTCTGATGAGTCTTGATTTCTGCTGCGACATTCAGATGGTAGGGTCAGAATTTGGCGTAAAGAACATGAAATCATGGATCCATCCTGCCTTGTCTCAACGGTTCAGGCTGGTGGTGGAGGTGGTGTAATGGTGTGGGGGATATTTTCTTGGCACACTTTGGGCCTCTTAGTTCCACTTGATCATTGTTTAAATGCCACAGCCTACCTGAATATTGTTGCTGACCATGTCCATCCCTTTATGACTAGAGTGTACCCATCTTCTGATGCTACTGCATACAAATCAATATGGACCAAAATCTCTGAGGAATGTTTCCAACACCTTGTTGAATCTACAATTATTAAATTAATTAAGGCAGTTCTGAAGGCAAAAGGGGGTCCAAACCTGTACTAGCAATGTGTAACTAATACAGTGGCCAGTGTGTGTGTGTGTGTGTGTGTGTGTGTGTGTGTGTGTGTGTGTGTGCGTGCGTGCGTGCGTGCGTGCGTGCGTGTGTGTGTATATGTATACATATATATATATATATATAGTATAATATTATTTTTATATATATACACATTTAGTCATTAAGCAGATGTTTTATCCAAAGCGACTTACAACTGAGGACAATAGAAGCAATCGACACCAGCAAAAGAGTAACATTATGCAAGCCATATTATATACTATAGCCTACTATATTCTATATACATTCTGATACATATTATGCAATAATGTGATGAATGTTCAAACATTTAATAATAAAAGTTTAGCATTCTGTAAATGTCAGATAGGCATTTCACCAATGTACATGTGCAATCAACAAATTAAAATCTGTGATATGAGTCATTTTATATCCTCATAATAATCATATAATATATCATAATATAGTTATTCTTGCTGAAAATTCAATTAACAACACACTTTCATGACCATTCAAAACTTTTTTTTTTATTACTTTTGGTGAAATGGTGTTGAATTTGTGATTTTGTGCAACACTGAGGGTTAGTTTTAGGAATGGCGATGGGGATGATCCTTTAGGCCAAGTTGTAAAATAGTTACGTTTCTCATGAGATTGGGCTTTATATTATTCATATGTGCTAAAGCCTAAAACTTGAGTTAATGCACTTGAATCAAAACAGGGCTGCGTTTCCCAAAAGTATCGCAAGCTTAAAGGCTACAATGGGGCTACGATCAACTGAAGCTTACGACAAAGTCTCTGAACTCTGACTGGCTGATCCACATTCGTAGACATTGCTTAACTGCATTTTACATTTTTCATCATTCCTTATAACTAGCTCATCCTCGTTTTGACTTAAGGACTTTCCAGTTTCTTCTCATTAGACTAATAGCCACACAAATATATCGCATAAAATTGTCAAACCGTCATACCGCCCAGCTCTAACTGGCTCATTAAAACTACGAACTTACATTTAACTGTATAAAATTAAAGGGAATTCGGAAATGAGCAGCCAAACCCAACTTGTACAAAGAGAGATGCGGAAAATTACTTATTCATTGAAAGTCTCAATGTGAATGAAAGGGGCCAGTCGGCACATTAAGATCCGCAGCGAGCTGTGAAAAGACCTGCTACCCCGTGAGCAAACAACACTGGGTTCAACCAGCCGAAAAACAAGCAACCAAGCCTCCCGTTTAACACGCACAAAGACACCAGCTTAACATGGCGGGACACGCATCCAGGGCCGCTTTAACACCAAACGCATTCAAAATCAGCCCTATTCTCTGCGGCGCTGCCATTGAGTGCAAAAACACTGAATTTTTCACAATTCATTAGGCTTTTTATAATGCAAAAATCCACAATTTAGAGAAACAACAGTCAAAAGGTTTCACGTTCCTTGGGAATCATTCATGAGCGAGCAGAAGTAGATTCAGTCTGTGAGTAATGTTGCACTATAGTAAACTTCTGGGACACAAACACAAGCCATGCCAGCGGATTTTGTGGTAAAGAAAGGATGGTTTACATGAACGCATCCGCCTTGCTTTTTGGGGACGACTTTGTTGAGCTCATTAGGAAGACTTTAGGTTTTCAGGAAGGATTACAGTTTCTCTCCAACATAATATGGACAAATGTGTTGAGTGCCAGAGGGTTGGGAGGTTATCTGTGTGTGTTAGGAGGGTGTCATGTTTGAATGAGTGTGTGAACCTCCACCCTGCTTACAAATGGCATTACGAAGCCAAAAACGTTCCTTCTGCTTTTATTAAAAGTCATTTGTTCTTTTGTTGTGATGTGCTTTATGTGTTTAATGTAGAATGTAAATTGGAAGCTAAGCAGAAAGTCATTCATAAAGGATGTTGAGATCATTGTAATATGAATGTAAACTTTTATGTGGGCTATTGATTGCATGAACTCATTTTTAATATAACAAAACGTGGAAGAAATCCAGACAAGAACAATTAGCGTTTTATTTATTGGTGTGTTTAATTACTTTTTGGGATATTATCAATTATATTAGGATAGTATTGGGTATTTTCAACTATTTTGATAACTTTTAATATAGTCTCTCGTGCTCAACAGGGCTGTATTTATTTGATCACATATACTTTAAAAAATGTAATATTGTGAAATATTATTGCAATTAAAAATAAATAGTTTTAATATATTATGAAATGTGATTTATTCCTGCGATCAAAGTTGAATTTTCAGCATCATTAGACCTACTCCAGTCACATGATCTTTCAGAAATCACTATAATATGCAGATTTTCTTCTCAAGAAAAAAACATATTATTAATCAATGCCGAAATCAGAAAGAATCATAATGTAGAAAGCTTTTATTGGAATTCTTTCTAAGAGTCTTGAAAATGTAATTTCTTAATATCAATTGATTTATTGTATTATTTATTATGCGATGGAAATGATGATGGAATATAATATTTTGTCTATGTTAAAGCTATTTCATTTTATGTATACTAAATTCACACAATTGAATAAATGTTCACACTTCATTTTATTTAAATTTGAGTGTAAAAGTAGGCAAATTCTGGTTCATGTGAACATTCAGCCAGACAATAACTCCCCTATTGCTTAACAGATGGACCCCCGGGCAGTTTTGGAAACTCTGGTTTCCTTCTTAACCAAATAACCAAGCATGGCCGTGTCACATGGTTCAATGTTTTGCCCCGTGCGTGAGATCTTTCAACCATACACCCCTACAACTCCCACAGCAACACCCCAGTGATCTTGAACATCACGATCTGCTCCTTGAGTCCAGTTCTGCACTGAAATCAGTAATCAACAGACCAGAGAATGTGCCTCTCCTTCACATACCAGCCCATCTCTGCACTCCTCACCCGCAGATACCTGCGTCTGGCAACTAAATGAAGAGAGACAGATGATCTGTCCACTTCAGCTGTTTTCAATCTGACATGATCCAGAGCTATCGGCCACTTCTGCGTTAAGGAGTGATGTGATGAGGTGCCTCGAAAGGCCAGAAGTTATAATAATATTTAAAATGGTAAAATATCTGCCTCATCTTGTCCAGGGTTCTGGATTTTCAAATATACAGCGTTGATGAGTAATGCTATATTTACTAGGCATCATTGTTTTATGTTTTGTTGAGGAAATTCCAGCAATTCTTCTTGCGTGTGTTTCTTTTAACCATTTACCAGCAAAAAACAATGATATTAAAAAGGGTTCCCTCTCAGGAAGTGCATTATTAGAGTCTGTTTGTGTGAGTTAGTGAATAATATACAACTTTTACTATTATTACCATTTCTACATTAGTGGTAGTAGTATTGCATTTGCATTTCCTAAATTGAATCAAAAGGAAGAATTAAGAATATAATACATGGTTAACTATATGCAAGGAAGATGCAAGTTATCAGTATGCAAATATTGCAATCATGTCATCTCTGTTGAAATCTAATTCCAGAAAACCATTTCAACTCATATTTATCTTTCTTTCTTTCTTTTCTTTGTTTTTCTTGATACTAAAGTGCTGAGTAATATGACAAATATCAAAACTATGTCTTGGAAAGTCATGTCAAGGACAATTTACTGTCTAGTTATCCGCTGGAAGTTTCTGTTTCCTATCAGCATCCAGGCTCTAAATTGCACACAACATGGAATAATTTCAGCACACTTAATTTACGGTTGTCTGGTGGGGACCATTCAGAGCAATTCAATTTGGTAGGCGCCAGATTCCCTTTTCCGCAACCCAAACGTCCAAAATCACCACAAAGCATTGGAAAAAGAGTCTGAACTCTGTTATTGTCTGTCGGAAATGCTCCATGCTCATCTGGGAGTCAGTCTGAGAGGGAAAAGCTGAGGAAAAGTCTACGATTAGTAATCTGTCAACTTACGTCCTACTACTGGAGGTTTTAAATCAACGTGTGCAACTGTAAGTGACTGACTGTCAGACCCATTACATCTCACCACATTAAAATAAACAGCCGTCCATCTGTGTATTTTAAAAAGCGGGGGAATATCCAGCATGTGAGATGTGAAATTGAAATGTTTGAATGTAAAGTTAGACAAATAACTCCGCTTTTTAGGGGGGGAAGAATCGTCCCAGTTCAAGAATCCTGAAGGAATGTTGTGGTATTAATTCCAGGCAGCTGATTTTGATAGGGAGTCAAACAATACATGTTGCACATCCCTCATTACTGGGAAAACAATCCATCTAGATGGTTCTGTAATATTCCCTAGAGAGTCTGGATGACAAACCGCTACTCAAACCAATGCACCATAGGACCTTTGAAACACAATGTGAATTCCACCTCATTTCCTCCTTTCCAAGGATTCAGCGAGCCATTCCTGCTAGTAATAGTGATGACAACTAAACAGCCATTTACTTCACAGTTGCATGACCCTGGGATTGGAAACTGCCTCAAGCACACTAACCCCCTCTTTAAAACACAGCATGAACCTGCTGGGCATAGGATGGTGACCATTTTCCAATTAGTCGTTTGGTTAAGATCCACGTGGGAGATTTCCTCTCAAGATTTTACTGCAGAAAACCCTCGGGTAGTGAAGTCATGATTTGCGCTTACATATAGCTCAAACTATAGGTGCAGCCTAATCGCAATTCAATTTGTACTGTAGGTATTTGTACATAATGTTTACATGCTAAAAAGTACAATATGGAAGATAAATCCATTATATATTGGATCCATTATATATATAACATATTATATATGTTTTTTTATACAAATATATATTTGTGTTAATCAGGGTTCTTAAAATTCATTGTAATAAGTGTAAAACTGAAACTAAAATTAAAACATTGAAAACTTTTTAAACTGCAAAATAAAAACCATAGCTACTAGAATATCATTATATGCTTAAACATTAAGATTTTTACTCTTGGAAATTCTCTTGGTAGTCAAACCTGTTCATTAAAAGGGGGTGACCCAATACTTTTGGCAATATAGTGTATTCAAAAATCAGTTCATTCTTATTTTTTGTTACATATACACAGGAATATTCCATGCCGTCAACCTGAGACATTGTTATCATATGGTGAAAATCTGGTAACCACAGCAGTTGTTTTTTTATCATAAATTTAACAGAATATTTTTTCACTGCAATTTCACTTGTCAGTGACCACTCACTTACATTAAGCATTTTGAATAACAAAACTGACCGTCTCTTTATTTTAATCAACTTATATGCATATATTTAATATTTATTTAAGTAAATTCTACTTATAAGTCAGTAGTTTAACATTTAGGTGTTGCGGTTTCAATCAGATCATCTACAGTGCTTTATAGGATGAATAGTTCATATCTTTTTAACGTCTATAAAAGACAATGAGGAAATAGATTTGTATTTTTTAATGTTGTGATCCATCACTGTGATTCACTCTATTGAGAAATGAACTGGAAAATACCTCTGGCATCCAGGAAAGTGTGGGCACTTAACGCTGATCTCTATTAAAGCCCATCTCTTCTTTATATTGGGAGTTTTACAACAAAGTAGTTAAAGGCAGTTTGTTAACATTGCTGTCTAGACACACTTTGTTTTTTTGTTTAGTCTGAGAGATGAGACAATGCCAGACAACACCTTCTGGACTTAAATCCCATTTGTTTCATTGTAAAGACAAACAAAACATGCTCATCCCTGATTTGGATCTACAACAAAGGTTTCACAGCAAAGGTCTGTTGTGTAATAGTGGATATGCATGTAAACAACCTGCTTTGAACTAAAACACAAATACAAGAGAGAAATCAAAATGTTTTTCTTACGAGTCAGATATAAAGTTCTTACTAAACAAGGTCTCTGTAAATAAAACATTTAAACTCCTGGTAAAGTCATCTCATTTGAAGTCAATCTCACTGAAAACAGTAACATATTGGTCTGTTTCTCACGCAAAACTATTTTGTTTTGTTTTGACTTTTACGATTACTTATGATTACTTTTATTTTCAATCGTATTCATTGTAATTGCATGGGGAAAAGCGGCTAGTGCAATAAACAGTTACAAAATTATGGATTATGGATGGGTATGTTGGAAGCAACGGTTTGAAGTTGTGTTTGTACAAACACAGACCTTTTCTCTTCACAAGACATTCATTGATGGACTGGGTTACTCGTAGATTATTGTGATGTTTTTATCAGCTGTTTGGACTCTCATTCTGACGGCACCCATTCACTGCAGAGGATCCATTGGTGAGCAAATGATGTAATCCTACATTTATCCAAATCTGTTCCCACGAAGACATAAACTCATCTACATCTTGTGGCCTGAGGGTGAGTAAATGTGCATCAATTTGTCATTTTTGGGTGAACTAGGCCTATATCTCTCTTTTTGTGTTTGACAGAAGAAAGCCATGCAAGTTTAGATCAACATGAGGGAGAGTAATATGCCTTTGTTTTCTCTATTGCGAGTAGACATGATTTTGTCATTAATGTCTTTAATCATTCTTGCTCTTCTTTAATTATCTCATAATTTTGCCATTAATAGCAATTATCTTGATTCATGTGTGACGCTCCTCATACATTTGACCTCACTGACAATGTCAACAAACTTCTGCTCAGCAGATGATACAGACTTATCGTGCGTTTTCCTCCCCGGTGGTCCGAGTGACCTCATTTCAGGCACTGGATGTCACCCCACCCATAAAACAGACTGTCATGGTTCCCCGCGGAGCAACCTCAAGTACTGACATTCGGACTGCCGTCAGGCTCAGACTACCAGTGGAGACAGATTGTTTAAAATTGCATGCTTATTATGTCTTTCGCCTCTTCCTTTTGTATGCTGTATTTGAAATGAGGTATTGTTATGCTGAGAGGAGAGAGAGGATCTTTTTTACCTTGGGTATTTGTTCTGTGATGGATTTGTACTTACGGACCAGTCCCAGTACAAAACATAGCTTTCAATCAAAGGGGATTCATATGTGTGCAGTTTTTATACTCCAGTGGAAAACATCTGCCACTTTTTCTATATTGTCCTTTCTGCACTAGCATTATTAAATGCAATGGCAAAATTAAAGACTGTTTCAAACAATTGATTATTTATTTAATGATTGATTATTTAATATTGAATAATAAATATGTTTATAAATATATATATAACTATATTATTTAGTTTAATTAACATTAGTTGCTTTGTTGACATGCATGAAAGAGGCTCAGATCCTTTTAATTCAGTTTTTTGTATTAATTAATTAATTAATATCAATGTATTATTTAATATTGAAGCTCATAGAATAATTAAGATTAAAACTAATATTTAGTTTGATATTAATTATTTTGTTGACAAGTCTGAAAGAGACTAGATTCCATAGGTTTTTATTACATTTTATGATTTCATTAATAATTCATTTGATAGAATTATTCATTAATATTGAGATTATTTTGTTGTCATGTATGAAAGAGCCGCAGCTAATTAGTTTAGTAAACTAGTTCAACAGAATCGGTGAAATTGATCCGATTTAAAAGGTCTTGAATGTGGAACTTTAAGTAGCACTGAAATAATAAAACAATAATAATAATAACTTTTAAAAGTTAAATAGTCACATTCTACCACGTTTAAAGGGATTGTTCACCTATAAATGAAACTAATGTCATTAATTACTCACCCTCATGTCGATTTAAAAAATAACTATCCCTTAAGATTTCTTCCCTTCCGTGTTAGACTGTAACAACTTCAAAGTTGTTATTTTTGTATTCTCGTAGCTTCATAAAATGAATGTTGAACCACTGATTTCACATGGACTATTTTAATGATGTCCTTACTTCCTTTCTGGGCTTTGAAAATGTCAGTTGCGTTGCGGTCTATGCAGGGTCAGAAAGTTCTAGGATTTCATTAAAAATATCTTAATTGGTGATCCGAAGATGAACGAAGGTCTCACAGGTTAGGAACCACATGAGGGAGAGTAATTAATGACAGAATTTTCATTTTTGGGTGAACTATCGCTTTAAGTCCATTCCACAAATTCCCCAAAAATCAATGGATAAAATCCCCAAAAAGAATCTGCAGATTCCGTCTGGTCATGATTATAAGGTACTCCAGTGGAATTAAGCAAAGTATTTCCAGAGAGACTCTTTTGTACATTAGCGTGTTCCCATGGCACTTGAGGGGACTTTTTACATCAGAAATAGCAATTTACAGCAGCAATAGACCAAAATTATAGGTCCTATTCTTGTTGTTGTCTGCAAATGCTGTTCATTAGGAAAGCTAGAGGCTTCTGTTTTGCCTCACATGACAGAACCTGGGAGCACATTAATTAAAGCCAATTACAGATAGCTTAGAAATCCCTCTGCTAAGCCTCTGAGAGCAATTTGTAGGAGATGAAACAGCACGGGTCAACCGTTATAATAAAAGAGAGCATCTCTACAACGTGCGCTTGATGGGAGTTATCAAATGATTTAAGCCTAATCCAAAACAGATAGTGAACTAGTGATACTAAATAACAAGGACAGCTTTTATCCTTTATCTTGACCTCTTAGGTTTCATACCTATGAATTAGTCTTTCACATCACACAGTTAAAAAAGCATCGAGGCCTGTAGGACGCTACAAAAAAGAGGCTAAATCACATATGATAGCAACCCCCATGCCGATATTGTTTTATCTCAGCTGATGCGCAGTCCTCTATAATCTTCACTTGATTTATCTTTGGCTCTTTGGCCTTGAAAAATTCCAGTGCCGTTCATTTGAAAGCATGAGAAAACAAAGCAAGAGCCCCATACCGGGAGGTAAGGATCCCCGCAGAGTTTTCTGACATCCCGGGACCTCAAGGGTCGTCCAGCCAGAGGGGGTGCGAGTATCTCTGCTCCAGGTGGAGCTATATGTGACGGTGAGGAACGCAAGGTTCGGAGGTTTAGACAGGCGTGTCGGGATACGGCTAATTAGATATATGTGTCTAAAACACCTTCGTCTCTGAGGTCTAGTAAAAATGTGTATTGCGATATTGGGGTGTGGAGGTTAAGTGTGGGATTTCTGCACTGCTAGTAGCACCAAAGAGAACTGTAATCTGAGCAGTGTGACATAACAAATTGAGCTCACTGGAAAAACATTTAGGCAAAAATCCAAAAACATATACCTATATGTACAAGGCATTGCATTTTCCAGCTGTAATGACCACTAGTAGCAGTAAAACACCAACTTGTATTCCTTTTTCACCCAAATCAAGAGTAGATCATAAGTAGATTATCAATTAATGAGCAAACAAGTTTCTTAATCTTAAAAACATAAATCTAAAATATATCTAAAAGTAGCCAGAGTACATTACGAGTAACCTAGATCACATTGCCAACTATAATTTTCAGCGTGTAATCAGTAATGTACTATTATTTGGAAGTATGCTACCCAACATTGCATAGAAAGATGTAGGAGTAGATGCACCACAGCTCCAAAAATATAAATGTATTGACATTTATTAACGTACCATTGAGTACTGATGTATTGCATTATATAGCACACAGGCTCCTCATCAGAACATTTTATGTTTTCTGTTCTAGTAAACTTGCTCATTAGCTCACCCGGTACAGTATTGCACTTGCGACAAGGAGCACTTGGGTCCGAATACGCAAAGCACGAGTTACAATAAAAGACTCGTAATACTTGTGATTTTATCTCATGTTTGCTTTTGTCAACTCTATTGGTTAGGTTTAGGGTCAGGTTTAATGTAATGTTACATTGTTTTCAAAAGCGATAAATATTTTTACCGCAACTCTCTGGATATTTCATTTCTGAACTGCTGCGATACAAATAACAACCATCATAACAAAACACTACCAGATTCATGTTCATCAGTTTTGGATAAAGCCGAACAAACCTGTAGTGCCACTGTAGTACCATCTCACTTTGAAAGTGTCGCGAAATAATTGCAGAAATGATGGCAAAGGTGCAATTTTCTAATAAGCCTGGGTTGTGTTTGGTAGCGGGGAGTATTTAAACTTATATATATATATTTTTTTATTATTCTGTTTGGTGCCACTAGTAGAGCAAAAATAAATAAAAAAATCACAACTTTTATCAAAACACAAAAGCCACAATTTTGAATAGTTTCAATTGTTTTTGTCCACGTAATAAAGGTTGATGGGGTCCTAAGTAAAATACGCAATAGAAGACCGTTTAAGGTAAGATTGAACTAGAAAATGCCATTGCCATTGTGCAAAAGTGACCACCATAATGCTACAAGTGAAATGTTGCCAGAGCTGTTGATAAATGGTTGCTAAAGCGTTCTGTGGAATTCTAGGTTGATTTACTTACTTTGTATAGCATTATATTGCCAGACAGATTCTGCTTATTATGGATGTCACAAGAGCTAAGGCTGTGCAATTAATCGAATTCGATTAACACACGTATCTCGTCAGTAAAGCCGGTTTCTTGATTACAAGAACTACATCCGTAGTTCACTGACAAGCAAAGACATATCGCGTTTGTAATCGCAGACGAATCGCCTTCGATTATGAACGCAATATTTTGTAGTTTGTCGGTGAACTACGGCTCTGTGTATTAACTGCCGCTCCATCTGAAAACAGGTGATGGCGATTTACTGCTAATCAAGAAACCGGCTTTACTGACGAGATACGCATTGTTAATCGAATTTGATTAATTGCACAGCTTTAACAAGAGCTATCTTGAGTATTTTTGGGTGTAACTACAACTATAAAACAGAACATGTAAACAAATGATAGATTTGTTCCCTATTCCGCAAAGCTCCACACGCCCCATCCCGATCCTTAAGGAATAAACAGCTGCAGATTACAATGAAATCACTCAGAAACAATGAAAGACAAATATATACATGATTCATGACCGGCAGATTGTGAATCTCAGTTGGTAGTACAATCACAACTGTGCTTGTTTTGGGCTCTGTACGCAGAAATAACATCAGAATTTAGCTTGGCTGAAAATTGAGTTTGGCTGAATGATGACGAAGTTACTATTATTTGTCGAAACAGCTGGTTGGGTGTTTAGACAGAGCTTCCCTTCGCCCTGGCCCACACAGAGCCACTTCCAGCCTCATTCTGACCTTCCTGGGGTTGGCGCCAGACAGCAGGTTCGAACAGATGCATTGTGGGAAGGAAGTACTATATTTGCCAATGCATTGTTATTGCTGGGCTGATAGAGAGAAGGGCCAATTAATTAAGATAATAGAGAGGCACCGCAATGGGTTATTGAGTCATTTACAGAGGATGTTGTTTGCTGTCTCTAGCAATTAAGCAATTCTTCTACAGACACACGAATACAATGACGGCTGATCGGCATCTCTGGCTGACTTCCCAAGATCCACCTGCCCAGGTTAACAAGATCAATGACGTGCAGTAAACACCTAACCGCCTTTAAAAGACAGTCAAAACATACTGTAGGTGAGTTTATTCATGTTTGTACTTTCTTATACATGCATATTTATTATCATTTTCACTTTAATTTAGAAAATATTTATTTATTTATCTGCGCATTTTTCAGAAGTCTTCTGCTACAGATTATCATGATGAGTTTTGCACTGGAAATAATTCTCATATTTATTGTATTTTAAGCTTTTTGTCAGAAAATATCTTTAAAATGTAAGTTTTCAGAAAGGCTTTTGGAGTGTTTTCATATTACAAACTGCAACAAACTAACACGAGCAAAATCCTAATCAAAACTGGCATCCAATTCTTCTTTTCCATATGGATGAGAGCAAATTAGCCTTTTTCTATGGGAAAAGTTTTTTTTTTAGATGACTAAGTAATTTTGTTCCCACATTTTTCCACAGAATTTGACACAGTGGTTCTACTTTAGTCTGTATTAAAACCATAAGTGAATAATGTGGCATTTGTGACTTGCTTGTTGGGTGGTCTATGTCCTCTTTTATTTCCTTGACTTTTCTTCTAATCTTACATTGCATACTACATTTAGATGTAAAAGGACAAATAATGAATTGGTCTAG
Source organism: Gymnocypris eckloni scoliostomus (assembly GCA_027564155.1). Lineage (NCBI taxonomy): Eukaryota > Metazoa > Chordata > Actinopteri > Cypriniformes > Cyprinidae > Gymnocypris > Gymnocypris eckloni. The sequence continues at coordinate 29,604,050 of CM050418.1, forward strand.
CCACTCTTTATTCATTGTTATTCACTACAAATACAAACAACACATATATATACAGTGCTCAGCGTAAATGAGTATACCCCCTTTGAAAAGAATTTTTTTAACAATATCTCAATGAACACAAAAACCATTTCCAAAATGTTGACAAGACTAAGTTTAATATAACATCCGCTTAACTTATAACATGAAATTAAGGTTAATAATATAACTTAGATGACACATTTTTCAGTTTTACTCAAATTAGGGTGATGCAAAATGAGTACCCCACAACAAAAACTACTAAATCTAGTACTTTGTATGGCCTCCATGATTTTTAATGACAGCTCCAAGTCTTCTAGGCATGGAATGAACAAGTTGGCGACATTTTGCCAGATCTATCTTTTTCCATTCTTCAAGAATGACCCTTTTAGAGATTGGATGCTGGATTGAGAGTGATGCTCAACTTGTCTCTTCAGAATTCCCCATAGGTGTTCGATTGGGTTCAGATCAGAGACATACTTGGCCACTGAATCACTTTCACCCTGTTCTTCTTCAGAAATACAACAGTGGCCTTAGATGTGTGTTTAGGATCATTGTCATGTTGGAAAAGTGCACGACCAAGGGCACGGAGGATGGAAGCATCTTCTCTTTCAGTATAGAGCAGTACATTTGTGAATTCATGATGTCATCAATGAAATGCAGCTCCCCGACACCAGCAGCACTCATGTAGCCCCACATAAGGACACTGCCACCACCATGTTTCACTGTAGGCACCATGCATTTTTCTTGTATTCCTCACCTTTGCGATACAGTTTTGAAGCCATCAGTTCCAAAAACATTTATCTTGGTCTCATCACTCCAGAGTATAGAGTCCCAGTAGTCTTCATCTTTGTCAGCATGGGCCCTGGCAAAAGGCAATAGGCGGCTTTTTGTGCCTGGGCTTTAGGAGAGGCTTCACCCTAGATGCATTCCATGCATGCCATTCCTCTGCAGTGTACGCCTGTTGCAAGTCACGGGAAATAGTCACCCCAGTTTGGCTTTCTACTTCTTTAGATAACTGCAGTGAACTTGCATGTCGATTTTCTTCAACCCTTCTCATCAGAAGACGCCCTGACGAGGTGTTAACTTCCGTGGATGTCACCTGGAGCGTCTCTGTGAGATGGTTGCAGTTCCATCTTTTAAATGTTTGTACCACTTTGCTACAGTATTCTGACTGATAAGTAAAGCTTTGCTGATCTGTAGCTGCTGATCTTCTTGTAGCCTTCACCTTTGTGTAAAGAAATTATTTTCTTTCTCAGGTCTTGTGACATTTCTCTTCATGTGGTGACATTTACAGCATGGTTGGGAAGGGTTTTCTTTGGAACACCCTTTATTCAACTGTCACCTGTGTAATGAATAATTCGACTCACCTGTGGTTGAATTCTTGTTAAATTAGACATTTGTAGTCTAAAAATTTAGCTTTGCTTCAGAGACTTTCAGTGGGTGTACTCATTTTTGCATCACCCTAATTTGAGTAAAACTGAAAATGTTGTTCTCTGTTATATTATTAACCTTACTTTCATGTTATAAGTTAAAAAATGTTATATAAAACTTAGTCTTGTCAACATTTTGGAAAATATTTTGTGTTCATTGAGATATTGTTTAAAATGTTACTTTTCAAAGGGGATGTGCTTATTTATGTTGAGCACTGTGTATATATATATATATATATATATATATATATATATATATATATATATATATATATATATATATATATATATATATACAAATATATATATATATATACACAAATATATATATATATATATATACACTATATACACAAACATACATATATATATATATATATATATATATTCAGAACTGCCTGGTTAATTATTCGTGGCATAGATTCAACAAGGTGTTGGAAACATTCCTCAGAGATTTTGGTCCATATTGACATGATAGCATCACAGTTGTTGCAGATATTGTTGGCTGCACATCCATGATGTGAACCGTCCACCACATCCCAAAGGTGCTCTATTGGATTGAGATCTGGTGACTGTGGAGGGCGTTTGAGTAAAGTGAACTCATTGTCATGTTCAAGAAACCAGTCTGAGATGATTTGAGCTTTGTGACATGGTGCATTATCCTGCTGGAAGTAGCATCAGAAGATGGGTACACTGTAGTCCTAAAGGGATGGACATGGTCACAATACTCAGGTAGGCTCAGGTAGGCTTAAACGATGTTCAATTGGTACTAAGTGTGCCAAGAATATACCCCCCACACTATTACACCACCACCACCAGCCTGAACCGATGAGACAAGGCAGGATGGATCCATGCTTTCATGCTCTTTACGCCAAATTCTGACCCCACCATCTGAATGTTGCAGCAGAAATAGAGACTCATCAGACCAGGCAACGTTTTTCCAATCTTTTATTGTCCAATTTTGGTGAGCCTCCGTTTCCTGTTCTTAGCTGACAGGAGCGGCACCCGGTGTGGTCTTCTGCTGCTGTAGCTCATCTGCTTCAGGGTTCGACGTGTTGTGTGTTCAGAGATGGCATTCTTCATACCTTGGTAGTAACGAGCGTTTATTTGAGTTACTGTTGCCATTCTATCATCTCTAACCAGTCTGCCCATTCTAATCTGACCTCTGACATCAACAAGGCATTTTCATCCACACAACTGCTGCTCACTGGATATTTTCTCTTTTTCGGATCATTCTCTGTAAATCCTAGAGATGGTTGTGCATGAAAATCCTAGTATATCAGCAGTTTTTGAAATACTCAGACCAGCCCGTCTGGCACCAACAACCATCCCATGTTCAAAGTCACTTAAATCCCCTTTCTTCCCCGTTCTGATGCTCGGTTTGAATTTCAGCAAGTCGTCTTCACCACATCTAGATGACTAAATATATTGAGTTGCTGCCATGTGATTGGCTGATTAGCAATTTGTGTTACCAAGCAATTGAACAGGTGTACCTAATAAAGTGGCCGGTGAGTGTGTATATATATATTTATATATACACACTGTATTGTATATTATTATATATATATATATATATATATATAATTTTACTAGTGTAATTCAAAAGAGTTAGATATGGTTAAATTTGGCATGATGTATTGTTTATTGTAAACACTTTGGTAATACACTATTAGAATCAATAAATATTAGAATCAATAAACAAATTAAATGACTTTTGTATTTATTATAAAGAACTATCACAACTACATGGCAGTAAATCATAGTTCTGGATGAAAGATCTTGAATTTAATATATAAGAACCAGAAGAGTTTGTAATATTGGACATTAACCAGATAGACTTGCTTGATAATCTGAAACAGATCTGAAAATATAAATCAGTCCCAGTTATTTCTATGCAGATATGCATCCAAAGGACATTGATATATCAGATGTTCCTAAGTCAATGACTCATCTGTTCACAAGGGATACAAATGTGAACAGCTTCTCCTCTAAACTCATAAATGTCATCTGATATACTTGACACAAACTTCAGCAGGTCAGATTGATATCACACCAAACCAGAATCCTCAGACGCTTTGATTCCTTTACATTTTTGATCAGAGGCTGTGAAAATGAATCAAACTCCCAATCTCTGGGCAATAGATCAGAAAATCATTGGATAACTGAAAATTAAACATATAAATAGAATATTATGACAATTTTTGAATCAGAAGCTATACACATCTCTTTGCCATTGAGTAATAATAATAACACTAATAATAATAATAATAGTTTTACAATCACACTTTGTATCAGAAAATAGTTGTTAATGAATGTGTAAATGAAAATTAACATAATAAGAGATAATGACCATTATTTTAATAAAATATACTCAACCCTTTAGATTTATATGTTGTTGTTATTCAGTTAATAATTTTCAATATATTAAGTTTAATTAAATATAGCTTGGTTTTGTATTAAAATATAAAATTTTATTTTAAATTGTTTTTGTGGTTTAATGTTTAATTGTTTATTATTGTGCCATTAATTTATTAAAACAAAAATAAATAATTGTATTTATTTTTAAAACAATGTTTATTTGATAGAATAATTGTTAAACAAATTGTCCAAGAAAGCAGAAATGTAATTTATAAAACAATAACACAGTTTTGTACATATTTTTTATATATATTATTTTTAGTAGTGTAATTCCAAAGAGTTAGATATGGTTAAATTTGTATGTGATTTATTGTCTCTTTGGTAAACACTATAATTATTAGAATCAATAAACAGCATATTAAAAACATCTACTTTTTGTATTTATTATAAAGAACTATCAGCAACATGGCAGTAAATCATAGTTGCATGTCTGGATGAAAGATCTTGAATTTAATATATAAGAACCAGAAGAGTTTAGATAAGAGAATAATAGACATTAACCAGATGCAGATGCTCTGATAATCTGAAACAGATCTGAAAATATAAATCAGTCCTGTGCAAGACTGGGACGTTCCCAAGACAATGCAGATATGCATAGCAAGTACAAAGGACATTGATATATCAGATGTTCCAGAGCCAAAAAGTCAAATGACTCATCTGTTCACAAGGGATACAAATGTGAACAACTTCTCCCTAAACTCCATAAAATGTCATCTGATATCCTTGACACAAACTTCAGCAGGTCAGATGGATATCACACCAAACCAGAATCCTCAGACGCTTTGATTCCTTTACATTTTTTGCCGAGTGAAACCACAGAGTAATCAAAAACCCACAGAGCTCCTCTGGGCACAAGATCAGAAAATCAATGCATAACTTCCTCTGAAAATTAAACATATAAATAGAATATTAAAGGACAATTTCAGGTTGAACAGAAGCTATACACATCTCTTTGATTGAGTAATAATAATAACACTAATAATAATAATAATATTTGGTTACAATTACAAAAATCACTTTGTATCAATTTGTGAAAAATAGTTGTTAATGTGTGTAAATGTAAATGTAAAAAATAATTACATAAATGCAATCTTTATTTTAATAAAATATGTACTCAATCTCTAGAAACATATATTATGAAAATATGAAATTATTGATAATAAAATTGTTTAATAATGGTCCTTAATTTATAAAAAATATATATTGTTAGTTGAAATAAAAATAATTTCTTATTTACATTAAAATATAAATGTATTTTTAAATATGTTTATTTTTAGAATTGTTTAATTGTTTAAATTGCACTCAATTTGTAAAAACAAAAAAAAATACTGTAATTAAATATTTCTTAAAAAATAATACTAAACATTTTGTAAGATAAATAATTGCACTATATTTGTAAAAACAATTAATTATTCGAAAATCGAAAAATAATTAAGAAAATATTTGAATAAAACAATTACACACAGTTTGTAAATAAATACTATTAGTTCAATGGGGGGGGGGTTATATGAATAATATATGTTTTTTGTCAGTATTTATTTTATTTGTATTTATTTTGTATTATTTAGTTATTATATTTGTATTTATTTTTATTTATTTCAATAACATAAATATTTGCATTCAATTTGTAAAAACTATACATAGTTAATTTTAAAAATTAATTCAAAACCTTCATTCAAATAATTTAATATATAATAAACAAACAGGTTGCAAAAACAAATGTTAGTTATGCATTTTTAATGGACATATATGGAGCAAGTGTGTTACTTGGAGCAGATAGTGAACGGCCCCCTTTGGACCCCCTTCTCTGATCAGGGCACCTGGAATCATCCTAACCTTCGCCTAAGATACTTCTAATGAAGAATAAAGGGTTGATTCTACACTTTTTACTGGTAAATCAAAATATTTATATAATATTAAGAAGATCAGGTCCTTTCTCTCGAAACATGCAACACAACTCCTTGTTCAGGCTCTTGTTCTGTCCAGACTTGACTATTGCAATGCTCTCTTGGCAGGTCTTCCAGCCAGTTCCATCAAACCTCTACAATTAATCCAAAATGCTGCTGCAAGATTAATCTTTAATGAGCCGAAAAGAACGCACGTCACACCTCTGTTCATCAATTTGCACTGGCTACCAATAGCTGCTCGCATTAAATTCAAGGCATTAATGTTTGCCTACAGAACCACCTCTGGCTCTGCACCCCTTTACCTAAATTCATTACTTCAGACTTATATGCCCTCTAGAAGCTTGTGTTCTGCAAGTGACCGACGCATTACTGTACCATCCCAAAGAGGCACAAAATCACTTTCACTGACTTTTTCATTAACTGTTCCCATCTGGTGGAATGACCTGCCTATCTCAATCCGAGCAGCTGAATCCTTACCCATCTTCAAGAAACGGCTAAAAACTCATCTCTTCCATCTTTATTTGACCCTCTAACTCTAGCACTCTCTATTATAATTTTATCTAATCTGTCTTCTTTTTATAAAAAAAACACAAACATTTGACCCTCTATCAATTGCATATTTATTCTCTAACAGCTAGCTTTTCTTGTAAAACTAACACTAAGTTTAATTTTTCTATATTTTACATACTACATTTCTGAAAGAAAAAAAAGTCATTCCTACATGTACTGCGTTAGGCTAACCAGGACTTGTAATGGCACTTGCATGTTTTTGCTCTTTTGTTGGTTTTGATTGCTTCTATAATGTCCTCATTTGTAAGTCGCTTTGGATAAAAGTGTCTGCTAAATGACTAAATAAATAAAATAAATAAATCAAAGCACATCTCAAGGTAAAGTAACTTCTTTTAAGTAACTTTGTATAACACTGTAGAACTTCAAGTGGCCTGCTCACATGAAACAGAGCTATTGTTACCAGCAGAACAAAGCTCAGTCCAGATAAAACAACAATAGCTGCGGGGCTGCAGAGCTGGCCAGCACAGATAAGGCCCTCGTAGACCCCGACTGGCTTTTCTCATGTGGCTTCTACGTGAGGACTCCTCCCAAAACCAGATCACAGTCAATCTGTCAACTTCTCCTCTCGCTTTCAAGTGCTCAGAGTGGGTGTGAAACCTAAACCCTCCCTGACAAGAACTTACAGCCATATCACAACACATCCTGATAATGCAATCCATCAGTCTTCAAATCAAAGCCAATCTCACAAAGCATCCGTCAACTTTACAAAACTCGCATATGTTTTATACATTTGGTCTTATAAGAAGTCATGGCTTTCTGGAATACTTGATTCTGATTGGTCACCAATGTATTGGTCAAATATTTTTGCACTCTGATTTTTTTTTTCTCATTTAAAAAAAAAATTTAATACATTTTTTATGTAATTATTTTACATTAAAATCAATTACATACTTTTACTAAAATTATTGTTAGATTAAATTAGTGCTGTAAAATGATTAATTGCGATTAATCGCATTCAAAATAAAAGTTTTTATTTACATAATATATCTGTGTGTGCTGTGTATATTTATCATGTATATATAAATACACACATACAGCATATATTTTGAAAATATTTACATGTATTTACATGTTTATATTCACAATATTTGTATTATATACAAATATATTTAATATATAAACGTAACATATTTTTTCTTAAATATATACATGCGTGTGTGTATATATACAGTACAAACATATACTAAGTAAAAAAAAATTTTTTTTAAAACAATTATCATTTTAATATGTGTATTTTAATACAAATTGGACGATTTTAAAATATATTGATAAATTCTAAAAAACATTATTAACCGAACTGTTTAATATAATATATTGCACTTAATATAAGATATAAAGATCTAAAAATACATTTACAAAATATTTATATTTACAAAATATATTTTAATAAAATAAACAACTGTAATATAGGACGTCATGGTACATCTCAAACATATTGTTTATTTATTTGAAATATACTGAAGATTTCAAACACACTAACATATTTGTCTCTCCAATTCTACTCATGACAATAAATATTTTGGATCAAATGAACTGCGATGCTTTGAAATCATTGTAGAATATTTCTATACAGGAGTAAATTTACAGCATGTGAAGGACGGAAACAAACAAACCAGAGTAACACAATATGTACACCAGCAAACAGGAAAAGGAAAGAATCAGAGGACAATGAACATCACTGACGTCCAACATTTAAATAAATGCAATGTACGTCCTGTCCTGTCCTCAAGAGTGAGGTTGTGTAAGTATACTGCACTACATACTGTAAAAACAACATACTCAAACTGAATTGTAAAGTATTAAATGGTTAACCCTCATGCTCTGTTTGGGGTCTTGGAGACCCATGTGCCCCTATAGCTTAAATACAATAAGTAAGGTCGATAGGCTACTTCGCTTTATTTATTTATACATTTTTGAGAGCTTATAATAAATTCCAAATGTTAAAATAACGTTTCAAACGTCTTCTGTTAATAGTTTTTACATCTTCAGTTTAACAGATAGGCTACTTCAATTTGAGGTCTCAGAAACACCCAGGTAAAGCATAAATGCATTTTCCTATAAAACAAACTTTTAAAACGATTACACCTGTAAAAATCAACATTATTTATCATATAAACAAACAAACAAACACTTTTCCCTTAAAATGTAGAACGTTGTCTATTAACACATGTAGCCTACCGTAGTAAAACATTGTTATTTTTTAAGAACTCCTACATAGGTTATCATATAAATATTATGGGATAGCCTATAAATACGGCCTCTGATATAGGCTATATTAAAATACCATGGTATTGGCATCTAAATCACTATACTGTAACGTTACCATGGTTATTTAAAGTTTACAGAATAACCACAAACAACAATTGTAAACATACCGAGTGTTATTTCCCCGTCGTTGCTGTTGGTTTTATTCCGGATTCTGTCGTAATGCCAGTGAGGTGAGTCGTGTGAAGATGCGCAGCGAGTCGCGTGTGTTTTCCGCGCCTCCTTTACTATAAACAAACGCTCAGAGAGCCACTCCTCCACTCCTCAAAAACCGCTTCACTCGAGTCCTGTCACATCCGTCCAGTGTCCCAATGACCCACGATACTCAGGCAGGTGTGTTGTGTACCCGCCGGAAACAGGTCAACATCCGAGGAACTGTGGAGAAGTTTGACGGGAACTTTAGGCTGTCCTCTTCGAAGCCGAGAGTTAAGCGACGTACTGCCATTATTTATAGGGTCTAGTAGTCGCATGTTGCCTACAGTATATTTACAGGATTTCTAAAGGTAAATGTAAGACTTTTTTCAAACCAAGTAAACAAAATGTAAGGAATAACTTGACGCGAACGCCTGATCACCCTTAAGAAAATTAACCAGGGTACCACACATTAAACAACAACAAAAAACTACATAGTTAACCATTGTATCCACAAATGACCCTTTTACTGCAATAAAACATGGTTCAGAAACCTTTAACCATGGCTTATGTCAGTATTTAATCTCAATGTAAATGTGGGGAGAACACAATAATATTATTAGCCACACTTCAGGGTTTTCCTGTACCTATGTTTTAATTCATATTACAAAAAGCCTTAATATCTCTGCTTCCAATGGAAATAACGTTTATATTCTTATCACACTGTAAAAAGCAACTGTGTTGGTATTGGTCTCAGTATCTTTTTGGATAAATACATTAAAACAACAATTTTCTGAGAAATAGATCAAAATGAAGTAATGCTTATGGTTAAAACAAGAAAATATCTGTTAGGCTCGGAAAAAATCAACTTAATTTAAAGGGAAAATAGCTTTCATACTGCAGTAAGAAAGTTGTTTTAAGTGAACTCACTTATTTTTTTTCAGTTTCTCTAAAACAAGACTTCATCTCTTTATTTTGTATCTCAAATGTATCTTGTTTGAAGGACGTTTAGATAATTGTATTGGAAAACAAAATAACACTACAGAAGATATTAATTATTTGCAGAGCATGCAGCATTGAATGACTTTATGATTTTAAGACTTTCTGCTCTGATTTAAGACCTTTTTGTGGAAGGGGACAATTAATTTTTTAATTACACACATTTAAAAAAAACAAAATCTTATTTTAAGGGAGCACAATAAAATCAAACTAGGGTGTATTTTTCACAATAGTAATGTTTTCACACTATGATTGGGCAAGCTGTCACATTTTGTCATTTTTTCTCAATTTATTCATTGGACTTAAAAATATTTTGAATTGTTGACATTTTAGGAGTGTTGCAGCTTTGTTAACTTTAGATTTCAAAATTATCCTTCTTAAATCAGGGTCGGTAAACAGCAGGTTCCTGCTGTGACAACTTACCCCCACACAGGGTTAATGAGTTAGGATTAATGTGTAAAAAAGGAACTGGATATTTTTCCTGGAAAATATTTTTTCAGTTGCCAAAACATTAAGGTATAAATTGAGAAATGTAAAGACATTCATATAAGTCATTTTAAATGATCAAAATACAATCATCAAAAAACATGTATAATAATGTATCAAGAAAATCTGTAGCAAATCAACTACACTTTTATTGCAAAAATTATCCAAAAATAAACTGTACTCAAATGTTTTTAATACTAACATATGTATAATTAATATAAAGAATGAAGTAATGATAGGAAAACAGTTGTTCAAAACATGCTGTTATATGCTTATATGAGAGAACAAGGAGAAAGGAGCTTTGTTTTCATAGACATTTACAGTTAATCAATATATTACATGATAAAGATACACTGTATATACTGTATTTACATCTTATGGAAATGATGAATTATTGCAAGATAAGACACAAAACAAATTCAGTTATTACAAAATGCTGCAAGAAGAAGGGTATTTGGTGGTGTGAACTTTGTTTTCTCTCCCAAAAACAAAGTAATCGTAGTCGTTCCCACTGTAATCGTAATATACATGTGTGAGAGGAACCAGCTCGATAGTTTGACGCTGTAAGAGAATAAGAATATGTCAACGAAACAGAGAATATTAGCTAAAGAATATGTCATGTGTATAATCTGACATATAACCTATAAAAGTGAAAAATAAGTTTTGAACATCATTTTCAATCAAACAGGCTTATATGCACACTTGTTTTCAAACTTTTTCAAGAGTTGATCAAGGCAGTGCTTCTACCTGGTGGTTAAATGTGGAACTGCACTTTCACAATCCTCTATTGCACATTTGGAAAGTGATTTAATTGTCGATTTTGCCCATAGTTCTGCTGTGCATTTGGTAGCACACACTGCTGGCTCAGTTTCTGCTCACCTGCTGCAGGATGCGGCTCACGGCAGAATATTTTAGCAGGTGATTCTGAATCGCTCCTTTTGAGGCATCGCAGATTTCCTGGTCAGGAAAGCCCTCTATCGGATAAACCTGCGAACAAGGGATGTGCTTCAACTTATATGTATATCAATGTATAATAATTTGCTGTGGGGGAAAAAATAATGTGATCCGCTGCTGATTTTTACGTTTGCCCACTGACGAAGAAATGATCAGTCTATAAATTTAATGGTTTATTTAAACAGTGAGAGACAGAATAACAACCAAAAAATCCAGAAAAATGCATTTCCAAAAAGTTATACATTGATTTGAATTTGAAGGAGTCAAATAAGTATTTGACCCCTTCGCAAAACATGACTTAGTACTTGGTGGCAAAACCCTTGTTGGCAATCACAGAGGCCAGACGTTTCTTGTAGTTGGACACCAGGTTTGCACACATCTCAGGAGGGATTTTGTCCCACTCCGCTTTGCAGATCCTCTCCAAGTCATTAAGGTTTCAAGGCTGATGTTTGGCAACTCGAACCTTCAGCTCCCTCCACAGATTTTCTATGGGATTGCCCTGCTAAAAAAAACAATAGAAGCCCAATAGAAACCATCACAGAAATTCCAATGGTTTCCATTAAAATACCATTATGAACTATTCGCTTTTTCCAGTAAAGCCATTACAAAAACCTTTTTGTAGTGTGTTTTGGACATTTTTCCAATAGGATTTAACATCCCACCAATATAATCCATCACATACCAGCAGACACCATTATAGTTTCCATTAAAACCAAAACAATTCCCAAAACCAATAAATCCATAAAATGTTCTATTGTGTTTTGGGGAGGGTTCTATTGCTTTTTCAGCAGGGTAAGGTATGGAGACTGGCTTGGCCACTCCAAGACCTTAATGTGCTTCTTCTTGACCCACTCACACAGTTCCCTTGACCGTGTGTTTTGGGTCATAGTCATGCTGGAATACCCATCCATGACCCATCTTCAATGCCCTGGCCCTGGCCCTGTCCATCGTCCCTTTGATGCGGTTGCAGTTGTCCTGTCCCCTTAGCAGGACCCCCTCCCGAAGCATAATATTTCTACTGCCATGTTTGACGGTGGGGATGGTGTTCTTGGGGTCATAGGCAGCATTCCTCCTCCTCCAAACACTGCGAGTGGAGTTGATGCTAAAGAGCTGGATTTTGTTCTCATCTGACCACAACACTTTCACCCAGTTCTCCTCTGAATCATTGGCAAACTTCAGATGGGCCTGTACATGTGCTTTCTTGAGCAGGGGTCCTTGCGGGCGCTGCAGGATTTCAGTCCTTCATGGCTTAGTGTGTTACCAATTGCACTGGACACTATGGTCCCAGCTGCCTTGAGATCATTGTCAAGATCCTCCCGTGTAGTTCTGGGCTGATTCCTCACCGTTCTCATGATCATTGAAGCTGCACGAGGTGAGATCTTGCATGGAGCCCCAGACTAAGGAAGATTGACTGTTATTTTGTGTTTCTTCCATCTGGGAATAATCGCACTAACTATATTATTTGACTCATTACAATGCAAATCAATTTATAACTTTTTTCTGGATTTTTGTTGTAGTTGTTATATTCTCTCACTGTTCAAATAAACCTACCATTAAAATTATTGACTGATCATTTCTTTGTCAGTGGGCAAACGTACAAAATCAGCAGGGGATAAAAAAAATTCTCACTGTATATATATACATATATATATTTATATATATACACACACACAGGGGCTAAATTGGAATTTGTTATGTAGGGGGGCTCATGGGGTCTCCAGCTTTTGAGGGTGCACATGTGTATGCAAAGCCTACAGAATCAATTACAAACAATTAACAATTATATTAATTGACAAACTGTAAAATATAACAAGTTGAGAGAGCCTTCTGTTATGTTCTCTAAAATGCTGATCAAAATCATTCTATGCTGGCAGTGTGTAAAGCTACATCTGAATTATTTTAATAAAATGTAAGACTTTTTAAGACCATTTTTTAAGACCTGCAAAAATTGATTTACAAATATCATTATGAAATAAATGTTTTTCTCAAATACACGTTGGACACATTTATTGGCACCCCTAGAAATTCTTAAGAGAAAAATATCTCTGAAGCATATTCATTCATATTCACAATTGTGAGTAGCCCAGGGTGATTATGAACATGACATTATCCAGCCATGGCTTTCTGTTTCACAGAAATATAAATAGGAGGGAAATCAAAGCCCAAATTCCTTTAAGCATCCATCACAATGAGAAAAAACAAAGAATATATTTCTGATGTGCAGCAAAAGATAATTGAGCTTCACAAATTAGTGAAGTGGCTTTAAAAGAGAGCTAGAGCAATACAAATTCTCATTAATTATTCCCAGGGCAATAATTAAGAATTTCCTATCCACATAACATTTTATGAAACTGCCTGGAAGAGGACGTGTGTCTACATGGATTCTATCAAATACCAACAGATAAAAAAATCAACAAGTGACCAACTCTGTTAGAAATCTTATAATGGGCCATGTTTGGATTTTCCAATTGTACAATAATCCAAACACAAACCTCAAAAACAACACAAAAATGGGTCACTGAGCACAAAACCAAGCTTCTGCTATGCCATTCCAGTCCTCTGACCTGAACCCTGTAGAAAATGAGTGTGGTGAACAGAAGAGAAGAAGCACCGTCATGGAGCTGTGAATCTAAAAGGTCTGGAGTGATTCTGGATGAAGGAATGGTCTCTGATCTCTTGTCAGGTGTTCTCTTACCTCATCAGACATTATAGGAGAACATTTAGAGCTGTTAAACTGGCAAATGGAGGTTTCAAAAAGTATTGAATGAAAGGGTGCCATTAATTGTGACCAACGTGTATAAGACAAAAACATTTATTTAATAATGATATTTCCCCCATTTTAAATTCTTATTATCCAATGAAAGGTTAGGTTTTTGTGATTTTTTTTAAATAAAAGATCAAAAGGATTAACAATGCAGATTAATTTTCACAGCCTTCTTTGATCATATTTACCAAGGGTGCAGATATTTTTGGCCATGACAGTATATATCAATTTTAATAATTAAAATAATATATAGGCCTATATAAATAGCTGAGTTATAATGAATTTATCAGTTAATTAATGAATGAATGTATACCAGGAGATTTTCATCTACAAAGAATGCTTCTCCAGACACCTTCTCAAACTTCTTCAGTGGGAATTCAGGCACCCGGTTGGGTATAAACACAAACACCAGGTTCTTCCTGCGAAACAGTGTTATATTATGCACAGACAACCACATAAAAACAAAGATGGATGGGCCAGATTATTGTGTAGTCTAAAACAGGAACTAAGACCGGAACTGAGATCATAAGAACTAGTAACGGACTGATACATCTACCGCAGACAGTGTTTCAGTACAGTAGCTTAACTCATACTTTCAATAAGCATAAAAAACACATAAAACACAATTGTAATGGCACATTTACCATGTAACTGTAAGCTGTATGAAATGCACAAGGTTTCTGTAACCGTTACATGTGAGGCAGCCTTTGTGACCCTTTCCATGACAAGAAACACACCTGAAAGAAGGAGGTGGGATATTTTTATTATCACATGAGCATATAAAACACAGGTCAGTGGTCAGTGTAATCCTCAAATTACCTTTTTCTCCCTCTTCCGTGGCAGGTTGTACACCGTCGGTTGCGACTGTGACCAGAGCCGTGACAGAACATACAGCGAGTCTGAATTTGTTTCAGAGAAAACAGTCAGTAGGATGAAACAGCGGTAGATATTATCAATAGTGCTGTCAAAATTAGCATGTTAACGCATATGATTCATTTTTCCAAAATACATAAAAAATATTTAGTGCGGGGCGGAGCTAGGGTTGGCCACCCCACAACTGCTGCTTCTGTCGTTTTTTTGACAAAAATTGTGTTTATTTAGACGCGCATAATGTCTTTACGATCACATCAAATGGGAAACATTTCAGGCGTGTTCAGCCTTGCTAACATGATTAACAAGTTGCTAGCATGTCGTTAGCGTGATTTTAGCATGATTAGCATGTTGCTAGCATGTTGCTAGCATGATTAGCATGTTTGCTAGCATGTTGTTAACATGTTGCTAGCATGATTAGCATGTTGCTAGCATGTCGCTAGCATGATTTTAGCATGATTAGCATGTTGCTAGCATGTCGCTACCAAGATGATTTTAAAAGACGATTAACATGTTGCTAGATGTCGCTAGTGATTTTTAAGATGATTAGCATGTTGCTAGCATGTTGCTAGCATAATGCTAGCATGATTAGCATGTTGCATGTCGGTAAAGATGATTAGATGTTGCTAAAGATGTTGCTAGCATGATTAAGATGTTGCTAGCATGTTGCTAGATGATTAAATGTTGTTAAGATGTTGTTAAGATGTCATGATTTTAGCATGATTAACATGTTGCTTAGCATGATCAGCATGTTGCGCATGTCGCTAGATGATTTTAGATGATTAGCATGTTGCAAGCATGTCGCTAGCGTGATTTTAAAGATGATTAAGATGTTGTTGAAGATGTTGCTAAAGATGATTAAGATGTTGCTAGCATAATGCTAGCATGATTAAGATGTTGCTTGGCATGTAGCAAGATGATTAGATGTTGCTAGCATGATTAAGATGTGACAAGATATTGATAAAGATTATTACAAGATGATGCTGCTGCGTGATTTTAAAGATGATTCGCATGTTATTGCTAGATTTTGCTAGCGTGATTAAAGATGTTGCTAGCATGATTTTAGCAGATTATTAGCATGTTGTTGCTGCATGTTGCTAGCGTGATTAGCATGTTGTTAGCATGATTTTAGCATTATTAGATGTTGCTTGCCAAGATGTTGCTAAGATGATTAACATATATTCTTGCATGATTTTGGCATGATTTTAAGATGATTAAAGACATGTTGCTAGCGTGATTAAGATGTTGCTAGCATGTTGCTAGCATGATTAACATGTTGCTAGCATGATTTTAGCATTATTAGCATGTTGCTAGCGTGATTAGCATGTTTCTAGCATGATTTTAGCATGATTAGCATGTTGCTAGCATGTTGCTAGCGTGATTAGCATGTTGTTAGCATGTTGTTAGCATGTTGCTAGCATGTTGATTAGCATGTTGCTAGCGTGATTAGCATGTTGATAGCATGTTGCTAGCATGTTTTTAGCATGATTAGCATGTTGCTAGCATGTTGCTAGCGTGATTAGCATGTTGTTAACATTATTAGCATGTTGTTAGCATGTTGCTAGCATGTTGCTAGCGTGATTAGCATGTTGCTAGCATGATTTTAGCATGATTAGCATGTTGCTAGCATGTTGCTAGCGTGATTAGCATGTTGCTAGCATGTTTTGCTAGCATGATTAGCATGTTGCTAGCATGTTGCTAGCATGATTTTAGCATGATTAGCATGTTGCTAGCATTTTGCTAGCATGATTTTAGCATGATTAGCATGTTGCTAGCATGTTGCTAGCATAATTAGCATGTTGCTAGCATGATTTTAGCATGTTGCTAGCATGTTGCCAGCATGATTAGAAAGTGAGTAGCATGTTGCTAGCATAGATAGATAGATAGATAGATAGATAGATAGATAGATAGATAGATAGAGTCAGTAGATAGATAGATAGATAGATAGATAGATAGATAGATAGATAGATAAATAGATAGAGTCAGTAGATAGATAGATAGATAGATAGATAGATAGATAGATAGATAGATAGATAGATAGATAGATAGATAGATAGATAGATAGAAAGAGTCAATAGATCATTTCCTATGTAAAAGTTTCAACCTATATGCTATTTCATGGGCCGTCCCTCACCATGTAAGTCTATGGGACAATTTTGGGGGCTCTCTTGCGCAAGGGTAAAACGATACCCACTGCGGGTATGTTCTCGCTCAGCTTGATAGCCTCTTCAAATGTTGTGATTCACAAGTTTCTACGAAATTCTCGCCTGCGCTACAACCCGTCGAGTTTGCCGCCATGCATTGTCGATCGTTTTCTTGCGTTTTTCGCTAATTGTACGATTAGCATAAACCCGATCGCTTAGAAAAGATATAGCAACTCGAGTCAGAATAGTTCGGAGATATGTTGCGAGTTTCGAGTTTGTAGAGTTAAAGCTCTAGGAGGAGTAGCAGTCAGAAATGTAGTCTCGTAAGAATAATAATAAGTATAAGTTTAAATAGAATATCAGTAAGTTGGCTTTCCCAAGCCAACTTAATTATATGTGAGAACACAATGTGTGTCAGATCCATGTCACGTTCAGCAGCGGCAGCTCTTAAAGTAATAGCAGCAAATTACCTAATAACCAGCTGCTGTGATGTCTGTTAATCAAAGAACAAAATAAAAAAGAATGAATAAATAACTTTTGTAGCTTTAAGGATTCATCTATATTTATTTAGTGTTTGATAACTTTATTCAATTTCTGTATATTTACTACTTGCTGAAGGGCACACATAGCTTAATATGACATTTATTAAAATGGGTTTCTTTTTTTCTTTTTTTAAGTCTAATAAATGTTAAAACTGACAGCTCTCATTTATATTGTAATGTTGAATGGCTATAATCAATGGTCAATTTCATAGAGACATCAGTATTGGTATTAGATACTCGCCTGCAGTCATAAAAAGATACCAATAAACAAATATTTAAAAGCTATACAGTCTTTATGTTGTTTGTACATTAATTTAAATATTGCATGTGAAATTACTGCAAAATAATTTTATAATTTTGATTGCCCTCATTTGTAAGTCACTTAGGGTATGTCACGCCGCAGCGTGGAAGCCCGTGGAAAAATGGAGATCTGGGTCCAAATGCAGGTAAGGTCACTTCTCTTTATTAAATCAAAAGCCAACAGGCAAAAACAAAACAATAACCAAGAACGGGACACCCCAGACGGCAACATAGTGCTGGTGTCCCGAGTGCACGAAACCGAATGTAATCGGTCAAATTACAAACACAGTGATATACAACCATGCACATGTGAGTGCTGGTAGAAGTAATCTCGGCAGACAGAGGGACGGGGGTGAGGTGCATAAATAGTCCACACATTGGGAACAGCTGAGAGTGATGAGTAGGTGCACAGGTGTGTGGAGTGAAGTGATGAGTGGGTGCACAGGTGTGTGGAGTGAAGTGATGATTCCAGGAGGAGGCGCCCTCTGGCGGAGAGAGGGAGGACGCCGGGCTGGACTCCTGACACTACCCCCCCCTTAAAGGAACGGCTTCCAGACGTTTCCCCAAGGGCCCAACAAGGGGAACGGAAGAGCGGAGATGGAGTAGGGGGAGGGTTGGGGGGTCCGGGCCTATGTAGAGGAAGAGGGCCTGGAGACAGAGGTAGACACAGGTGCCAGGGTGGTGCCGGTAAAGCAGGAGGACCGTGCGCAGACACCGCCGCTACCTCACAAGCCTTGTGTGCAGACTCTGTAGGCTCCCGGAATGGAGCGGACTGCGTGGGCTCCCGGAACGGAGCGGGCTCTGGAGCAGACTCTCTGGGCTCACGGGACGGAGCGGGCTCTGGAGCGGACCCTCTGGGCTCCCGGAACGGAGCGGGCTCTTGTGCGGACTCTGGAGCGGACTCTGTCGGCTCCCGGAACGGAGCGGGCTCTGGAGCGGACTCTGTCGGCTCCCGGAACGGAGCGGGCTCTGGAGCGGACGCTGTCGGCTCACCTGTGGGGACGGACACCGCCGCTTCGGGAGCTGTGTAGGCGGGCCTCGCCATGTTGGGAGCTTCGTGAGCTGTGTGGGCGGGAACCGCCACTTCGGGAGCTTTGGGGGCAGACGCCGCCGCCTGGGAGGAATCGCAAACGGGCTCCGCAGCTGACTCTACCCTGAAGGCCGAGCCGCTCAGACGAAGAGCCAGATTAAGGTAGCCCTCCAGCGACTCCTCAGGGTTCCAGTACGGCATTCGGGCTCTGAGAGGCTCGGCTAGCCCCCCCCAGAAGAAGACCAGGAGGCAGGTCTTCTCGGTCGCCGATCGCCGAGCGACTTCCCAAAAGCGCCCGGCGTACTCCTCAATGCTCCCCTCTCCCTGACGGATGTTGATGAGCTTACCTGCTGGACCCATGCTTGCTGCCGAGATTCTGTCACGCCGCAGCGTGGAAGCCCGTGGAAAAATGGAGATCTGGGTCCAAATGCAGGTAAGGTCACTTCTCTTTATTAAATCAAAAGCCAACAGGCAAAAACAAAACAATAATCAAGAACGGGACACCCCAGACGGCAACATAGTGCTGGTGTCCCGAGTGCACGAAATCGAATGTAATCGGTCAAATTACAAACACAGTGATATACAAACATGCACATGTGAGTGCTGGTAGAAGTAATCTCGGCAGGCAGAGGGACGGGGCTGAGGTGCATAAATAGTCCACACATTGGGAACAGCTGAGAGTGATGAGTAGGTGCACAGGTGTGTGGAGTGAAGTGATGAGTGGGTGCACAGGTGTGTGGAGTGAAGTGATGAGTCCAGGAGGAGGCGCCCTCTGGCGGAGAGAGGGAGGACGCCGGACTGGACTCCTGACAGGGTAAAAGCGTCTGCTAAATAACTAAATGTAAATGTAGATTTAAAAACTTTAATGTTAGGTGAGATTAATAGCGAATCATTTTAGAAAAAAATTGCAAATAATTAGTTAAAAAATGTGAATTGATTGACAGCACTAATTATTAATAATCAAAATTCACGTACCAGTCCCCGTCCTCGGCAGTGGGTACACCTCACTTTACCGTTACCATGACAACGGTGGCAAGGCTGCAATGACAATGAACTGATGCAATCCGACAGGCATCAAAACACGAGCTAAATCTGACTTAAATTAATAAATTAAGAGCAGGAGGCACATTTTGAGTTGGTTTTGGTGGTAAGTTATAATTATTTATATGAATACAGGTACATCTAAAAAAACTAAATAATATCATGAAAAATGTCAATACTTTTTGTCCCCCATTTTTGGAACCCATATATTATATAGATTCATTACACATAGAGTGAAATATTTCAAGCTTTTATTTATTGAAATTTTGATGATTATGGCTTACAGATAATGAAAACCCAAAATTCAGTGTCTCCGAAAACTATAATATTACATAAGATCAACAAAAAAGGATATTTTAAACAGAAATACACTCAATACTTGGTTGGGCCTCCTTTTGCATGAATTACTGCATCAATGCAGCTTGGCATGGAGACAACCAGCCTGTGGCACTGCTCAGGTGTAATAGAAGCCCAGGTTGCTTTGATTGCGGCCTTCAAGTCATCTGCATTGTTGGGTCTGGTGTTTCTCATCTTCCTCTTGACAATACGCCATTGATTCTCTATGGGATTCAGGTCAGGCGAGTTTTCTGCCAATCAAGCACAGTAACACCATGGTCAGTGAACCAGATTATGGTACCTTTGGCAGTGTGGGCAGGTGCCAAGTCCTGCTGGAAAATGAAATCAGCATCTACATAAAGCTTGTCAGCAGAAGGAAGCATGAAGTGCTCTAAAATTTCCTAGTAGATGACTGCGTTGACTGTGGACTTCAACAAAACACAGTGGACCAACACCAGCAGAGGACATGGCAGCCCAAATCATCACTGACTGTGGAAACTTCACACTGGACTTCAAGCAACATGGATTCTGTGCCTCTTCACTCTTCCTCCAGCCTCTGGGACCTTGATTTCCAAAGGAAATTAAACATTTACTTTCATCTGAAAAGAGGACTTTGGACCACTGAGTAACAGTCCAGTTATTTTTCTCCTTAGCCCAGGTAAGATGCTTCTGACGATGTTTTTGGTTCAGAAGTGGCTTGGTATCCCTTTTCCTGAAGATGTCTGAGCGTGGTGACTCTTGATGCACTGACTCCAGCTTCAGTCCACTCCTTGTGAAGCCCTCCCAAGTGTTTGAATCAGCTTTGCTTGACAGTATTCTCAAGCTTGCGGTCATCCCTGTTGCTTGTGCACATTTTACTACCCAATTTCTTCCTTCCAGTCAACTTTGCATTTAATATGCTTTGATACAGCACTCATTGAACTGCCACCCCTTTCTGTAATGACCCTCTGTGACTTACTCTCTTTGTGGAGGGTGTCAATGATCATCTTCTGGACCATTGCCAAGTCAGCAGTGTTCCCCATTATTGTGGTTTCAAAGAACAAGAGATACCCAGAAATTATACTGTAGGGATGGTCATTTATTGAAACTCAAATGTAAATATTCTAATATTTTGAGATACTGGATTTTTTACTTTAATTAGCTGTAAGCTCTAATCATCAAAATTAAAACAAAAACACTTTTGAAATGTTTTACTTTACGTGTAATTAATCTAAAATATATGAAAGTTTCACTTTTTGAAATAAGTTACAAGAAAAAATGAACTTTATCACGATATTCTATTTATTTTAGATGTACATGTAAGTGTTGTTTAAAGGCATACCTTTATGAATGAAGAGTGCGGGACCCTGACTTTCTGAATGGCGTCTGTGAATTTAGGTGGGTAAGATACCTGGACGTGCCATGGTGGAGGACTCACTCCATTCTGAGGCCCATCCACACACTGACCTGAGAAAAAATATATTATTATGGTATTTTGATACCTTTTTATTATAGTATTTGTGTCATCAGGCACCTGTGTGTAGCTCTGATTTCCAGGCACTTGATCTAGACTCTGTGAAAGTTTCCAAGCGGTACTGCAACGACACAGAATATATGGTAATGTAATTATTATAAAATGCAATAATAATATAGAAATCATTCAAGATCACAAATGTATAATAACAAGATTTACACGGTAAACTGTAAAAGGCTTCAGCTCTTTGAAGATCAGATTTTTGGCAGGTTTGCTGCTGTACATCCATTTTTTACCCACAAACTGGAGTAGAGCATCTCTCGCTACATCCTCTGAGACGGTGGGCACCCTGTCAGTAAGCAAATAAGAAAATCTTTATGCATTATGCCGTATACATATATATATATATATATATACAGGTACATTTAAAAAATTTGAATATCATGAAAAAGGTCAATATTTTTTGTCACTCATTTCAGAAAGTGAAACTCATATATTATATAGATTCATTACACATAGAGTGAAATATTTCAAGCCTTTATTTCTTGAAATTTTGATGATTATGGCTTACAGATCATGAAAACCCAAAATTCAGTGTCTCAGAAAATTAGAATACTACATAAGATCACTAAAAAAAGGATATTTTAAACAGAAATGTCAGGCTTCTGAAAAGTATGTTCATTTACTGAATATGTACTCAATACTTGGTTGGGCCTCATTTTGCATGAATTACTGCATCAATGCGGCGTGGAATGGAGGCCCAGGTTGCTTTGATAGCATTGTTGGGTCTGGTGTCTCTTCCTCTTGACAATACACCATAGTCAATACCCCATGCCAAGTCCTGCTGGAAAATGAAATCAGCATCTCCATAAAGCTTGTCAGCAGAAGAAAGCATGAAGTGCTCTAAAATGTCCTGGTAGATGGCTGCGTTGACTGTGGACTTTAGAAAACACAGTGGACCAACACCAGCACATGACATGGCAGCCCAAATCATCACTGACTGGAAACTTCACACTGGACTTCAAGCAACATGGATTCTGTGCCTCTCCACTCTTCCTCCAGACTCTGGGACCTTGATTTCCAAATGAAATGCGACATTTACTTTCATCTGAAAAGAGGACTTTGGACCACTGAGCAACAGTCCAGTTATTTTTCTCCTTAGCCCAAGTAAGATGCTTCTGATGAATTCTGTTTCAGAAGTGGCTTGGTATCCCTTTTCCTGAAGATGTCTGAGCGTGGTGACTCTTGATGCACTGACTCCAGCTTCAGTTCACTCCTTGTGAAGCTCTCCCAAATGTTTGAATCGGCTTTGCTTGACAGTATTCTCAAGCTTGCGGTCATCCCTGTTGCTTGTGCACATTTTCCTACCCAATTTCTTCCTTCCAGTCAACATTACATTTAATATGCTTTGATACAGCACTCTGTAAACAGTCACTAAACAGTCATCCCTTTCAGTAATGACCCTCTGTGACTTACTCTCTTTGTGGAGGGTGTCAATGATCGTCTTCTGGATCATTGCCAAGTCAGCAGTGTTCCCCATTATTGTGCTTTCAAAGAACAAGAGATACCCAGAATTTATACTGTATGGATGGTCATTTATTGAAACTCAAATGTAAATATTCTAATATTTTGAGAAACTGATTTTTGACTTTCATTAGCTGTAAGCTCTAATTATCACAATTATAACAACATTTTTTTTGAAGTGTTTTATTTGGCATCCCTGAACTTTTTTTTGCAATGTGTTTATCTAGAACGTTAGAAGATTAGAATATTAAATATGACACTCCCGTGTGTGTGTGTGTGTGTGTGTGTGTGTGTGTGTGTGTGTGTGTGTGTGTGTGTGTGTGTGTGTTGCTTCCTTAGAAAGTATTGTATAAATATGTTTTTGTATTTGTAATTTCTTGATACTGAAAAATGATACTGAACTGTAAAAAGCAATATTGTACCTACATGACATTTGGAACTGAGGCATTCTTGTCATCTTCAGGTTTAGGAACAAAGTCTGGCGGAGGAGGACAGATTTGATCTGTACAGTCTACAAACAAGAACCCAAGTAAGAAAACAATAACGTAACGGTCATATATGGCATACTACTGTATATTTACATTATTTTACAAGAAGACAAATATTGACCAATATTACATCTTTTGACCAATACTGATATTTTAAGCATTGTCTAACTGATATGCAAAGTAATTAATTAATTATTTCGGCATTTTCACACAATAACTAAATTTTCATTATAATACAACAATACAAAATAAAAAAAAGATATTCATTGTGATTATTTAAAAATAATGATATTTAGTTATATTTATTATTATAGTCCCTTAGTGTATATAACAGTGCCTGATAATAATAATGTCTAGTAATATCAGTGTCTTAATGATAGTAATTATTATTATTATAGTGCCTTAGTTTATTACAATAATAGCAATAATAATAAAGACAAATATCACGCTACAGTGAGATACACGCACAAAGGCAGTGAAGATAGTTTCAAATAGTCTTTTAATAAATCCACAATAGGGCAAACACAGGATGCAGGCAGGCATGTGTACATAGCATATGACATGGATGTAGTAGACCAGACAGAAAACAGAGAACAGAACACAATTAATATAGTGGAGCAAAAAAGGATAATTAACCTGACACACCTGAACCAAATGACACAATCAAGTGGAGACCACAGAGCACATGAGTGATAAAAACAGAACAAAAGTCCATTGGGGTGTGACAGATCACCCCCCTGCCGGAAGGCGCAACCTCGTGCCATGGAGACAAAGGGAGGGACAGAGGGGGACATAGGAGGCGGACACAAGGAATGGAGAAGGGATGGTGAAGGCAGACCAGACAGGTGGAAGCTCTGGCTGAGGACAACAAACTGAGTCCAAGGTGGATCAGACAGAGGGCAGATCCAGGGAGAGGACTTGCTAGAAATCCCAGAAGACGCTGCGGGCGGCCGGTGTACGGAAGCCTGCAAGCTTTAAACTCGCTCTCGCAAACACTTGACGGCTCTTGAAAGTAAACATTTATCGTTTTTTTTGTGCTTAATTTAAATAAAGTGGTAAGACCCGGAGAAAGTCTGCAGTATTTTTATTGGCATATTGTAATGTGTCTTAACATAGTCATAGTTAAACATATAACGCTGTAAAATAATATGATATACAATAATATGAAAATTATATCTATAATATTATGAAATGTTTTTATTATGACATTTGTTTGTAATGTTATATTTATTGTTCATTGGCCACTGCTTATGCTGAAGACTATGTATTCAGTTAAGCAAAAATGCAGCGTCCTTCTGTCCTTCCGAGTTTGCTCTTCCAAGGAAGCCTAGCAAGTCCACAAGTCCATTCTCTGCATTCTTGAGAAACAGCCAATGAGAAGTGCCGTAAGCTGAATCCCACCTGTCACAAAAAGTCAGTGACTTCTCTTATAAAACAGCATTTTTGTCTTGGTAAACTCGAAAAATAATTAAATCCAAAAGTATTGTTTAGTGTAAAACATGTTGTAGATTAGGAGATAGGCTGTCGATTCAATAAATGATGAGCTGTTTCCTCTAAAAAGCTTTTTATTCAGCGTAGTGAAGCCTCTCATCCATTGACATCCATAAAAAAACCGGCCTCTGGTCTCCTTTGCCACGTACTGCCAGAGCGGAAGCATTAGCTTTAGCCATTACACTTTTTCAGCTAATGGTTGCAGGCTTGCCTCCTAGTGGCTTTGTCTGAGATATGTTTTCTCTTGTTTGGTGGTTGTGTCAAAAATGTCAGCCCAATCAGCAGCAATGTGTATATAAACCACGCGGTATTAAAGAGACAGCTCGCACAATGGGTCCAAGTCCAGTCATTTACAGCTCGGTAAGACGTGTTTGTGTAAGAGTTTTATGATTACATAGCATATCAACATGATGATGATGAATTTGTAAGTAAATGTTATTAACATCCAAATAAATTCACAAGAGCAAGTATACTGTTTGCGCATGTTTATTTACATTAAAGGCAAAATAACTGAAATAAGAACACACGCATAGATCTGGAACTTCTATAATTGAATTAAGTCTGTATAAATATCAATTGCAATGTCTTCTGGTCCATATAATTTCCTTAGGAAGGTGTGCTAGACACTGATTAATGTTACATTAACATACTATACATATTTATATAGTTCGCTATTGTATTGTGGAGTGACAATTTCATAAACTTTTCTTTGCTCCTCTGATTATATAATGGTAAATATTACAATATCATAGCACAGCAACAGTGTTCAGCAATAATGATAAGCCTAATACTCACAATACAAATAATAAGGTCATATAGATCTTAACATAGTCTCGGAGGTAATAAATGGATTATCATTCATCTGAAATGTTTGTCTTTTCATCCTGAAATGTGAGGCAAATGTTGGATCACACTAATAAGGAACCAGTTTACAAAAATCCCTTCACTTCTCTTTTATTCTGGATGGCAAGGGCAGTGATTGTGACATTGAGCGTATTTTGCAGTATTAAACAAGAATGTATACTGATTTCCGAAATTTTTTAAAAGAAGAACACAAAGAATGGCCGTCTCAGCTGTCATAGTTGCAACACTTGTGTCATCAGAACAGGGTGTTCAACGCATCACCGTTTCCTTTAAAAAACTAATTTTGCTCCGTTTTGTCAGATCACACAGAGCACATGAGGGATGAAAACAGAACAAACGTCCAACAAGGAATTTATTATAGGGACAGATGCTCCACAATGCAACAGAATGGCAGTGACAGGACAGGACACAGACAACAAAAGAACAATATACAAATATATAAATAGGCAATATTGTGTGGTGAATAAGTAATTGTATAATAGTGTTGTGTGTTCCACGTTTAATGTCAAGTGTTCATGAGATGGATTGCTTGGGGAAAGAAACATTTCCTGTGTCTGGTCGTTCAGACCAGCGGTCAGTAGCGTCGACCAGACGTAACGTTCAACGAGGGAGTGTGCTGTCCTCGATCATCTCCGTTATTTTGAGCGTGTTAAGCTCCAGGTTGTTAAAACTGCACCAACCAGCCAGCTTCTTAACCTTCTGTCTGTAAGACTTGTCACCATCCTGGATGAGGCTGATCAGTGTGGTGTTGTCTGCAAACTTCAGGAGCTTGACTGAGGGGTCTTTAGATGCGCAGTCATTCGTGTACAGGGAGAAGAGCAGTGGGGAGAGAACACAGCCCTGAGGAGCTCCAGTGCTGATCGTGCGGGTGCTAGATGAGAATTTTCCCAGCCTCACTACCTGCTACCTGCCTGTCAGGAAGCTGGTGATCCACTGACAGACTGAGGTGGGGACGGAGAGCTGTGTCAGTTTATTCTGAAGGGTGTCCGGGATGATGGTGTTAAAAGTGGAGCTGAAGTCTACAAACAGGATCCTGACATAAGACCCTGGTCTGTCCAGATGCTGCAGGATGAAGTGCAGTCCCATGTTGACTGCATCGTCCCAGAGACCTGTTTTCTCTGTAGGCAAATTGCAGGGGGTCTAGTGGAGGCCTTCAGATAAGCCAAAACCAGTCTTTCAAATGATTTCATGACCACAGATGTTAGAGCCACAGGTCTGTAGTCATTAATTTGTGGCCTAATGGTAGAGAGTCGGGCTTGTAATCAAAAGGTTGTGAGTTTGAGTCTTGTTCCAGCAGGGATTGTCATGGGGGGAGTGAATGTGCAGCGCTCTCTCTCCACCTTCAATACCATGACGAGGTGCCCTTGAGCAAGGCACTGAATCCCCAACTGCTCCCCGGGTGACATAAATGGTTGCCCACTGCTCCGGGTGTGTGTTCATGGTTTGTGTGTGTTCACTGCTGTGTGTGTGCACTTGGATGGGTAAATGCAGAGCACGAATTTCGACTATGGGTCACCATACTTGGCTGTATGTCACCTCACTTTCACTTAAGTCCAGTAAATTTGGGTGTCTTTGGGACGGGGATGATGGTGGAGCATTTGAAGCATGAGGGGACTTTGCATAGCTCCAGTGATCCGTTGAAGATATTTGAAGATGGGGGCCAGCTGGTCAGCACAGGTTTTAAGGCAGGCTGGTGGCACACTGTCTGGTCCTGGTGCTTTCCTTCTTTTGTTCTCTCTGAAGACCTGGCACAGGTAATCTTCACTTATTTTCGGTGCAGGTTTGGAGGAGAGGGGGGTTGCTGGAGGTGTTAATGGTTGTGTGGAGAGGTGTTCAGGGCGGGTGTGTTTTTTACCAAACCTACAGTAAAACTCATTAAAATCATGATATTATTATTATATTAATAATATCTATAATAGTAGTATAAAATAGAGGCCTCCAGAGCGCCATCCCCCATCAGATGTTGTAAGGCGCGGGACAGGCCTGTTGGCAGGAGGGGTAATTTCAGACCTGTGTCCTCATGTCCTGTGTTTCCCTCCCTCTTATATCCATATTTGGTGTTTCCTGTTCCTGTCCTCGTTCTGTGTGATCATTAGTTCATTCGTTTTCATCTGTGTTTGATTACTCCTCACCTGTTTAAGTTCTCCTAATTTTATATCCCAGTATTCTTAAGCCTTGGTTTTCCCCTTGTCTGAGGTCCGGTATTGTTTGTCTAACCCCATGCTCCACGTTTCAAAATCAAAATCAAGTATCAAATAAATAATATTAACAATGTTCCTGTGGCTCAGTGGTAGAACATTGTGTTAACAGAGCAAAAGGTTGTGGGTTCAATTCCCAGAGAACTGACAAAAAAATGTATAGCCTAAATGCACTGTAAGTCGCTTAGGATAAAAGTGTCTGCTAAATGCTTAAATGTAAACAATAATTAATTAGTAGTACTAGAAGTATTATAATAATAGTGTCTTAGTAATAATAATAAGAATACCATTATACAAATCATGATCAAACTAATTTTTGTCTTTGTTTCGGGTTGTAATTGTTTTAATTCTATCTTTGTGTATGATTGGTTCACATGAAAGCTTTTCACCTCCACCTGTGTGTTCCTCATAGCCTGTTACACTGTCCAGCCAGCCTGGAGGTGGAGCAGATGGACCCTCCTCAGGAAGGTTGGGGTCAAAAGTGTCTGCAGCGAGAGAGAGAGAGAGAGAGAGAGAGAGAGAGAGATTATGACATTTCTGTTTATTCAAGGGCAACATGTTCCAGTATAAACATCCTTTGTTGGTCATGAAACAACATTCCTATCAAACAGTTGCTGCCTTAAACCAGAGACCGATTTTTTCCCCCAAGTAGTCCCATGATCATCATCCTTGTTTTTCTGGAACATCATTAGGGATCCTGGAATATTTATCAACCTGTTAGATTTTAGTGCCTTAAACAAACACACAAAAATCGTAGTGTCTATTTACTAAGTGTAAATAGCCCACCTTGATGGCAGATGCTATTTACACTAACTTCTCCCACTGTGTTATTGGTCTGATCAAGATTACAAAGGACAGTAGTTTCAGTGGCACAGATGGTAAAGCATGTGTCATACTCATTTTGAGGCGATCGGCCCGGGTTCGAATCTGCCTTTTGGATAACTGTTTTCTCCCTTTTCAAATCTCATATGTAGAGAGGGCTTTATTGTCCCAATGAGGTGGCAACCATTTAATAATTAGAATTAAAACTTACCCTCAATGAGTTATTATTGCATACTTTTTATAATGTACTACAATAATGAGGTGCAGATAATTACCACTATGTGCAATAAGTAGTATAAATAGCAGAAAATCCTGCTATTTTAACATAAATAATAATAGAATCTATAGCTATTTGCACTTAGTGTAAATAGCATCTATGGAATGTGCATTGGTTTCTATGGTAATGCCGTTGCGTTGTTATGCCAACGCTAAAAACAACAATAACAGCAATAGACTTGGTTGGGGTTGCGTCATAGCTGTGTGGGCGGAATCGGCATGGGGGAAACAATCCTTTTCCCCTCATTGGAATAGCATGGTGTTGACCCAGAATAGTCTACATAAAATCATTTCTGCCGCTCGACAGAGCAAGATACATTGAAAAAATGAGCCGTATTGGGTCGGACGACCCAACGGAATGGCCAGAGGTGTCGTTTTCCCGACACTTTTTGTTACCTGATTGAGTCTCCAAGCAAGGGACAGCTTACTACAAGCCTACACGTGACAGCCTGTGAAAGTAAACATTTGTCGTTTTATTTTGCTTAATTTTAATAAAGTGATAAAGGCTAGAGTAAAAGCCAGTCATACTCTTTTAATGCTATATTAAAACATATTTTAACATTGACAAAACATTGGTAACATTAAAGGTCTACTTTTAAGTGCCTTGAAATGCACAGCTTTATGTGATGTGTGCTAAACGTTTAGCCAAACATTTTTACAAACACACGCTGTAAAATAAAAATTATATAAAATAACATGAAAATATCCCTTGTGAAAATTAACCGTGGTTACAATAAAAAACATGAAAATAATTTAAACATGTTTTGCTATGCTAACCATAGTTTAATCATGGTATTTGTAGTAAAAATGTAGTTACAGGCTACAACTGGTAATAAAAACGCCCCAAAAACACGGTTAGCGTACTTTTACTATGGTACTACCATTGTTACCAATATCAATACCACAGAGGCAGCCATGGCCAACAGAGTAATTCTATAGATGCAGTCATGGCCTAATGGATAGAGCGTTGGACTTGTAACCCGAGGTTGTGGGTTCAAATCTCAGCTCCGGCAGGAATTGTCCACGACTGAGATGAGACCCTTGAGCAAGGCACCGAACTCCCAACTGATCCCTGAGCGCTACAGCGTCGGCTGCCCACTGCTCCAAGTGTGTGCACTTGGATGGGTTAAATGCAGAGAACACATTTCACTGCTGGATATACTCTGTATAATTGTGTATGTGACAAATAAAAATATTTATTTCTGTTAATTTTCGTAAGGGATGGACCCTTTTTACAAGACTGATGACGCGTTTGACGGTCATCAGCATCGTAAATCCTCAAAAGGTTTCATATGTGTGTTTTTTTTTATGTATGTACATTTATAACACTATTCTTTGTATTATATAGGTGCATCTCAATAAATTAGAATGTCGTGGAAAAGTTCATTTATTTCAGTAATTCAACTCAAATTGTGAAACTCGTGTATTAAATAAGTTCAATGCACACAGACTGAAGTAGTTTAAGTCTTTGGTTCTTTTAATTGTGATGATTTTGGCTCACATTTAACAAAAACCCACAAATTCACTATCTCAACAAGTTAGAATACTTCATAAGACCAATAAAAAAAACATTTTTGTTAATTGTTGGCCTTCTTTAAAGTATGTTTTTTATGTTCATTTACTGTATATCTACTCAATACTTGGTAGGGGATCCTTTTACTTTAATTACTGCCTCAATTCGGCGAGGCGTGGAGGTGATCAGTTTGTGGCGCTGCTGAGGTGGTATGGAAGCCCAGGTTTCTTTGACAGTGGCCTTCAGCTCATCTGCATTTTTTGGTCTCTTGTTTCTCATTTTCCTCTTGACAATACTTCATAGATTATCTATGGGGTTCAGGTCTGGTGAGTTTGTTGGCCAGTCAAGCACACCAACACCATGGTCATTTAACCAACTTTTGGTGCTTTTGGCAGTGAGGGCAGGTACCAAATCATGCTGGATAATTAAATCAGCATCTTTAAAAAGCTGGTCAGCAGAAGGAAGCATGAAGTGCTACAAAATGTATTGGTAAATGGGTGCAGGGACGTTGGTTTTCAAAAAAAACCCACAATGGACCAACACCAGCAGATGACATTGCACCCCAAATCATCACAGACTGTGGAAACTTAACACTGGACTTCAAGAAACTTGGGCTATGAGCTTCTCAACCCTGCCTCCAGACTCTAGGACCTTGGTTTCCAAATGAAATACAAAATTTGCTCTCATCTGAAAAGAGGACTTTGGACCACTGGGCAACAGTCCAGTTCTTCTTCTCCTTAGCCCAGGTAAGACGCCTCTGATGACAACTGAAGCCAAATTCCTTGACACGTCTGTGTGTGGTGGCTCTTGATGCCTTGACCCCAGCCTCAGTCCATTCCTTGTGAAGGGTGTCAATGATTGTCTTCTGGAAAACTGTCAGATCAGCTGTCTTCCCCATGATTGTGTAGCCTAGTGAACCAAACTGAGAGACCATTTTGAAGAATCAGGAAACCTTTGCAGGTTTTTGAGTTGATTAGCTGATTGGCATGTCACCATATTTTAGATTGTTGAGATTTTTTTGTTAAATGTGAGGCAAAATTATCACAATTAAAAGAACCAAAGACTTAAACTACTTCAGTCTGTGTGCATTGAATTTATTTAATACACGTGTTTCACAATTTAAATTGAATCACTGAAATAAATGAAATTTTCCATAACATCATAATTTATTGAGATGCCCCTGAATTACTTTTGCATCTAATTACAAAAAAAGAGTTTATGCTAATGTGAGAGTGTTTCTAATACAGCGTCTATGGGAGGGACGGTAAATGTGACATAATTTGTTCTTCTGACTACCGTTATCAGTCTTTATCAATTTTTTTCCTTTTATTGAAAGTCATGAAAACACTATCGTAGAGTTTTTATTTTGCTATTTGAGCAAATGGGAATGCAACAAATATATCTGTGGTACTCCCTCATTCCTTGCTCTTCAAGTTAACCCAACTATGACGACTTCTGCTGCTGAGAAAGCCGGACATGTGAAAAAGGTCCATTGTGTATAATAATATTAAATAAATGTTTTTTATAGATTATGACATTTACATCACAAAATATCAGGGAGTGACATTTATTTGATGTGAAGGAGAGTTGCTGTAAGCCTCATCAGAGCTGGGTTGCGGTGCAGGCTGGACGGGACTAATGACAGGTCATTGAAGGGTAAGTAGCCTATCTGGAGAGCATATAAATAAGAATATTAAGCTTGATAAGCTAATGATAAGCTAATAAGCTATGCATCCGATTTTTGTGCAAATCCGATTGATATCCGATCATATTTAAATAGTCTGAACGGCAACTAACTACATGAAATCCGATTTCTGCAAATCCGGTTCGAGCTACATTCGTATGTGGTTTGGAATACTATTCAAATCGTATTTCTGGAAATCCGTTTCAATCTGACCGGTCAGATCGGATTTAGCTTAGCTTTTTCACATCCTCGCGCCCCGTGAAATGTAAATACGTCACACATTTTTTTTGCAGAAAAACTTGCTGAACATCTTTGCAGAAACAAGCTTGTGTTGTTGCGAAGTGCAAGTCAAGCAGGGAAAAACAATATACCTCTAGTACATGCACCTCTTTGTGGTTTGAAAGTAGCGGAGACAAAGAAAAATAAAACACTATGGATGTCCACAGGAACATGCATTTAAGATGTTTATGATTTAGAATGCATGTAAAACTGACATCTTACAGACGTCTGTAGACAGCAGATGCTTTCCAGATCAAGAGATCTTTAACAGACATCTTGCAGACGTACGTGTGCTATCTGGGTTGTTCAGACTGTCAGCCCAAATCAACCAAGGCATTACCATAGAAACCAATGCACATTCAGTTAAAACAAAAGAGTGCTTATGGACACACAAATCGGATATGAACAGTTGCAATATGCTGTGTATACAAATCAGATTCCATCCGGATATGCAAAAAATTTGATTTGGGCTGACAGTCTGAACAAGGCTTATGACACTCTGTTTACATTCACAATACTGTTCATTGTTTCACTTTTTTAACCTCTGTAGTGAATGGGTGCCATCAGAATGAGAGTCCAAACAGCTGATGAAAACATCACAATAATCCACAAGTAATCCACACCACACAAGTAATGTCTTTTGAAGTGAAAAACTGCATGTTTATAAGAAACAAACATTGCTTCCATTTTCTATCCATATTGCTTTCTCCAGTGAAAAAGTAATCTTGTCTGAATCAGGAGAGATATATGCACAGATCAAGCACCGATTACAAGCAAAAACAGATCTACACAAATACAGTATATGTCAGGGTTAAGATGTGAGAAAACAACAGTAGATGGACTTTTTCACTGGAGGAAGTTTTATTATGGATTAGTGACAATTTAAAGTAAAAATATCTAAATAATGGATTTGTTTCTTACAAACACAAAGTTTTTAATTTCATAAGATGTTAACTGATGGACTGCAGTGGTGTGGATTACTTGTGGATTATTGTGATGTTTTTATCAGCTGTTTGGACTCTCATTCTGACGGCACCCATTCACTGTAGAGAATACATTGCTGAGCAATTGATGCAAACCTATATTTCTCTAAATCTGGTCCAATGAAGAAACAAATTCACTTCATTCGCAAATTTTTATTTTGGGGTGAACTACTCCTTTAATAAAGACAAGTTGCATTGCTAGGCAACAGAATAGAAACACATTTCTTAGCAATCAAGAGTTGGCAGCTGTTCATTAAGTCATTAGGGTTCTTTCCCTCAGCAGTGCTTGTCTGAATGCATTAGTGAGTTATATATACTTCACACAAACATCTTGTTACATTCGTGAACAATGCAGCTAACAAGTGGATATAAATATCAGCTGGACTGGGTTTCCTTCAACAGAGATCGTGCTTCAGATTTAGCATGAAGAATGGGCAAAATCAGCCCTGTATGCCAGAGAAACAATGCCCTCAAAATATACATATACAGCAGCGATGAATGATGGAAGGAGCAGGTCGTCTCTGATACTATTCAAACGTTAATTTAGCAATGCACATTCATCAAAATTTTATAGCTATGAAAAAAAATGAGATTGTCCTTTGTGATGAATGACCATGGTTGCCTACATTTAGCTTTTTACTTCTGGTGATTGTATTTAAGCTTCAAAATTCAATAAAGGTGTGTTCATTTGTGAAGATTAACATCATAAACTCAGTTAAAAATTTAGAGTCATAAACTTCTGTTCGTCACAGCAGTTATTTTCTGGAATAATCCAAAAGCCAATGGAAAAATCGTATTGGGTTTTTGTTGAGGGAAATTATAGAGTGATGCAAACTTCAGGTCAGCCTATAAATATATGTCATATATGTCACTCAATGGCTCTGTCCCAATTGGCACACTTGATGTGTACTAGTCTTTCTAACATAATCTGGTGTCTAATAATAGTGTTGCACAATAAAATGCACCGATAACCGAAATAAAACAGTGGCTTCGGTCTAGATGAATTAAATTGGCCGTTGTGCCTTTAAGAAGCTGGTACGTGATTAATTGTTTTCCTACTGACAGACATGCGCTGCTGCTTTGTGAAGCAGAGATCTATTTAGCAAACAGGATATGTTCAAATTTAAGATAACATTTAGCGTTAACAGTTTCAGATAGTACATTTTTCCTCGGAATGCATTTTCGCTCTTGCAATACATGAAAGTGTTATAAGTGAGGTTCAAAAGAGTTCAAGTAGATAACAGACAGTATTATAAAAGACAGTATTATGCACAAGTTATACAATCAACATTCTTCTTAACCTAAGATTGTTGTAATGCTATTGCTGAAAAATACTGTTTAAAAAGCTTTAACCTTAACTTTAGGGCTTTAACTATAGGACAAAGTTTGATACAAACCTGTATGATCTTCACAAGAAGATATTTTGAAGAATGTTCGAATCAAAATGATTGATAGCTGTAGGCTTCCATAGTATTATTATTTTTTCCATACTGTGGAAGTCAATGGCTACCGTCAACTGCTTGGTTGACATTCTTCAAAGCATCTTCTTTTGTGTTCAACAGATGATAGAAACTCAAACAGGTTTGAAACAAGTGGAGGGTAAGTATGGGTGTACTGTCCCTTTAACTGTATTGAATGCAGACCTTAGTGTACTTAAAAACACACGCACACACACACACACACACACACACACAAATACTTGCAGTTTAGATAAAAGGGCACTTAAAGAGAAACACTCATGTTTAACACTTAAATTACATCAACATTTTACTTTAAGAAGTGCATTTTAAATCATTTTTAATTCACGTTTAGTGTTCATTTGCCGTGTTTTAAAGAAGTAGGCTACACTTATTTTGATGTGTTGATAAAATAAAGCACATTTGTACTTCGTTATATGTTAACTGTAGTGTGTTTTTAAAATACATTTAAAGTCTAAATTGCATCTTCATTACAAATGTGTAATTACAAGTATTTTTAAATACATGACATTCAAGTTTCAATAGAAATTATAATAAAGTACATTTTAAAGATAAATGCTTCTCAGTACATTCAGCATCACACTTGAACCATATCTCAAAGACGGTATATAATTATTACATTTCATATAAAAATGTACTTAATTTGGTCGAAAAAGCAATCTCAGGTTGTACTTATTGCATTTAATATAAATGTAAACAATGATACATGTTCAGTTCATTGTAAATAGCGTGCAATTTCATGTACATTCATTACTCCCTAAAAAGTAACTCATTGCGTTACGTTTTCACATATGGGCCGTGCTTTATTGCTTGTTTTTAATATTAAAATTCTCAGGGGAGCTGTCAGTCAATAAATGGCAAACAAAGTAACTTGCACTACTTATATGAACAAGTAACTCATATAATCTCTTTTCTCATTTCATTTAAATCTTGTAAATTGTATTAATTTACTAGTTACTTTAAAAAGTAATCTGATTACATAACTCATATTACTTATAATGCATTAGCCCCAACACTGATAAATAGTAAACGTTTTCACGAGGGCATGAGTCAGTCTTCAAAATGTGAAATGACTATGATGAGATAGTTTATTAATGAATGTTACTTAACATTTTTCCCATTTGAGTGCATATTGTTCCCTCTTAAATTAAGCTTAGTTCTCAAAACACCATTATTTTTAAACACTTTCAGTTCATTATTTCCAAGTAGAAAATGATGTTTTGTTGAATCACATTACAAATCTTTTTCTTGACATTTAAAACTGGGAATACATAGATTTTTGTTTATTTTTCTTTTATAATGTTAAATACTAATTAGGATTCTACACTATTTGTTCACTATAGTCACAAAAAAGCAAAGTGGGATTCATCATGCGAACTCATTTTGTGCTAAATGTCAGCTTTCCTTCCTTCCATTGAAGTAGGCTATACTAGGCTAATAAAACAACTAAAGCACAAAAACTCTGAAATTGTTACTCAGTTAAACTTTCACTCATGTAATGCTGGTCGAAATAAATTACCGTTAGCAAGATTTCTTACATTTAATATTAGGCTACAGCACTAAAAATTGTCAGTGTTTTAAAAAAAAATCAAAACAGACGTCCAAGAGACGTCCACGTGGTTGAAGACAGCCGTCCAAGATCCTCAACAAAACTGTTATATATTAAGTGTTTTACGAAGTGAATTTGGCACTTTAGCCGCTTTGGATAAAGTTTTGTTCGAACAGAATGAACGGTTTTTTTTGACATCATATCGTTTTTTTTGCGCAAATTTGGTGTTAGAAGTGAAGTAAGCGTTAACGCAAAACAAATAATTTAAACTAAACTAATCTCTAAAAACGTGGTATTACTTTAAAAATGTGTATATAAACACTTTAAATGTCTCGGGATATATTGAGTGTTATGTTGTAATGACTAAATTCATTTTTTATTAATATTACAACACTTTTTTGTAAGATAAAACTAATAGCCTACGTTTTTGCTAACGTTACATGCTACAGGTACGAACCATTTCGTTTCTTGCAAGCTATTCAGACTAGACAATGAACGTAGTTTATCTTAAAGTAAAACTTTTAAGGAAATAAAACAACAAAATACCGTTATGCACGTATTTCAAGTCATTTACCCACCTGTATCTTCGTCTTTGTCATCCATAACGCACAAAATGATGGAGAGGTCTGTTTCACGATGATCTTGGCTCCAGCAGCGCTTCTCATTTATGTTTACTGGGAGCTTTTCCTCAGTTTTGAACTCTATAAACTGGACAGTAATGAAGAAACGCCCACAATAATGTTCTGGCAGCCTGGTTTAATGAAGTGCGCCTGATACAACTCACAAATTACACAATCCTTAAAGCAACAGTACACTCTAAAAAAAAGTTATAAAATAACACAGCAACTCGCCTTAGTGTCCTTGCAAACACGCTATAAATCCCATGGGACACAAAATGCAGTGACCGACCGCGTCAGTCTTAATTCGCTCATACAGAAAAAAAAGAAAGAAGGAAAGAAGAAGAAAAACATCCAATGAAAGTGGATGGAGACTCATGCTGCCATTTTGACTAACATCTCAATTTGTGTTTTGTGAAAGAAAGAACCTCCTACAGCTTTGGAACGATATGATTAGAAAAACTGAGTTTTCTAGGTTATTTCTAGGTATAAGGTTAGCCACAGTGTAACAATGCATATACAAATTATTGTAATATAAAACTAAGCGAAAAAATTGTAATCCGATAGACTGTCATAATAAGTGTTCTTTGAGCATACATGGTGAAATTTAAAATAAAAAATAAAAATAAGGAACGACAGAAAGAAAACAAAACAATATACTGTAACATAACATTTTGCTCATAATCAATCGACAAAGAATAAGAAACTTTTTTTCAGCATTGCAAGAAACAAAAAAGCCAAAACTGACACATAAACTATAAAAAATATAAACTGCGAGGAAAAAAATAGAAAATTCCAAAAAGTAACGATATGTTATCCCGTAGTGGAAACAAGCTTCTGTTTAAAGGATGGAGCAACAGCAGCATTTGACTGGATAATCTTTGGTGTAGACTTTGTGTTCGGTTCCATATACAAAATATATATGGGTCTTCTCATTCCAGGTGTAATGCACTCGCGTGATGGGAAGGAGCTCAATGGTCTGCCTCTGAAAAAAACAACAACACAAAAACATGTTAAAACATGCTTTGTCTCCATATGATGTTCTATATCAGTTACTCTTTACATATAGCATTTCTTACTGTTTTACTATTAATACTTTTAGAGAAATATTATTAACTGCTTTAAAGAGCTTCTCAAGAATGTATTGTGAATTTTTCGTGACGAGACTTGTTTGTTGTTTTATTCAGTTTTGTTTTAGAAAAGAGCAGTGAGGGGTTTTCTCAGTTTCTTGTCATTGTTTGTATGAATATATGGGAATATTCTGCTTTCGGTCAATCACTGAGCTAATCTGTTTTCTTTTAGGATTCCATGGGACTGAGCCAACAGGAAGCAGTCGTTTAATTAATTCCCAGAAGAGTGGAAGGCTGAGACAAGCGCAGGTTTTTGGTGTTTAATCAGAAGTGTTTAAATTGTTTTATCTGATCATTTACCTGTTGCAGAATACGGCAAGTGGTGACGAACTGAGCCTGATGCTTCCTCACTCCACTTTCAGACTCAGCGTTCACAGAGCTGTCCGGAAAACTGACAACTGGGTAAACCTGCAGTGATGAGGCAAAGCGTCACTGTCACAGCCAAACAAACACGGTTATGCTGTAAAATAACTGTTGGTCAGAAATAATCGGCCTACCCAAAAAAAAAATGTTGTTATGCTATATTATCACAAAATATTGGATTTAATCTTGCAACGTTTTCTTTCGATAAAAAGGTTTTGTTTCTTTTTGGTGATGAATGATTGGAAGCCTCATTTATCTGAGCTTATTCACCACATTTTTTTGAGTGAATATTGGCAAAATTATCCACAATTAATGCTTTTTTTCTCAAAAACTAAGGTGCATGAGCTCAGATCAATAAGTCCTTTGATCAACCATTTCCAAAAATACATTAGTACAAAATTGTAAAAAAATAAAAACAAGTTGACTAAAATATTTGGTGATAATATTTAGCGTACTTATAGATTTACAATGACATTTTTAAATTAGGTAAAGGATTTTAAGCACAAGGGTTAAATGTACAGTATTTTGTATATCATTTTTTTTTAAATGTATAATATTTTTGTAAAATATTACATGTCGTTATGATTATATTGCATACTTATTTTAGTTTTTCATGATCATTTACAACCTTTTTAAGCTTAGAATTAAACCAGCCATTTTTGTTGCTGCACATCTACAAAAATGACCCTTTTGCATATGATCAACGGTTTTGAACTCTTATACATTTGCCTGCATGTTTAACATATATGGATATGGATATAGACTAAATTATCAGAGATTGTGTTCAAAACTGACTTTGCTGACCATCACTGACATCGTGTGGATAGAACTGCAGAGCAGTAGGTGCTATACATGGAAGGTCAAGTTTCTGTTTCAACAATCTCTAGTTTCAATAAATGGCCTTTTTGTACTGCTTTTGACTTCTGAAGTTGCGATATGTTTTCATAGTTCTCAAACGACAGAAAATTAAATATGTTAAACAACACAAATATATCTAATCCCATTTTATTAACCGATGTCTTTGCTGATGACCTTTGATGATCCAGTTCAACCATACTAATAAGCAAACATGACTTTACATTAACAATTGTGCTTGATTGCTTTTCAATTGCTGAAGAGTGTTGAATCTTCTCCTGCGTTCTACTGTACAGACGTGAATTACTCTTCCTTCAGTCTGAGGTTTATTCATTACAGCTTTTGGTGTGAAAGGGCTTTAAGATTTGCTATAAATAGAACTTCTTGTATTAAAAACAAACAATCAAGCCCTGCTGATATATAAAAAGTAATGCGAAAGTAACGCAAAAGTAATGTAACGCATTACTTTCCATAAAAAGTAACTAAGTAACGTAATTAGTTACTTTTTTAGGGAGTAACGCAATATTGTAATGCATTACTTTTAAAAGTAACTTTCCCCAACACTGGTTATAACTGTTAAATAACAAAACAATTGTGTTTTTGCTCACCATTGGAGCCATATCAGTAAGAAGTATCTCTCCATTCATATGATTGAGAAGCTTAGCCGGGAATCCAGAGCCCTTGTCAATCACAGCCACATGCACGTTGTTCTTCCTGAGGGGGGGGGGAATAAATAACACAATAGTGTTATACACAATGTTTACTTTGTATATTTGTCATCTATATATAAATACACACGCATATGAAGTATATTTAGAAAATATTTACATGTATATACTTTACATTATATATATAAATATGTTTAATATATAAACACGCATTTTTTATTATATAAATATATACATACATGTGTGTGTATTTATATTACACACATAATAAATATACACACACACATATATTATGTAAACTAAAACTGTTATTTTGGATGCGATTAATCGTTTGACAGCACTAATAAACAGTGAATTAGCTTGTTTGTACACAGTGCACTTGTGAAAGCGTGTTATGGAAATATTAGTTGTCTCACCATGTAATTTTAAGTTTGATGTAGCAGAGGAGCTTTCCTTGCCCATTGCATGTTTTGCACGTGATTGAACCGACCCCTCCACAGGAATGACATCTACAATACAGATAATTGTATGAGTACAATATTCTTAAGTTTTACACAGAAAATATAACGGGTTTGACCCATAAAACCCTGCAAATCCCACTACAATGACACTGGGGTGTTCTGGGTGCGTGTTATGTAGTTGGCAAGGTGGTGTGCTGAGTGGTTATTAGCGTGTTGTTAATGTGGTTACTAGGGTACTGGTGGATATTTTACACCAGTAGTTGGATTTACTTATGGATTTACATACTTATGGAGCAGCATTGCCACCTTGAAGTAAAAATGATAAAGATAATGCTGAGGAAAAAAGTTAAATAAGAAAAAAGTCAGTAAAGTGAGATTTGTGAATTGAATATAATGTGTGTTTTAGCACTAGAACTCTATATTGACCAATTAGCATCAGAAATGAAGCTGTGTATTTTTGATACTAGCCTAAATGTACACATCAATTTTTGAGAAATGTCACGTAATGTTGTATTTGATTGAAAAGAGCCAAACAAAATGTACATAAGTAACTAAAGCAAATTAGATAAATGATTTAAATTAAGCTGTACTGGCTTTTCTATATTTAAGAAATCTTTAATATAAAATAATATATATATATATTAATTGATTGATTAAAAAGGTTGACTTCATACCCAATCATGCCAGAGCCCTGACACATAATGCAGCGTTGATTGGATGCATTTCGACCCACGCCACTGCAGGATCCACATCGAGTCTGTAACGATAGAAGCATTATATTGAAACCACAGACAGAAAATACAGAAGGAAGTATTACAAATGACATCTGATCGTCATATGGTACTTACCCTGCCTGAATTTACACATCTACTGCATGCAGATCTACCGAGATTCAGGCATGAATGACAACCCTGCATTTTGAATTCAACAACAACAGAATTAATCACGATGAATTTTCAAGGAACTTGGTGAATGGAAGACTGAAGGGAGTTTTACTTTGACAGAGGATGTGTGAGGAACGCGGACGGCTTTCTCACAGTCTTGGAAGAGGGAAGGAATGGGCACCGAGAGGCTCCACGGAGCAGGAGCCACTCCGAAACCATCCACCACCTGACCTGATAAATGAAGGGATATACATATTTGAACATACAATTTCATTTCATTTTAGAATTATAGATACACATATGGTTTAGAATGACTTTACTCACCATCGTATGGTTCACTGTCCCATTCTGTTGTTCTGGACTCAGTAAAAGTCTCCAAACGGTACTATTAACAGGTATCCAAGATTAATGCATGCATGGCTGCTATATAGCTGGATGTGATATACACTGTATTGCCAAAAGTATTGGGTCACCCCCTTCTAATGAAAGGTTTGACTACTTTAGTAATTTCCAAAGTACAAATCTTAATGTTTAAGCATATAATGATATTCTAGGGAATTGTGTGCTTCTAATTTTATAGCAACAGTTTGGACAGAAAAGTTTGGTGATGAGTTTTTGGCTCACGGTCTGCATTTAAAGTCACACCAGAGGTGTTCATCTGGGATTAGGACGTGTCTTTCTGCAGACCAGTCAAGTTCTTCCACACTGACTGAATCATCATTTCTCTTTGATTCTTGTCTTATACACAGAGACACTGTCATGTTAGAATAGAAAAGAGACCTGTCCAAACTGTTGATATAAAATTAGAAGCACACAATCCCCTACAATATCATCATATGCTTAAACATTAAGATTTGTACTCATGGAAATGACTAAAGTAGTTAACCTTTCAAATACTTTTGGTAATATAGCGTATGTGAATGTTGCTGCTCACCCGATATGTGTTGAGAGACTGCAGGTCTGTGAACACCATCTGTTTGGCTGGTTTAGAGCTGTAACAGCATTTGCTGCTGGCATATTTTATGAAGGCCTCCTGAGCGAGTTCTTCAGTGATCGCAGGAATGCTGAGGACATGACGTGTGAAGTTAAGCTGGGTTTGCAACTTTTGACCAGTCATTTACAACACTATATTTTCTAAATACTCATGAACGAAACTGCATGCACGCAAGAATGAATGAATGAACCATTGTAGCAAATTTAATTCAGAGCATTTAAAGAACGTTATCACTACTTGAAAAATTAACATTAAATACAATAAAATGCAACTTTATTTCAACGAGTTGCCAAAGAAACATTTCTCATTTTCGTTTCGTTTAAGCTGAAGTTCTAAACCTAATAAAAACTATAGACATTTTTAAACATAAAAACGAATAAAAATGACAAAAAATACAAGTTTGATAAAGCATAAACAGAAAAAATTGTAATACTGTATATCAATGATACTAAAAATAACACTGATGTATAGGCGGCAAAAAATTATTTATAGACACAAAAAGTAAAGATGGAAAAGTATTTCTAAAAAGTTGTTTACATTTACACCTAAACTGTATTACATTTATTTATCCTTACATTTATTTATTTCTGTAGCCAGTATAATTTTCTTTTCTTAACAATATAAAGATTCAAGATATCAGTTTAAACCATTTCAGTGGTAAAATACATAGCATCAGTAATAAACCTAGTGCATATTCATTGCTTTCTATCCTGATACACTAGGACTAAAGTACTCCATTCAGTGGGAAATAAACAGAAATTGTACTATTCTCTTTGATGATCCCAATCCAATTTCCCTTTGTCTTGCATTGCAACCCCCCAGGCTTTGCCTAACTGTTTTTTTGTTATGCTTTGAATTCACGAATGAGGCAATTCTGGATTTATTTATTCAACCCCAACCTGTTTCTGAGTCATTGAACACTGCAACATAGACACAATTAATAGTGCAAGCATGTCTAAATGCAGCTTAACCATGAAACGAAGAAAAAAGGAAGATAAACTTTAAGCGATCAGCAAGCAGAGAAACTAACCAACCCCTCTCATTATCATGCTGGAATAGGAAAAAAAATAAGTATATAAAATAATAATAATTAAAAACAAATATGGAGTTCTTACTCAAAGCGTCTCTCTGGAGCTCTGGATGGGGCTTGTGGTTGCACCGATCCAAAATCTGACGGTGGGATAACTGTGAACGCAATAACAAAACACCCCTCACATTCATTACCAACATTTTACTCTTAATTTCAGCTGAAGCTACTGAAGCTCTTCTCACCATTAGGTCCCAAACTCTCATATCCAGGAACAACAGGCATCAAATCTGCAGGAGGGGCCGTCGCCCCATCATCTGGCACTGTGTTTGGATCTG
This sequence comes from Gymnocypris eckloni scoliostomus, assembly GCA_027564155.1. Classification (NCBI taxonomy): domain Eukaryota; kingdom Metazoa; phylum Chordata; class Actinopteri; order Cypriniformes; family Cyprinidae; genus Gymnocypris; species Gymnocypris eckloni. The sequence goes on from CM050418.1 coordinate 29,648,195, forward strand.
AAAATGCAGTTGTCGCGATTTCCAAGGTTCAGAAGATATTACACGCTGCTGCGTTTGTGCTAGTTTTATAGAAATGACTGGAGATTCTCACTTAAAAAGCCGCATTTATCGTGTTTCTAATGGGTTTAATTCGCTTCTTGTGTTTATTTTGTCAAACCTACCTCAGCAAATGCGTCCTGTCCATCCTTGCAGCGACGAGTTCTGAACTTTCGTTTTGGGAGAAGTGAAAGTTACGGAAGAAAGAAAGAAAAAAACTGGCAGTGTAACCCGAGAAGATTTCATCAAACTAATTCAAAGTTCACATCAGCAAACAATATTATTCGCTGCCCAATTCTATAAGAAAGATGATTCAATGCATTTTCATCGTTTGATAATTAAATAACTAAGTACCATTAATTTGGCAGCGACTGAATTTATACGTTGTCGCATATTCCAAGGTTCAGAAGATATTAAGCACGCCGCTGTTTGTGCTAGCTTAAGAAATATAGAAATGGTTGCCTCACTAAAAGCCGCAACAAACCAGCTAACTGGGGTTTAATTTAGAATTAGCCATTTATTTAGGACTAGCTAGCATTATTTACTCACATTTTTGACAACAACATTCAATATGTTATCCTAAATGTTATTGTTGCAGTAAGCTGTCTCTGACAGGCTTCAACATAACAAACTGCGTGTAACTTTCTCGAATAGCATGTGACAACCGTGCATTGTGCAACGATGGACATTTAAAACAGCAGAACTCACATGACCTCGTTACTTTTTTAATCTAGTGAGTTTTAACAATAATCAGTTTGCTCTTTTATATGATAGTTGTTGCATACCACAAGTTTGATGCATTTTCGCATCATGGTTAATGTTCTACGTAGCCTGGCTGTACTCAGTTAATTTCTTGATTGCCGCTTTGAAAAGATTCCTGGACATTTTAAGCATATTTTCTGACTGCCTTTAATGCATTTGCCCTGTTTTGATCCATGTTCCTGTGAAATGTATTTATCTTTATTTATTTATTTCATCATTATTTTATTTTTAGGAGATACAAATAGTCATTATCAACCTTGATTGTCAAAATTATATCTATTTATTTTGGCAGTTAAAATTTTGGGCTGGTTTGTGTTGAAATGGGCGGGTTTTCGTGAGCTTTTGGGCTGAAAATCGTCAACCCGATCTGGCAACACTGGCAGTAGGCTACACAAAGGCCCATTCACACCATGAATGATAAATATGATAACGCAACAATTACATTTTAATTATCATTCTAAGGCCTAGTGTTCACGTTGTTCAAGCTAATATACCATAAAACAACACTGACAGCCAATCAGAATCCACCAGACTTTAATAAGCTTGAGCATTTAACGTGTCAGGTGACAAAACTGCACTGCATGCTTATAGCCTAATAAACATATTTTAGTGTGCATCTGTGTGGATTCTAATAGACCTGTAGTAATCGTAATAGCTATGTTCATAGTTAGGAGCTCTAAAGTGCTGAGAAAGCTGAACATTCCCACTGATCACATTCAAACATTCCCACAAAAACACATTCAAAAGAGGCTTTTTTGTGCTAATTAAGGTATCACAAACAAATACATTAATTAAAAGACAAATGCAAATGTACAGCCCTAATATGTAGTAGGCTACATATATGACTATGAATGAATATGTATATATATATATATATATATGAGGCAGTGTGTGTGTGCAATATATATATATATATATATATATATATATGTAAAATGTGTACAATATAATATGTACAATGTTACTCTTGTACACACACACACACACACACACACTGCCTCATATATATATATATATACAGAGGTGGAACGTGTTATTTGTCTTTACATCTTTTAAAAAAAAATCTGCTTGGTAGTAAAACAAAAAGTATTTAATTACATTTTTTCTCTCTTGCTGTATTACTCAAGCCTATATATAATATGTATAAGCATAATATATGTAACGTACAAAGTTTTTTTGTCATTAAACAAAATCAGTTTTACACATGTCGTGGACGGCCTCACTTTCAGAGCAGGAGCGACTTCCGCTGGCCGACATTTCATCCAGGGCGTCGCTGCGTCACTTCCTCCTCTTATTCAGGACTGTCTTCGGTAGAGGCGGGTCCAACGGTGAGCGGAATAAAATCTCAATTCATCCTTTAACATCGTGATTAAAATCAACTTTTCTCAGTCCGTGGCGCTACATTAGCGTTCACTCGATTTAAATGCGCTTATATTCTGTCTCGTGGAGCGATAAAATAAGCGATATTTATATAAACAATCACCGGGTCTATACATGGCGGCCATTGGTGTGATGTGTGTGAAACACTGAAGTCACAAAATGTATTACATACCACTCTGTCCGCTTTGACATTACAAAATATACCTTTTATACTAAAACTAGATGATTCAGACGTTCAGACGCTTAATATAGCATGTTGTGTTTAGTGCTAGATGCATGTAAGTTACTGTGCATGATGCGACATTCAGTGTAACTTAACGATATAAGCTTTAGATTTCTGCGGTAGTTTAAACGATAGAAGTTTGCGTTATGCTGTAATTTACTCGATTTAGTTAACATCTTTGGACAAGTTTACTGCTGGCTAATATTACTAATGCGCATGCTACATGTCAAAGTAGATTGCCTTGGTGTTAGATGTAAGTCAATTTGACTGTTTATATAGAACGACTAATTAAATGTGTAAATGTATATTATTCTTGTGTTTTTAAACTCAGTGTTTATTTCATTTCTGCATGTCTATTCTGTAACTTAGTCATTATGGTTCAACTACGACCCCTCACCAAGCCTAAAATCCTCAAGAAAAGGACCAAGAAGTTTATCAGACATCAGTCCGACCGCTATGTCAAGGTCAAGGTAAGAATATCAAGGGATTTTCTGAAGCCATGGTTTCCAGGCTTTGCAAAGTTAAAGAAAGAATGTAGGTTTGCATAGACATATTTTATTAGTTAATGTTTAAACAAAGTGTTTGTTTTATTTCTTGATAACTTCTCAAATGTGTAGTGATTAGGAAGATCTGATTTTAGTTTGGTTTCATTGCGGCTTTACGGCATTTTGTGCTTTCAGCCACAAGCTACCTTTTTATGAGTGCAGTGCATTTTCAAATTTATTTTCCATAATTGCTAGACATTGATCAGAAGATTAGAAAGCACACTTGTAGCAAGTTCTCAGATCTTCTTGGAGCGGGTAGCACTTTGTATGGTTCTCAAATCCAACAACACAAAACATGTATTCATTTTAAGAGATCAGCTAAAGTAGTTCAACGTTAAACTATTTTTAATGAAGAATTCAAAGTTAATATAGCTTTGATTTATGTCCATGATCTAATATGAATGACCTCTCTGCAGAAAAACTGGAGGAAGCCCAGAGGTATTGACAACAGAGTGCGCAGACGTTTCAAGGGTCAGATGTTGATGCCCAACATTGGTTATGGTAGTAACAAGAAAACAAAACACATGCTGCCCACTGGATTCAGGAAGTTCTTGGTTCACAATATCAAGGAACTTGAAGTCCTCATGATGAGCAACAAGTAAGATTTGTATATATTGCCACTTTTATACCTAATGTAAGTGTGCTCAGATTACCATTACATATAAATCCTTTTGAATGTTTTAATGTGGTGGTTCTTTGTGGTCTTAGTAATATGTAACTAGTAGATTTGATTGGTTTAAAGTGGTCTGGACTGTCTGTATCTCTCTGATCATACCTGCTGAATTGCCCGTATTCATCTCAGGTGTTGAATTCAGAGAAATAGCATGGCGGAGGAAATACCCATTCCATCTCTAGCTCTTGCCATAGCCAGCAGGTGGAAGATAATCTGCAACAAGTGACTAGTGCTTGTATTTGGGTCTCCTTTGAATAGAACTAGTTTGTGACGTTTGTGTAAACGGATAACTTGAGTTTCAATGATGAATGCTGCATTTGCTTATTTAATATTTTTTTAAATGAAAATGTGATAATCATAAGGTTATTTTTCTCTATAGGTCGCATTGTGCAGAGATCGCCCACAATGTGTCTTCAAAGAACAGGAAGCTCATTGTAGAGAGGGCTGCACAGTTGGCCATTAAGGTCACAAACCCCAACGCCAGACTCCGCAGCGAAGAGAACGAATAATCCGGTTTACTTGATGTCTTTTCAATAAAGTGGAAAAAGTGTGAACTACACATGTTTTCTGTCTTGTTTATTGTGTAGATATGAGATTTGCAGCTCCGTCCACTGCTGGCTTTGTATATCACACCTGCTTCCAAAAGCTCTGCAGGAATAAGGATAACAATGACGTCATGCTTGCTGATATCTGATTGATTGTAAAGGCAGCATCTGAGTTTGTGTTTTTTTGCTTCCTGTGATATCTCAATCTTATGTTTGATTGTGAGTGAGAAAATAAAACCAGCATCTGGAAGTTGCAGTTGGTGGGCCGTATTGTTTTTTACTTTATCCACTTCCGATGTCATTTCAAGTGAGAAATTAGTAATGCAGTTATTAAATATTCTTTTATCAACAAAGCATTCTGTTTTGTTGTAGATCTTTAAACTGTTATGCTGCCATCCAAAAACTTGTCAAATGAGCTACTGAGGCAAAAGTCATTGCCTGATAGGGTAACAAAGGAACAAGTCAGGTTGCTTAAACATTTCCATATGGTCCTGTGCAGCGTCTGCGATCGCATACACTCCTGAGTAGGTGCTTCACAGCTGTTCATAAATCCTTTCCTGTGGCCTCATGGGATATAAGTATCCGTCATATGCATCCTTCAGAATCACATCGGAAGAAGTTGGTCATTCGGGTACTATATGACTATTCTGGCTATTGTGGATTGGAACATTCTACTTTAGTCACATGCTGTTTTTTGGCCTGCTATATAGTAGGGAAGTATGTGACTTGGGAGACCGCTGATGATCCAAATCAGATGTGTTTATGGAGACATTCAAAATGTGCACTGTTGGATGGGCTCCAGGAACGGGGTTGGAAACCCCTGGTCTACAAAATTCTGGTTATGTAATAATATGCTTCAAGCTTTAAAAGTATTTGTTTATTTTCACCACAAATCTAGTCCATTGCAGGTTCTGCAACCACAAACCATAACAAATTGCAGTTGCGAGTCCTAGCTGGTGTCCATTGATTCTACAGCACCTGTTAAGGGGTCTCCTTGAAGGCTTTCGAAGATGGTGGCCATCTCGGCGTTGCTTCTGATCTGATTGGCAAAGTCTGCCATAGCGGGACTCTTTTCCACCTCGCTGATGGACAGCAGGGCAGCGACTGCACGCATGGCAGAGCGCCTCAGCTCCTCCTGTTTCTCAAACTCTTGCTTCACTGAACCGGCTTTTACCTTTATGTTATAAAAGTAGATCATTGTTTACTGGAGTATTAAAATAACCCATATTTGTAACAAACTGCTGTCATGTAAAGCCTTACCTTGGTAGTGCAAGTAGCTTTTAGTGGTTCCACTAACCTGTCCAGCCTTTGTACCACAGCAGCTGGACACAGTTTAGAAAGTCTGGCAAGCATAATGAAGGTCAGCATCTAAAAAACGGACACATGAACATCTTAAAGTTATTGAACACTGGAAATATCTCATGTAATGTATTGGACATTTAAGCAGAATGTAATCCAATGTACCACAACCTCACTGCAAATTCACTTACTTTAATGTCATAGTGATCTTTCAGGCCTTCTTCAACATGGTTCAGAAATTCAAAGATGTCCAAACAGTCCAGGCAGCTGTCCAGCAGGGTGTACATACATTCAAAAGCTGCTTTGCGGACATCCAAACCATCATCTACTGTGTGCTTGAAGGGTCCCATCTCAACCTGAGATGTGATCAAACATGCCGTAATTTAAGTCTGTTGACTCTTCTTGAGGTCTTATACTGTTTTTGTGTGTAATAGTTTTTCCAATATTTTACACACAAAATTGTTTTATTTGGTATTTTTCTTGTGCTTTTAATGTTTATGATTTGTACCTCTCTGACAAGGTCTTTTCTGATCTGTGTCTCTTTGTATAGATGTGGGAGAAGTGATGTCAGAAGTCCACGGATCAGGGAGGGTTTGTTGTGGGCAGCTGAATTGAACATGACTAAAGCCACCCGCCGAACATTGAGGTCAGGATCCTGGAGTGTTTTCAGGAAGTCACCTAATAGCAGAATTACAAACTTGGCCATTAGTTCAAGGATTTATTATATTATCTATCTAGTATGCATTTACCTACAGGTACATCTACAAAAATTAGAATATCATGAAAAGGGTCAATATTTTTTGTCACTCATTTCAGAAAGTGAAACTCATATATTATATAGATTCATTACACATAGATTGAAATATTTCAAGCCTTTATTTCTTGAAATTTTGATGATTATGGCTTACAGATAATGAAAACCCAAAGTTCAGTGTCTCATAAAATTTGAATACTACATAAGATCAATCAAAAAATGATATTTTAAAAAGAAATGTCAGGCTTCTGAAAATTATGTTCATTTCTATGCACTCAATACTTGGTTGGGCCAACTTTTGCATGATTTACTGGATCAATGCGGCATGGCATGGAGGTGATCAGTTTGTGGCACTGCTCAGGTTTAATAGAAGCCCAGGTTGCTTTGATTGCGGCCTTCAGGTCATCTGCATTGTTGGGTCTGGTGTCTCATCTCTTGACAAGACCCCACTGATTCTCTATGGGGTTCAGGTCAGGCTAGTTTGCTTGCCAATCAAGCACAGTAACACCGTGGTCAGTGAACCAGATTATGTTACCTTTGGCAGTGTAGGCAGGTGCTAAGTCCTTATGGAAAATAAATCAGCATCTCCATAAAGCTTGTCAGCAGAAGGAAGCATGAAGTGCTCTAACATTTCCTGGTATACGGCTGTGTTGACTGTGGACTTCAGAAAACACAGTGGACCAACACCAGCAGAGGACATCTCGGCCCAAATCATCAGACTGGAAACTTCACTCTGGACTTCAAGCAACATGGATTCTGTTCCTCTCCACTCTTCCTCCAGCCTCTGGGACCTTGATTTACAAATGAAATGCAACATTTACTTTCATCTGAAAAGAGGACTTTGGACCACTGAGCAACAGTTCAGTTATTTTTCTCTTTAGCCCAGGTAAGATGCTTCTGATGATGTTTCTGTTTCAGAAGTGGCTTGGTATCCCTTTTCCTGAAGATGTCTGAGCGTGGTGACTCTTGATGCACTGACTCCAGCTTCGGTTCACTCCTTGTGAAGCTCTCCCAAGTGTTTGAATCAGCTTTGCTTGACAGTATTCTCAAGCTTGTGGTCATCCCTGTTGCTTGTGCACATTTTCCTACCCAATTTCTTCCTTCCAGTCAACTTTACATTTAATATGCTTTAATACAGCACTCCTTGAACAGCCACCCCTTTCAGTAATGACCCTCTGTGACTCACCCTCTTTGTGGAGGGTGTCAATGATTCTTCTTCTGGACCATTGCCAAGTCAGCAGTGTTCCCACAAGATACCCACAATTTATACCGTATGGATGGTCATTTATTGAAACTCAAATGTAAATATTCTATTATTTTGAGATACTGATTTTTGACTTTCATTAGCTGTAAGCTCTAATCATCAAAATAATAAATAAAAAAAAGTTTGAAGTGTTTTTTTCTTTACTTGTAATGAATCTAGAATATATGAAGTTTCACTTTTTGAAATAAGTTACAAGAAAAAAAAAAACTTTTTCACCATATTAAATTTTTTTTTTAGATGTACCTGTATATACAAGTAAAAACATGCAAGTTACCAATACATCCTTTGAGAAGTGAGTCTATGGGCATGGAGTGGTCTACGATGGTGAACTTCACTGCAGTTACAACCGTACTGCGAGAAAGAGGAGACCCTGGAAGAACAATAAATATTGTTTTTTGTTTAGATTTGGGCAGCCCAATTATGTATATCAAACATTTTGCTAAATTTTAAATTTTTTCAAACTATATGTTTGAAACTAGCCCATTATCTACAGAGTAAATTCAAGATTACATTTCATCTCTTATTACCAGAGGATAGTTGTTTCTTTAGCCTTGGTAGGAGTTCAGATGGACTGATCAATGTGAGTTTCCCCAAACATTCAGCTACAATATTGCGAGTGCCCTCTTCTGCGCATTCACAGTGCTTGAACAGCAAAGCCCAGATGTTCTCCACATGAGGCTTGAGACTGTCGGCTGACAGAGCACTGATCATTTCTTTGAGGGAGTGCAGAAGCAGGTACTGTCTCTTCGGCTGGCTGCTGATCTCCTTGAGCATGAATGGAAGATACTCCCCCAAGTTTCCGACACAAATGTTTCCCAAAGCAAAAGATGCAGCAGACTTGACTTCCTCATTAGGAGAACCGAAGGCTTCCATTATGACTCCCTTTAGTTCCTTCTGCCCTTCGAAGTTCATAAAACGTCCAATTTCTCCAAGGCACAGCAATGAGAGAATTCTCACCGACTCGGAGGATTTGGGGTTCTTAACCTCCTGGATAAGATTGGTGACCACTCCAGAAGCCTCATTGGGACAGGCCACCGACAACGCAGCTACACACTTGGCCACCGAGTAGTAGGACTGTTTATGCACTGACATTGCATTCGTAGACTTAAAATCATAGAAAGGCCCCCTCAAGGCTTTCAGAAGGTCACTGTAACCCATGTTGTTGGCCTTTGTTGCTACAAGAACCTGAAGAACTCAAGTATTGAATTAAGAGCACCTCCTTGTAGCAGTGGAGAATGGACTAAGTTAAGCACTTCAGGTAAGATTGTCCCCTCAATCTTGCTCAAAGAGGACGGGCAAACTTTAGCCATACAGGTGATGAGCGTTATGGCTACTTGTGAGATATGCATATCGCTCTCCTGAATCAAAGCAGGCACCTCACTCAGTATGGACTCTATCAAAGGCGGCTTGAAGCTGTCGCTATAGTTTGTGACCATCACATTCAGAGCTGTTATTGTATTTAACTTAAGGGCCCGCTGATTTTTCCGCAAGAAGGATCCAAGCATTGGAATCCCCTCTGTTAAAATATGCCTTAAGTCGATTTTTAGTGGCGAGGAAGCAACAAGAGTCAAAGTCTTCACTGCAACAAGTCTGGTGATTTCATTTTTAAGCCTTTCCAGAAATATCTGCAAGGTGGGCTGCAGGTCACCACCAAGCTGGTCGCCAAAATGACTCAAAATGTGGCCAATGCAGAAAATGGCCCGCTCTTTCACCTCTTGGTCTATGTCAGCCGCCTTCAATCTCTTCAAGGTGCAAGCAAACACGTTCTTGATGTAAGGTTTGGCATCAAAAGAGACAGGCTTGTCCAGCGGGCGCATGAGTTTGACAATCTGCTGGGTGACTTGGAGGGCCTCTGATGTGATTTTATAAAATGGGTCTTCGACACATTGGATCACTGGTGGTAAGATGACGCTAATGTGAGGGTGGAAGATCTCTGGGTTGTGGCTACTTAAGAGAACATTGAGGAAAGCAAGGGCGTCAATCTTCATGTTTGAAGAGGTTGACTTGTCTGTCAAGGAGAAAATAATACCTAAAGAGAGACAGAGGCTTAAATGAATACTTACACTAATAATAATATGCCACAAAGCTGGTTAAAAGGATTAGTTCACACAAAAATGAAAATTCAGTCATTAATTACTCACTCTCATGTTGTATCAAACCAGTGAGACCTTCGGTAAAATTTTTTTGATATTGTTTTATTAAATCTGAGAGCTTCCTGACCCTCCATAGACAGCAACGCAACTACCACATTCAAGGCTCAGAAACATAGTAAGGACATTCATAAAATAATCCATGTGACATCAGTGGTTCAACTGTAATGTTATGAAGTTACGAAGATACTTTTGTGCAAAAAAAAAGAAGACCTTTATTCAACAATTTATTCTCCTCTGTGTCAGTCTTCCACGCGTGTTCATGAGAGTATCAGTGTGCATTTCTCTGCTTGCAAACAAACAGCAGTGCATTCGGGTTATATGTCAGAATGCTGCTCCTGCGTCAGCAGCATCACACGCATGTGTCATGGTATTCTTGTGAATTATTATTGTTTTCTTTGCATACAAAAAAGTATTCGCATAGCTTCATAAAATTACGGTTGAACAACTGATGTCACATTGACTATTTTAACAATGTCCTTTACTACCTTTGTGATTCTTGACCATGGTAGTACCATTGCAGTTTATGCAGGGTCAGGAAGCTCTCAGATTTCATCCAAAATATCTTAATTTGTGTTCTGAAGATAAACGAAGGTCTTAGGGGTTTGGAATGACATGAATGTGAGTAATTAATTGAGACATCATTTTCATTTTTTGACGAACTAACCCTCAAAAAAGCACAACTGGATGCAAAAGGTCCAAAGGCAACTTGATAGACTCTTATGTATTTGTTGAAACTTGAGCAAGAAAAGGAACATCACTGACCAGAACTCAAGGTCATTGCACCGAAACATTCGTCCGTCATAAAAAAATTCGGATCAGATTCGATTTTCTGCGTTTTTGCATCCGTAGCACGCATTTTGATAGGAAAAGAATAGGAATACGAAAAAAACTGAAAAACGCACGCACAAATTTCGGATTCTGTATGCAATGACCTTTAGTGTCCATTAGCAGTAGACAACCTGAAGTAAGCATGTTAGCTGTTCTTACTCAGAATAGTAACTTACACCATGTGTACAACATGTGACTATAGTCATCATGGATCATGCTTCAACTGCTTGACACGTCAAAACCAACTTTCCAAATCAGTTTGCCTTTGATGTCAGAATTAAGATGGGGCTTCAGTGTACTATTGGTAACTCAATGCTTTGCATCCATTGTAGACAGTCTTATACAATGTGCACAGGGTGTTAGCATAGCATTGTATGCTAAATGTGTTTTAATCTGACCTGGAATGAGGGCGGGTATGTGTTCTCCTAGTTGACCAGGCAGTACATTGGCCATCTCGGTCAAAAGACTGAAGCAGCCTTGCTTACATCTCATGCTTTTCTCCTTTAGCTGTCGGTGTAGGGCTTTTACAATTGTCGGTACCTGTAAATGCAGGTGAGAGCTGTTTTTAGGAGATATGCACTGGATGCTACATGTAAGTTGGGTCGATAACCTGCAAATATTAGTACCTGTTTCTTCAAGAGAGAAATTGCAGGCTCCTCCTTAGCCCCCGTGTCCAAAGTGGGACCATGAGGGTGTCTGGTCTGTCTGAGCAAAGCCACGAAGGCTGAGAAAATGTCAGTTTTAACATTTTCCTCACGCTCTTTGAAGCGGGATACCAACGTTGGGCTTACGGATCCATAGAGCTCCACCAGCAAATCCCTGCGGCTGCTGATTATCGCCTCCAGACATTTCACAGAGGAACGCCTCACCTTCCAGCTCATATCATCGTCGTCACTGTATTCGTCATCAGACTCTATAGATTACAAGTGTGCTGACTGTGAAAATCACAGCCCGATCTCACAGCAATTCGTACATATTTTACGAGGTGACTAATTCGTACAAGCTCATATGATTTTTGCCAAATCGTACGTATTTTACGAGTTTGACAATTCGTATGAATTTGTACGAATGACCAACACCTAGCCCGCCTCTAAACCTACCCATCACTGGGGTTTAGACTAATCGTACAAAATCGTACGAGTGAGGTCATACGAATTAGCCACCTCTTAAAATACGTACGAATTGGTCGTGAGATAGCATTGGAAAAACATGAGCATGCTTATCTGCCATCTGCCTTATCTCATAGCTAGATAAACTTGCATTTTTTAATCTTAGATTAGTAATTTTTTGTAATTATATTCAACATAATAATTTGTATTTATGTTTACTCTTAAAGTTTCATAAGAAAAATCACCCTGATCTTCATCTTCTCTGTCCTCAATGTCCATGCTGTCATCCTCGTCATCATCAGCATCGTAGTTGTAATTGGGGTCGTAGATGATGTACTTCAAACATAACTTAATTATTGCTTGGATGTGAGGGGACATTTCCTTGGGACATCTGTAAAAATAATATATATATATAATAATAATCATTTCTGAGTATAAACATACAGTAATAAAATACTTACAAAAACAACAAAATAACAATATATACCAATTTGAAGAAACTTCATATAATTTATATCAAAATAATATAATACAATTTTACAAAAATTACAAAGCATGATATAACTGAAACCAATATACTGTAATAAAATAAAATGAGTCAAACATTTACCACACGATATAACGTAAACTAACATAATAAAATGAAACATAAAATAACAGAAATGCATAGATTATAGCTAAATGATAATACAATATTACAAAATTACAAAATATTATATCATTTAAACAAATATACTGTAATAAAAAATAAAACATGACCAAAAAATGACCAAACATGATATAATGTAAAACAACATACTAAAACAAAACAAAATGTTTAAATGTATACCAAAATAAAATAATAAAATGTTACAAAAATTATAAAACATAATATAGTTTAAAAGAATATCATGAAATAAAATGAATGAAAACTGTCAAAACATGATATAGGTCTAATGTAATCTAAAATAATAATAAAAAATACAATAAAATACATTTTACGAAATGACAAAACACATTATAAATTAAACCAAAATAAAGAATAAATGTCACAAAATGTCAAAATATGTTACAATTTAAACAAACATAATACAATAAAGTGTTACTATTTAAACAAAATAATAAAATACAAAAATAATTCCCTCATGTAAAAAAAAAATATATAATTGTTTGTTTTAGACCAGATAATATAGAAATAATAGATCTACCTGCTAACAAAAGCTTCAAAAGCTTGAAAGCAGAACTCGCGTAGCTCATCATCCTCCACGTTACAAAACTTCACCACCATTGGCACAATCTTCTGCAGGTGTTCCCCTTCAGAACATAAGACTCAGTATTACGCCACTATTCAGAATGTAATGTAATATTCCTTGTTATATTAAAAATCTCCAGAATACACTTAATTACTTTATTAAATGTATCATATCTAGTCTCTTTGGCTCCCTCTGCTAGTCATACATTAACACTACATTACCTAAAAACTGACATAATTCTAGTAGAAATTTTAAATCAGCTCTCACCGATCCTGTGTCCTCCTCGTCTGCTGACCGTGGCCAGGCACTGGATGTAGGTGCGGACGTTGGAAGTGGGCGGCCCGCGGGACAGTTCGCCCATGAGGTGTTCGGTGAGCTGCGTGAACAGAGCGGGGCTACAGCTGGGTACCAGGTGACCCAGGGCGATAATAGAGCGTTTCCTCACAGCCATACGAGGACTCATGAGCTGAGCGAGGAGACTGGTCAGAATCGACTGATGGAAGCTCACCAGAGCAGAGCTCAACCTGGCAAACAATGTATTAGACTGGCGGGTGGATGCTTATAAACACTTACAGTTGAGGTCAAAAGTTTACACCCCCTTTCAGAATCTGCAAAATTTTAATTATGTTACCAAAATAAGAAGGATCATTCAAAATGCATGCTATTTTTTAGTACTGACATGAATAAGATATTCCTCATGAGAGATGTATACATTTATAAAATAATAGTTGAATTTATAAAAATTACCAGTTCAAAAGTTTACATCCCTTGAGTTTTAATACTGTGTTGTTACCTGAATGATCCACAGCTGTTTTTTTTGTTTGGTGATAGTTGCTCCTCATGAGCATAGTCCCTTGTTTGTCCTGAAGAGTCAAACTGCCTGCAGTTCATCAGAAAAACCCTTCATGTCCCACAAATTCTTTGGTTTTGCAGCATTTTGTTTGTGTGTGTGTATTTGAACCCTTTCCAACAATGACTGTATGAGTTTGAGATCCATCTTTTCACTCCAAGGACAACTGAGGGACTCATATGAGTTCTAATACACAACAATGCTGGAAAACCAAAGAATTTGTGGGACCTGAAGGATTTTTCTGAAGAACAGCAGACAGTTTAACTGTTCAGGACAAACAAGGGACTCATGAACAACTATCACTAAACAAAAATACACAGCTGTGGATCATTCAGATAACAATACAGTATTAAGAATCAAGGGGATGTAAACTTTTGGTCATTTTTATAAATTCAACTATTGTTTTTTTCTTGTGGACTATATGTAAACATCTTGTATGTTAAATATCTTATTCAAGTCAATACTACAAAAAGTATCCCTATTATTTTGGAAAATAATGAAAATTTTGCAGATTCTGAAAGGGGTATGTAAACTTTTGACCTCAACTGTACATGCACGTACAAGACATTTGGACCAACCTGCCCAACATGTCGGAGAGAATATCCAAAGCCTCCAGCTGAATGGACACGTCGTCTTGCATTCCCAATGCTCCAATCAACTGGGACGTGATCTTCCTACAGACGTTGACTGTGAGGCTCAAACCTTCAACGCAATACAACAGCTATGACCAAAGATCCCAAAAAGATGGACATTTATCTAATATCATCTCGATACCTGTAGATGAAGGTGGCAGTTCGGCGATGACGGTCTTCAGGCCCATGCTGGAAATGTCCCTCAGCTGCTCTTTGTTGGAGACCATGTTGGAGCAGAGAGTGTCCACCATCGTCTCCACCTGACACTCCTTCACTTTACCCACAAGAGGACCAAGACTACACAAACCAGAAATACATTATAAAAAATGCTGGGCTAAATACAAACCAGCGCTGGGTAAAATATGGACAAACCAAGCGATTGGGTTATTTTCAACCAACAATTTTGACAATTGGGTCAAAACAACCAAATTGCTGGGTTTGTCCATATTTTACCCAGCGCTGGGTTGTATTTAGCCCAGCATTTTTAAGAGTGTAATCATGATCACTGTAAAGAAAGAAAATCTGAGTGAGAAAATACCATTTGACGGCCAGATTCTGCACTTCTCCGTTTTTGTCCTCCAGAAGTTTGAGTAGCATCTCCACGACTTTCCTCTCGCTTTCCTCGTCCAGTTTGATCGAGTCCTTCTGGAGCTCCATCATCAGGTCATTGGCCGCCATAAACCTGAAAGAAATCATAGTCTTTATTAGTGTTGATGTACTTCACAATCAACAGTGCTGGGTAGTAACTGATTACAGCTAATCTGGATAATGTAATCAGATTACAAAATTAAGTAGCCTACTTGCGATTAGAGTATATTACATTTTAAAATGCTCATAATCAGATTAGTCACTTAATGGATTACATGATAACATATTGTTCATAGAGTGGCAGTAAATTATTGAAAATGTATTGATTCTCTCTATTATTTTGTTCCTCTTTTAAATTTTACTTCCTAAAAATGCTACTTTGTGTCATACCATTCAGATTTGATTATATTCGCTATTCGTCTCTTTTCTTTTTTATAGTGTGGTACATTTAATGGTATACGTTTAAAACAAATTTGATAAAAAGTAATCTAAAGGTAACCTAAAAAGTAGTCGAAATACATGACCTAAAATGAGTGACCTTATGTTAATAACTACAGTTTTCACCATGTAATCTGTAACCAACAGACTACAATTTGTAAGTAATCTTAGCACTGATAGTACATGTCAAAAATATGTTTTTAATATGATAAGTAAATAGCCTACTACCAAGATAGCACAACTGATAGCTCATGCAATTAAAATCTTACAAAGCAAAACAGTTTGAGAAAAAAAATAGAAACTGAATTCTGTAGGAATCGTGATATAGTTATCATTAATGTTGATTTATTTAATATTAAGTTTACATTTAGTTAGGCAACCAAAAGACGACTAAAATAGAACAGAATAGACTGCTTGCAAATTAACATTTCACGTAAATAAACAAAAATATGTCCATAACAGCTATATATAGCCTAGTACTTATTTGAATTACTTCTTCTTGCCAGTTTAACGGCAGTTGGCATCCATCTTATTGCTACGGTTACAAAAGTCAATGTTTATTAAATTCAATTCAAGTTTATTTGTATAACAAGTTAGCGCTTTACACGATACAAGTCGTTACAAAGCAGCTTTACAGACAATGTAAGTTTCTATTTTAAAGTTTCTAGGTTGTATTTAGTAGTAGCTTATCAGTGGTCTCCAGTTAAGCATTTTAAATAGTATGAATCTGACAATTATTCAGATATAAAATGTTTTTAGTCCGTTGCTTTGTCATTGGCCTACTTTGGTAAACATTAGTCATAAGTCAGAAACATGCGTCTACAACACACACTTGTCTTACCGAAAGTCTTTGTCTGTTGATGTCATTTTTTCCAAAAGATTGGAAATGTAAAAGGAGACATTCGACATCTTGACTTCTTAAAGTACTGCACTTTATGGCGATGTAAAAATTAATACAGAAAGTTGAGCTTGATGAAGAGCATAACGCCTGGCTGGACACTGGACAGACGGGGACATATGACACTTTTGAACAGTTTATAAATAGAAATGAGCGATGTATTAATAATTTCACTCGCTTTGCTGTCATCTGCGGGAATCTATGTGAACTGCAGGGCGCGGACGGAAACATGAAGCGGAACCGTTATTTCGTTCCACCCGGAGCGTTTATCAGCGGAGACACAGTCCGCGCTGAGCGCTGTCTGCCACGTCGGAAATATTATCAGTAAATTCATTTCTGAAGCCCTGAAGAGCAACCAGGACACTTTCTGAACATTTCAGTGGTGAAAGAGGTTGTTGGAGCGATATATTCAAATATGGTGAGTGGTACATTATCGACTGGGTTTTGATTATTGTCAGATAACGTTGTTTGTTTAAACCCGGTAACGTTAACGTTAGTTCTTGAGCGGATGAATGAAAAAATCTGAATAAAACCCGATTCTGTAGTTTTACAGTAAGTGACCTGACGTAAATTAAAACGCATTTGTAGATTTTTAACCTTTTTTCTGAGATTAAAAACAACTTTTTGTTGTTTAGTTGTGATTAGAGTATAAACGTCGTTATAAAACAGCTCTGATAATATACAATGGTCTGTTTATTGTCAAAAATCTAACGTTACAGTATTGCGATATTTTCAGAGTTTTCAGTTGTTGTTGTCCCCCTCCCCCTCAATATTATTATTCATAATTAGTAGTTGTTACGATCAGAATTTAATGACCTATCAACTTACAATACCTTGTTTTTTTGTTTTTGTTTTATATTTAGTGCTATCGGTTGATTAAAATATTTAAATCTGTTAATTACGTGATCAATTATCAAATAAATAAACGGGTAAATAATCGCACATCAGTATTAGCATAAAATGTATAAATTACTTTTCTGTATAGCATTTAGTGTTGTCAATTGATTAAAATATTTAATTTAGTTACTTTATAAATAATAATAAATAAATTATTGCATATGCAGAAAAAATATTATTTTTTGCATTATTTAAATATATATATTATCAAATATTTAAAATATTAAATGAATGAGTAATGATATATATTAGTATTTGTCAATTGAGTAAAATATTTAATTTAGTTAATTACATGATAAATAGTTAGTAAAGAATAATAATGACATTTATTTATTAGTTACATATACCTTCATAACGTGACTATGTTTATTGAAATGTATGCATATTCAGATAAAATGCATGATATCACAAATTCTACTGATGTCCGTTAAATCTGGTGCTTACTAAAATCATTTATATGTTTTTGACAAACAACTGTTTACCTCTTCAAGCACGCCTTTGGTCTTGTGTCTTTCAGGTTTCAGTCATTAACACAGTGGACACCTCACATGAGGATATGATCGTGAGTGTCTCCATCCGTTCTGTCTCCTCCTTTACCCCTACTGCATCTATCCTAGCATTTTAACCCTGTTTTGTCATCATGTGTTCAGCATGATGCTCAGATGGATTACTACGGCACCAGACTGGCCACCTGCTCCTCTGATCGCTCTGTGAAGATCTTTGACGTCAAAAACGGAGGGCAGATCCTCGTGGCTGATCTGAGGGGGTGAGTGAAGCTCACAAATAAAATTAGGATTTCAAAGATACCACAATGAAACTAAAATTTCAGGAGGCTGGACAACTGGAAAATGTAACTATTCTCTATGCAAATTAACATATTTTTAAATTAAATGTTAAAATATTTAAATATAAAGATACATTAAAATAATGAAATGTGTTCTTTTAAATATTTTTCTTTAGGTACTGAAGTAAGTAAAAAAATGATGATAGATGAAACAAATATACAATTTTAAAGAAACAATTAAAAAACTTAAGTAATCAATTGTAATAAATGCATATATAAATAAACCTACTTGTGCAGTTTTGTATTATAATTTGGGCTATCAACTGATTCAAATATTTAATGCAGTTTATTATGTGATAAATAATTGTTAAATAAACTGATTTGGATACAGCAAACGCTAATATGCTAATGGGCTCAATTATTTAATATCCTCCAAAAATATAACCGTAAACAAATATGCATTATAACAGTTAAATACATTCTTTAAATATTTTTCAATGATGTATATGTTTTTAATTATGTAGTTATTCAAGTTTAGAAAAGTCTAAAAAGATAAGTAAACAATTATAACAAAAACAAGAAAACAAAACAACAACAGTGGGATAAATATAAAAACACAGGTTTTTATCAGCAATTTTAAATATAAGTAAAAGTTCAACACATTTAAAACAACCAAAACTGAAACAAACAATCAGTCGATAAAACCTCTCATGGTTATGTATTATTTAGTTTTGTAAATTGATTAGAAATTTGAACCAGTAAATGAAATAATTATTAAATAATAATAAAAACAAATTTGTGTGATTCAGTGTTGTCAGGAAAAAGTATATCAATAAATGAACATAACAAAAATAAAAGAACAAAGTAGTTGATCAATCACTTGTATTTGTATTTATTATTTATAAAGCACATATACAACCAAGGTTGTCCAAAGTGCTGTGCATCAAAGAGAATAAAGGAATGAGAATGAGCATAAACAAATACACATCTAATAATTCATTTCCCAAGGAATTAAAAGCCATAGTTAATAAATGAGCTTTTAACAGACATTTTAAACTAGAAGAACAGCACATATATTTGTATTGGCTGAAGAAGAAAAAAAATTAAAAGCATCAAATTGGCATTAAACAAAGTGTTTTACTGGTATCATTACAATAAAAATAACTAAACTCAAGTTTAAGGGTGATTTATGATTGATAACTTATTTCAATCTCTTTGGGCAGTCACGAGGGTCCGGTGTGGCAGGTGGCCTGGGCTCACCCCATGTATGGCAACATCCTGGCCTCCTGCTCCTACGACAGGAAGGTGATCATCTGGAAGGAGGAGAACGGCACCTGGGACAAGATGTATGAATACACAGGCCACGACTCCTCTGGTAACTTCACGCTTTTGACTCTCGTATCAAACACTGTGACACAGAAGTGCATCTGGACAATCTCACGTTCGTTCTCCCGCAGTGAACTCTGTTTGCTGGGGACCGTATGACTTCGGCTTGATTCTGGCCTGTGGCAGCTCAGACGGTGCCATTTCAGTGTTGACCTGCTCTGGAGATGGGCACTGGGATATTAAGAAGATCAACAATGCACATACAGTGAGTTTAGCCTTTATATGCGAACATAATATCTTAAAATATACCTCTACAGGGCTCTAATATTATTTGACTATTACTATTAATGCTATTTACATAGTAAATTCACATTTTATATAAAAATTGTGTGTAATTTAATTTATTATTATTTAATTTAAATAATAATATAATTTTGAATAACCTCACAAATTCATTCTAATAGCTTATATAACAGTAATGTGTAAATATATAAAAAAAACTAAAACCAGATTGTATCTGATCAAAACCTTCTCATTAATGAGTAAACGTATGAAGATTTAAAGTTTTTGTATGTTTTTACTAGTGCTATCAAATTATTAATCGTGATTAATTGCATCCAAACTAAAAGATTTGTTTATATAATGTGTGTACTGTGTATGTTTATTATGTATATGTAAAGACACACGTACAGTATATATTTAGAAAATATTTACATGTATTTGGGTGTATATTTATATTCATGTAAATTATATCACGCATAAATATTTAATATATCAAGGTAACATATTTTTCTTAAATATATACATGCATGTGTCTTTATATATACATAATAAATATATACAGTACACACACATATATATTATGTAAACAAACTTTTTTTGCTTACATAATATATATGCGATTAATCATTTGACAGCACATATTTTTACTATGGTATTACTATATTTAACACAATAACTTAAAAAATAAATAAATAAATAAACAAATGCATATGAATTTTGCGCTATTAAATGTAATATCTGTTTGTAAAAAAAAAATATATATTTTTTTATGTTGATTAATCATCCTGATGCATTCAAATACTACTGACACCTTTTGCATTTCCGGGTCTGTTTTGACCCACTTGAATGTTAGCTTATAAAACAGTCATATCTTAATATTTTTTAACTTAAACATATTGTATCTGACTTAAGAAGTTCTCAATAATAAGTAAATGTTCTGAAATGGCAGCTTTGGTGTTATTACTATGTACTAATTTACTATATTATTATTATTATTATTATTACTATATTTGTGAATGTGACGTGACATACGGCCAAGTATGGTGACCCATACTCGGAATGTGTGCTCTGCATTTAACCCATCCAAGTGCACACACACACACACTGTGAACACACACCTGGAGCAGTGGGCAGCCATTCATGCTGCGGTGCCCGGGGAGAAGTTGGGGGTTCGGTGCCTTGCTCAAGGGCATCTCAGTCATGGTATTGAGGGTGGAGAGAGCGCTGTACATTCACTCCCCCCACCTACAATCCCTGCCGGACCGAGACTCGAACTCGCACCGTTTGTATTACGAGTCCGACTCTCTAACCATTAGGCCATGACTTCCCTTTTTAATTGAAACGGTTAAGGTCTGAAACTTTCACACGTTAACTAATACGACCACACGTGTCAATCACATTTACACACTGCCTCCGAAACTTTCATCCGTCATAAAACAAAATTTGATCGGGTACGATTTTCTGCATTTTTCGCATCTGTAGTGAGCATTTTGACTTGGTGTGCAAGGTTTCTGTGCATGACTATGATGAATGCGAAAAAACGCATACGAAAATTTTTTGGACTCCGTGTCCAAAGACCTTTAGAACTTAAACTTTAAATTTCAGATTTTACAGTAAAATCTTGATCATGCAATAGAAACTTTTATTTTAAGATGTCCTTGTTACAGTGTAATTATACATTTAAGTACTGAGTAATATTAATTAACTACATGTACTTGCTATATGGTTAGGATTAGGTTTTGGTCTAGAGTTACTTGCATAATTTATCATTATTATAATAGTAAGTACATGTAACGTGTAACAAGGACACCTAAAAACAAACTCTTTTTTTTCAATATTCCTCAGTGCTGATTGGACAATACAGCTCTATAGACATGCAATATAGAGCGTAGTAGATGTCATACAAGACTGACCAAGATTGTTGTACTGCATCCTGTTATTTGAGTTGTTTAATGGTTTCTCTCTTCTCTCTGGCAGATCGGCTGTAACGCTGTGAGTTGGGCCCCAGCTGTTGTCCCAGGGAGTCTTATTGAGCAGCCAACAGGACACAAGCCCAACTACACCAAGAGATTTGTGTCTGGAGGCTGTGACAATCTAGTCAAGCTGTGGAAGTGAGTGCAGCCCTTATTTAGAGAGAACAGTGACGAGCACCTGTTGTCATCTTTTACTGTCGCACTTGGGCCCTAATTGACCCTCACAGAAATTAAATAGAAAAAATCTAAATAAATAAATGATAATAATATTATATTTACTCTGGAGGCCAGAAGTTTGTAATAATTAATACATAGGGCAAACATACCTATTAAGCTCACCAAAATCTACATTGAGACATTTTAGTGCACAATTTATTGGCTTCAAAAAGTTAAAATAAAATATGAATCTCTCTCACAAAAAATATTACATTTTATTTTAAATGACAAAAGCATTTCAATTGAGATATACATCCTTAAATTCAAAAAGGTCTGGCTGTGCTTAATGGGTACATTTTTGTACCCTTTAAGCACACCCCTGTTCCGATTAAGCTCACATCAGGTTTTACGGAACATTTTTAAAGAATAATTGTAAAAATATATATTTTTTGAAGGTATAAAGTCAGTCACAAAAAAAAAACCACCACACTAAAATCAAGCAACAAGGCATTCAAGTCGATCAGTTATATATTCATAATGAAGTGTCATCTAAGCACATTGCAACATCTAGACTAGTCTACGTTCAGCTAAGTATCACATTCAAAAATAAGATAAAACATTTAATTCACTCTTATTAAATGCATGTCAACTTCTCTATAGTCTTATATACACTACATGATTTTGCCCCGATTTTCCAGAGATTTACGGTCTGGAGAAGTTGATGCTAGTTTCCAAAGGTCAGGGCCAGTCAGCAGATTTGAGTTGACACTTTACAGAATCCATTGAAAATCGATTAACTTTACTTAGTGACAACCATCAGTTAATATTTAAAGTCTGTATTTACATAGACGTTCAATGTGGAAGAGCTTAATACGGTGGCTGAGAAGTGCAAAACAAATCACGATTCTGAAAACAAAATAAATTACAAACGCAAATTTATAAAACATTATAACAAGTCATAAAACACAACGACAAATCTGACTAAAGAAGCAGTTTGAGGCAGCGCCATTGGTTTGCGCCATAGATTACTCACCGCTGACTGGACGAGATCAAGATGTACAGGAAGAAGCAAATCAAGAACAGCAGAGTCAATTATTGCATCAGCTCCAGTGGCGCAGATGGTAAATCATGTATCATTCTGGCTTTTGACGCGATTGACCCGGGTTCAAAGTTTGGGTTTGCCAAAAAAAAATGTTCCTCCCTTTTCAAATCTCATATCGCATCTTAAAGGCATTTATCAATAGAAATTAAGGAAACAGTATAAATAGTCATTTTTATGTTACTTTTTTTTACGTGCGTTTCTCAAAAATAAACTTAGCATGAACACACAAGTAGGCTATGCATCCGGGAAAGTTTAAAAGAATTCGGGTCTAATCAGGTCCATTTGGGAGAAGCACATTTATTTTAATTACCCGAGGCTGCTAATACCGAACCCGACCCATGTCCAAGGCACTCGTAGAAGTTTTGGACCCGAACCTGCTCGGGTCTCGGGACGCGTCTCGGGTTTTCGGATCCAAGTGGATCTAGTGTGAACACATGGAGACTCTTATCTCAGTGTGCAATGAGTACGTGAGCTTAATAGGTACGTTTACCCTATTTCTTTATATATTTTGAAATAATTTTCTGATGCTCTAAAGGCTGCATTTAGTTGATCCAAAATACGGTAATACTCTGAAAAGTTATTTCAATTTATAAGAAATGTTTTCTACTTGAATATCTTCTAAAATATTATTTATTCCTGTGATCAAAGCTGATTTTTCAGCATATTACTCCAGTCTTCAGTGTCACATGATCCTTCAGAAATCATTCTAATATGCAGATTTGATGCTTCAAGAAACATTTCTGTCATGCTGCTTCAATATTTGTTGCTAAAATATGATATACAAACTAAAATGTTGATAATATTTGTTTTTCAAGATTCGTGTACAAATGGAAAGTTAAAAAGAGCAGCATGTCTGGTTATTATTGGTTATTTTTTTTATTAAAATAAGACTGAGTCTACAAATGTCTTTGAATTAAAATAATGTGCTGACAATCCTATTTTTCTTCCCAGAGAAGAGGACGGCCAGTGGAAAGAGGACCAGAAGCTGGAGGCGCACAGTGATTGGGTGAGAGATGTTGGCTGGGCTCCTTCCATTGGTCTGCCTACCAGCACTATCGCCAGCTGCTCACAGGTGATCACAGCCGAACGCTTTACTCGAAATATTGTACCGTATAGCATCGTGAGCAATAAATTTGAATAAGTAGATTTTTATTCTAAACTAAAAATTATATACATTCCTGGAAAAGCCATGTGTTTGAATTCTTAAGAATGCCTTAACTATAAAAATGTATACCTTTTAAATTATAGTTCACCCCAAAATGAAAATTGTCATTAATTACTCACCCTCATGTCGTTCCAAACCTGTAAGACCTTCAGAGCACAAATTAAGATGTTTTTGATGAAATCGGAGAGCTCTCAGACCCTGCAAAGACAGCAATGCAACTATCCCTTTAATGTTATGTAAGTTGGATAATAGTATCTGGAATATGCATAAATGATTTGTAATATTGTTGTATTCCACCATAGGATGGTCGTGTGTTTATCTGGACGTGTGACGACCCAGCCGGTAACACCTGGACGGCCAAACTTCTCCACAAATTCATTGATGTGGTGTGGCACGTGAGCTGGTCCATCACAGGAAACATCCTGGCTGTGTCAGGAGGAGACAACAAAGTATGTGCTCTGTTATACCTTTCCAATACAAGCCTAGATTCTGGATTTAAAGGAATAGTTGATCAGAAATGAAAATGTATTTATCATTAAAGTGCCTAAAAATTGCTTTTTCAATCAGCCATTATAGCAAATCCGATTGAAAATGTTTAAAACAAGATAAAATACACTACTGTTCAAAACTATTTATTTAAAGTAACCATTAAAAATGTGTAATATTACCAAAGATTCTGTTTCAAATGAATTGTTCCTTTAAACCTTCTTTTCGTCAATGATTCCTGATTTTGATCGTTATTTCACGAAAAAACTGAAGCAGCACAACTGTTTTCAATATTGATGATAATAATAAATATTTTCTTGAGCAGCAAATTAGCATATTAGAATGATTTCTGAAGGATCATGTGACACTGAAGACTGGAGTAATGATGCTGAAAATTCAGCGTTGATCACTAAAGGCCATTCTACACTGAGCGTGATGTGAAAAAGCGATGTGAATCACCGACAAACATTGCTTTCACACAGAGCGGGAAACAACTGTGTGCCTTCTGCTAATTCACACGTGTACGCTAGGTGGCGCCAACCAGCAATGCATTTTTCCTCATATATGTATCTCGTATATGGATTTAACATCGTCCGCTGCTCATTATACAGCATTAAATTAAGATAAATAAAGTTTGGTTCTATGCCAGAAACACAAACCATCTATAATGTTTACAAGAAAAAATATTTCTTAAAATACAAACAGAAGTAGCATCAAGCCACATCTGAAAATGTTTGTACGATAATTATTAATGTTTTTGCTTCAAACAACAACAGGTGGGCGATATGACCAAAATCTTATATCACGATATGACAAATTTTATATCACGATAACAATATATATCACGATATTGTGATATTTTTTTCCCGTTACAAAGGTTTTTATTATATTAAAATCTTTAATACCATATAATTCTCATAATCCTTGTCACCGATGTCAATATCAAACTAATACAAGCCTAAAGAGAAAAAAAAAAACTCACTGAAGATAATAAACAGTCAGTGATGAAATAAGGATAAGAAACTAATTGCAATAGGATAAATAGGACAAAAATACAATAAATAAGAAACACTACATACATTGTGTAAATGAATTAGTCTTTACTGTGTTAATTATATCTATCTATGATCGATATAATTAACACGTGTATTATGTATAGATTCTATACATATTATAAATATATCATTGTTATTTATTCTCATTAAAGTTACAAAAGTGATTTAGTCAAGAGCAGTGAGAGATGTTCTAGCAGTGTGTTATGATTAACATGAACGAATATTGGAACGCTTCTCCTTTAAGACCGAAGTCCGGATCTAATACATTGCATTTTCTCTTTCTGCTGTTTACTCTTTCTTAAGACTTAAATCGCTGTGTTTGAGGATACTTGCAAAGATGGGGATTCTGATGCATATAAGTGTGTTTATGTAATTGTTCAAAGTCGGCAAAAAAGAAAAGGCGTCGCTCCTCTCACACAGAAAGAGACGGCACATGCATATAGGTCTGTTGTTTGTGTTTCAACGGCTTAAAATCGGTTGTTTAAAACTGCAGTGCTTAAAAACGTGTGACCATGCTACAGATGTAGTCCGTCATTTAGGAACGAGCTCCTCGTTGTGTCCTGGCTGCTCGTTCTCTGCCTGTTTCTGTCTCTCCTTCACACCCTGTGGTGGGCAGCGTATAAAGATCGCAGTCACTCAAATGATGAAAAGGTATTACCGGAAACAATGTATTTTGCGACACGAAATAAACGATAGAACATAATATGAAACGATAGACTTTTTATTTCGTCCATCCGATATATATCGTCATATCGCACAGTCCTACTTCAAACCCACTTTAAACCATCATCGAGTGCTTGTAATAACTTCCGATGATTGTCTATAGTTGATTTTGATTCTATAATAGGCAGACAAGCACTCTTTGTATTTTAATAACGCCACACTGCTTATTGTCATAAACATACCTAGAGCAGTGCTTCACAAAGTCCGGACTCCGGTCCGGATCCGAACCCCGAGGGAAATCAATCCGGATCCGCCTCTATTTCATATTTCAAGAGCACTAATTATATTTACTACTTTGATAAACGCACGTTTTACTTGTAAATCCTTTGTTTATTTTGTCTTTTTGGAGATGGTCCGAAATTGCAGGCGAGATATTAACTTTTCATGACATTGTTGTCATCATGACATCCGTATGTCGTTTATCAGGCAACATTTCACCGCTAATATGAGTATTTTTATTTATTTTTTGTTTTGTTATCACTTAAATTATGGCGATTTGCCTCATAGCAGTGTCCAGTGTTTCCCATACATTTATTTGTTGGGGCTCGTCATAATATCAAAACTGACCGCCAGGGGTGCATTAATGCACGGGCTTCAAGGGGCTGAAGCCCAGGGGCCTACACTAGAAAGGGGGCCCACTGGCTGAAATTAAATATTTTTTCTGCAAATCACTTTTATGTGATAAAGGGAAAAAAATAGAAAATCTGGCAAACAAATTAGCATCATATCGGCCATAGGCTGCCCTGATTTCTAAATATCGGTATTGGCCAGAGAAAAACTATTATAGGTGGACTTCTATTGCTGATGAATTGTTTAGCCACTTTTGCACTTGTTATTAATGTATCTTGAATGCAAAGGGCAGTTTATAAATGTTTTTAAACTGAGTTTTACTTGTTATATGTTATGTATGTTTATTAAAATCAAGTTTTGTAATAACCAATTGTTCCGGTCCGGACCTTTTGACACTGATGAAAATTAAGATTTGGGCCTTTAAATGTAGACTTAATATTTATCTGAATATATTTAGCTTGCTTAGTATTTTTACTTTTTTAATGCATGTTTAACCCTTAAAGACCTACAACATTTTTGGGGCACTCGATACGCCTGTACTTTTCTATTCTTTTTTCAGAACCTAACCCTAACCCGCGCTGTCAGCAGTTTTCATAATTTAGAATGACAAAAACATTTTAATAATTCTGATAAAACATGCCAGTTCAGTGAAAAACAGGTCTATTTACGTTACTAACATTATAGATGTATCCAAAAAACATTTAGGGAGTAAATAAACCGAAACAGTGTTATATAATAACACTTTTTTCCCCAGAAAAATATATACGTTAATTCTGAGTATGAACAACAAACACAAACATTGCAGCAAGTTGTGAAAGAATTGTCTTGTGGAACGAAAATACAAGCAGTCCAAATGATTCACAAACTACACACAAAATATATAGTGCAATAGAAAAAAAATAGTGCAAATTACCTCAAAATGAACTATATAAGTATTATTTACATAATAAAACAGCCAAATGGATCGATCTGCTGGCTGCACTCTGCGTCAGAATTTATTTTACAGGGAAATCGCCTCTACAAAGCCCTGCAAAAACAAGTGCAGTCTGCTCTGATTGGTCAACTGACCCAGTGCATTGTTACATGCCGAACACCACAAGCACGCGTCGGTTGGGCTGTCGCAATAACCGCAATTTTGCAATACCATGTTGTTGACGAGCATAACTGCAGAGGAATGCAACAACCGCAGCAACCGCAAAATTTGAGTGTTTTTTCGTAAGGTTATGCCCTTCTCATTTTAGACTTCATACACTTGTACTGAATATTAAATAAGTTAGTAATGATAACATAATGTGTACCATGCTGATTTGTACAGCGGCTCAGTAGATTTGGACTTAACAAGCCTAAACACAGCGAATGAGAGAGATCGACTGATCTCGTGCGATTACCTGCATCTGTCCTTCAAAGTAATGGATATTTGAGAAAACAGGTTGTCATGTCCAAGGAAAGCAAAAAGTTAAAATGATTTCAACAGCGTGTGTCATTACTGTAGACTGGTCATTACATATCTCTTTGAATGAATCAGCGCTTTTGAACTTGCAGTTGAATGAACGGTTAAAGACCCACTCAAAGACAGTCTCTTACCGCTGCCTTGTAGTGAAGCAATAAAACTGCACTGACTGACAGCCAGTCTAGAACACGCAGGTGAAATATCAACAGAAAAAGTATCTTGTCCAGTCAGATTCGAGGATCAGAACTGTTATATAGGATAACAATAGACTAACGACCTTATTTTCAGGTTTATGTTCTGTTATGTGGACTGTTATTTTGTCATTCTCTTCTGTTTACTTCACTTCCTGTTTCAACGCGATTTAGTTTTGGTTTCTGTATTTCTTACTTCATATAAATGGCGAATTGGCGAGAATACCGCATACCGCGCTTTTGAACCACTCCAAATTACAGCAAGGGAAATTCATTAACCGCGCACAGCCAATCTTGTACTCTACTCGGTTCACAAAACTGTCGTCCATAAAATGCGTTGCACAAATTTGAACATTTGGGTTGTGTTGTAAGTAAATCTTAACCAATGATTCCTAATTGCATCTACTTTCGGAAGGCCAAATAAAGTGTTTCTTTTCGTATACATTTGGGCGGCTTTACGCAAATATTTACACACTGTGACATAGACATGTGGGGGCGTGTTTGAATGAGCCGTTTTAAGAGGGCGTGGCAGTCCTAACATTGATAAAGAAAATCTCTTTGGTTTTGATATGTTTGTTTTTGCAACTTCAGGGATCTTATCTATACACGAACAGCTTGTAACACTCCAAAAAGAAAGCAAAACTTGAAATTGCATCATATAACCCCTTTAAATAATGAGCACTAATAAAAAGAACTAAAACAGCCAAAAATATTTCCTTACTTGAAATTAAGATACATTTAAAAAACGTAAACAATTTTTTTTACATTTGACCGTTCTCATTTTTATTTAGCTTTAACTTAATATATTCAAATTAAAACAAAAAATTCATACATAAAAAAATAAATAAATACAAGACAAAAACATAATTACTAAATTAATTTACTAAAAAATAACTACCTTTTTTTTATTGTAGCTTATTTATTAAAACTAATATAAAATAATAATAGAACCTATAAAAGTTTCTCAATGGTACTAAAATAACACTTGTAAACGCTAACAAACGCTCTCATACTAAAGGCTGGATGTCCTCCAGGATGCTGTGCGCCAAACACGATTCATCCATCACCAACTAAAGGACAGGCCGTGAATGTTCTCTGACCAATTCATTGTGATTAATTCACTTTTCACCATGAAACTTATGTTGACAGTCTTTGGCTCTCGTCCTGTGGGATTACAGAGTTAAGATGCTCCGCTGGAGCATGTGGGCAGCTTACAGCACTGCATTTACCCGCATCATTACTCATTTTGCAGTGCCTGACTATTAAAGCACTCTCAGGTTCAGGAATTAATGACTGAGGTTATATCACCCAGCATGAGGGGATCGGTCCTCCACTTCGCCATTATTTAAATCAAGACTCTGGGTTGTCGTGCTTTCTGTGAGACGCTCTGCCTTGCAATTATTCACAATGGCGAGCGACGGGTCGAGCCATTTACTCTCAGACGAAGGTGCCATTTATCTGAAGCATTTATAAAACGGACAGATAAATAATGCAAAAAGGGCTTTGAAAATAAGCGCTGGTTAAATACAGTCCTGACTAGGTGAATCTAGGCAGCTAAATCAGCCACTTTTTTTGTATTTATTTTTTTATTAATGGTGTGTATGCAGTCATTCTTCATTACCTTGTTTGCTTGCCAAAATTATCTTACCCCACCAAGATGAACAAGATTGCGTCGCTGTCCTTGGAACAGGAAGACGTGTGCTTTTTCCTAATGGCCACTAACCTACCTAACCAGTCAATTTAACATCCTTTCTAAATAAAAGTATTTCTTTAAAAATCCAGAAAATGTAATGATAATGTATGCATTTACACTTAAACTACTTAAAATGGCCTTTCAGCTATAAATGCAGTTAAATAAAACATTAAATATTGAAAAATCATATCACCCGATATATTGTAATAACGAGTAGTTTACACACAATTATTTTAATTAAATTTGCTTTTGAAGTTTTGAATTAATTGATTTAAATTGACAGCTTGCACTGTTATTTTTTTGCTATTTAAGTTTATAGACAGTTATAGACAGTTTTAAAGAAAAAGTTACCCTAAAAATAAAATTTGCTTAAATTTATTCACCTTCAGGCCATTCAAGATGCAGATGAGTTTGGTTTTCATTAGAACAGATTTAGAGAAATGTAGCGTTACATCACTTGCTCAGCAATGTATCCTCTGCAGTGAATGGGTGCCGTCAGAATGAGACTCCAAACAGCTGATAAAATCATTAATAATTTAAGTAATCCACACCACTCCAGTCCATCAGTTAATTTCTTACGAACATGCGTATTTTCTTTTTAAAAGATGGACAGGAGTGGTGAGGATTATTGTTTTCATCAGCTGTTTGGACTCTCATTCTGACGGCACCCATTTACTGCAGAGGATCCATTGGTGAACAAGTGATGTAATGCTACATTTCTCCAAATTTGATGAAGAAACAAACTCATCTACATCTTGGATAGCCTGAGGTTGAATATATTTAAGCAAATGTAATTTTTTGTGTTAACTATTTCAAGAATAGATAATCAAACTAGTGTAATGCCTTCTAAAACACTCCCTTAAATCATCGTGATATTAACTGTAAATCAGATGTCTAAACCTGGTGGTGTTTTATAGAGATTGTTCAACCAAATTTGAAAAGCACGTAATTTACTATGCTTCCAATTGACTTTTGCTCATAGGTGACCCTGTGGAAGGAGTCAGTGGATGGACAGTGGGCTTGTATCAGTGATGTCAACAAAGGCCAGGGGGCCGTGACCTCCATCACAGACAGCCAGCAGACCGAGCAGTGAAGTCCGTCTCCTCTCTCACACCTCCAATCAGACATCGTTCTGCCCTCAAAGACTTTTCTTGAACATTAAAAATGCATCTCACTCCCAGATGGTGGAGTGGATATGACATTTTAGTTTTCAACCTATAGATCATTTCCATTGGTTCATTTTCAACAGGATGTTTGAGCTGATTTTTATTATTTGTAAAAATTCTTAACATGTCAGTTATGTTGAGAAATGATTAATGGAGAAGTAAATAAAAAGTTGATAAATGGACACAATGGACTTTAGTGTATTTCAAGACCAACACGACCATTGAAGAATAAAGTTTTCTATATTAAACTATAACTAACTTGTTTTCTTCTTAATAATTTCAGTAAATGATGTTGTCTAAAATTGTATTAAGTACAATATAATGGATATAAAGAATGTATTGTGAGTACATACAGCACTATCCAATTCATATGTATTTTACAATGTGGCTAATTTGTAAGATTTTGCTTGTATGTTTTTGTGTGAGGGCTAGGTTTCTTCGTACAAATTCCTATGAATTTGTCACCTTGTAAAATAAAATACAAATTCATACCAATTTTTGAAAAATCTTAAAGTTTTGTGCAATTAGTAATTATTATTTTTTTACCTGGAATTCAACATTTTATCGCACAATTTCTAGTCATAAACTTTCAATTAAGTCTCGATTAAGAATTGCGAGTTGTTAACCGCAATATTTAAACCAGAATTTTGTAAAAAGTCATAATTGTGAGATGTAATTTCAAAGAATTCTGATTTTACAACTCAGAATTGCTCTTTGTGAACTCGCAAGTGAGCAATATATGAATTTGCAATTGAGGAAAAAGTCCAAATAGTGAAATATAATCTCGCAATTGCAAGAAAGTCGCAATATGAAAATGTATGAATACAAATTTTACAAATCCATACGAATTATCCACGAGTTTGCCAAAACACAAAATAGCTACAAATTGCCACGAGACAGAAATAAATGGTTGCAAACAGCGTTTCATGTTGACTTTGCACCATATTTCAAATTGCAATACCGCCAACCATGAGTGAGATGATAACAAATCCATGAGTGAAACGGTTGGCATCACCTGCGAAATCTGTCAAATAAACATGCCATTCAAACATCCAGCATGAAAGTGCCATGGCAGTTGTTTCCATTACTGTCATATTAAATTCTGCCTCGGTTACAGATTTGGCAGAGTTGCCCAAGGGTTCAGGAGATCAGCACCGAGGCCTGCCAACCCTCCCTCTGCCTCCAGTTGTGAGTTTGCATCTGGAATGAGGAAAAAACTCCAAATGTGTTCCAGCCTCTCGCAAGTGAAGTGTCACTTAGAATAAGAGGTTGATTTATTGTTTTGAGAAATGTGTATTTTCACACATCAGCTTAGCACTTTCGGTTTGCAATCTTGACAAGTCTCTTACTCATATTACAGGAACCAAATCACTCATCTTCAGTACATTTCACAATCTTTCAGTACACAGTTCCCATTTTTCTTTTAGCTTCTATTGTTCCAATTAGCAAATCAAAATTTGCAGACTGATATTACTGAAGGTTAAACCCTCTATTTTGTTTACCATATTTTGCATAACTAAATGAAGCACTGAACTTATTTTTTTTTTGCATTGTGGTATGTATGTATGTATTAAGCTTTTTTACTTCTAATTCTCATTCCATTAATATTAAAAATGTTCTAATTTATGGTAATAATGACAAAAATATTAAATTAATTAGAATTTTTTAAATAATACACCTATTTTAGATATTCAAGTTAATTAAGTAGTATATTTAAAATTATGTATTATATAATTAAATTAATAAAATGTAATTGTAGCATTTGTTTTACTGCCTTTAAGCTGCCATTAATAAAAAAAAAATGGGTAAGATGATTTCCACTTTTACTTTATTACATTAGGGCATGTGCTTCATTAAATATTTTATCACAATAGATGAAAAATAACAAATATTATTTTTATAATAATAATTTTAAATAAATAGGTAAACACAAATTATGTTAATTATTGATTGCAATTAATTATAGAATTACATTTTGTATTCATAATTTATTTGTAGCATTTTTTAGGCTACCTTTAAGATGACATTCATTTAAAAAAATGCAAGATGATTCTCACTTTTACAAGGAATGCGCTTTATGGTCATTAAAAATGATATCACAATATATATAACAAACAACAATTTTCATTATGCAACAAAAATATACTCTTTCAATACATTTTAAATAAATATAATAAAACAAATAAATATTTTAAATAAAAAGTTTAAAAATAAAACTAAATGATCAAAAATAATTTATTTTTTAATTATGTATATAATTACATTTTAGTATTAGTTGAACTGCATTTAAGCTGAAATAAGTACAAACATGTTGAAGACAGTTCTTTTTTAATGAAGTATAGGAAGTGTGCTTCATTCACTATGTCACAATATATAACAAATAAATGTCCTAATGCTAAATATTTATCATTTTAAAAAGTTGTTAGAAAAGTAATGTTTAGGCGATCAAAACGTCAAAGCATCTACACACCACACAGCTCCTTGGAGTAAAATATGTGAACTAACCCGTGTTATATGACTAGCGAATAATTCAGTCGCGTGTACTTCTCCGAGCCCAACAGAAGGTAAGGGTTAATGAGTTTGCTGTGGCATATTGCACGGATCTGTGAGCGTTCCAGCGGTCCACGCGTTCACACACTTTGGTGAGGCGGTGACACTCGTGAGTCATTTGCGCTCCGTTCGCACGAGTGACAGCTGATGCCCGCTCATGGACCACTGCATGAACACAACAGGATCTGTCCACGATACACCTGACCACCGACACATCTCCGGCCGCGTGCTCCCTATCCATCACCACCACAAACGAGAGTCTGTTTCCGCATCTCTCCGCATTTAACGAATTACTCTTAGTTATTTACCATGCCAAGCTGGAGGAGAAACCTCACTTTTTGCCTGCAGAGAATGCACGACGAGGGTAAGTGAGTGGATTTCAGACTTATTAATCGAGTTTAGTGCGAATTCGCTTATCGGTTATCTTGGTAAATGCGCAAAAGGAGCTCTAGGGTGTGCTTTATAGACAGCTCTGTGAATTCACCACGAGTGACTGTGTTTGCTGCTCTGAACCCACGTGTTAATCAAGTGCCATGTGTTTTTCCTTGCTTTGTGTCTGCAATTATGTCCAGAATTATGTCTCAAGCTAAATGAGTTGTGCCCCAGGATATAGCCTTGAGGTTCTCCTCGATAAATGCTGGGCGATTCTATGCAATGCATTTTTATGTACAGTCTTAATATATTGGATAAATTTTAAAATGAGCATTTTTAAATATGAAAATCATATTATTTTGTCTTCCGTAACAGTATCACAATAAAATTAACATGTGAATCTTAAATAATTTAATATTTGTATTTATATGTATATTGCCATTTTTGACAAAGCTATGTAACTTCTATTTGTTTTTGCATTTTAACATTATTTTATTAAAAATTAATTATTTTTATCCAATTTTCATTTCTGTAATGCCAGAAACGTTCTTACTGTGGTAATGCCTTGATGAATCACAGTATCACACTAAAATGAACATGATGTGAATTTTAAATAGTTGAACTACTTTTATTTATATTGCCATTTTTAACAAAGCTATGCAACTTCTCTCATCTTGAATTACAACACACGTTTATTTATTTATTCATTTCTAAATGATAGAATTCACAAAGAAATTGCATAACAGGAATGGCCCCCTTACATAGCCTTGAGGTATTCCTGAGCTCTTATCTACTGTATAATGAAGTCCAAGGCAAAATGAGATGTGCCCCAGTACATAGCCTTGAGGTATTCCTGAGCTCTTATCTACTGTATAATGAAGTCCAAGGCTAAATGAGATGTGTCTCAGTACATAGCCTTGAGATACTCAACTCAACACTTGGGTAAAATGATGTCAAACGTAAATTGAGTTGTGCCCCAGTATGTAACCCTGAGGCAGTCCGCTGCATTTTGATCTCCAGTGATGTTTAAGATATTTTAATACAGTTGCTGATGTGTTTTGAGTTGAAGTTGAACGATTGAATGTTCATTGCCCAGGGGAGAAATTCTGAGTCGCTTTACTTGCCTCAACTTTTTCATCTCCAGCATAGAAGATCTTATAAATTGTGCATGCAGAGAGGTGAGTATGTCACAATGTCAGCAATGAACTCCATTATTCAGCGCTGACCAAAAAATTTTGTTGAAACACTCAGAAGAACAAGGAGAAAAGTTGCTTTTTTATTCTGTTTTTTTCTCTCTCATTTGGAGCTAATCCTCTCTCCTTATCAGAATTGTAATTCCAAGATGCGAGATCCCATTAATCATAAGAATCGAGTTAAATTAGAATAGGGAGAATGAATTTGCAGTTTGCAGACTGTGTGTGTGTGCATTTGGAAGAAGTTGTAGCACTGATAGAGTATTGCCTGATCATATCTTGTAGTGGCTGCAGCAGTATATCTGGACAGATTCCCGCGTTTAGCTCCAGCAGAATTGATCGTAGCTGCATGAATGCTCAAGACCTTGAACTGAGTTCTGCACCAAGTTTTGGTCCTATTGCTGTTAAAAATATATATTGTTTATCAATTCTTCTGATCAATTATAAGGGCATATTATTTTAAATTATTTTGTTATGTTATGTTTTGCTGCTTTTTTAAATGATTGTGGCTGTGTATGCTGTTGCCATTTGGAATGGCATTTCAGAAATATTTCCTCTGCCTCATGTCTCAAAGCAGGATGAGTTCAGAGAGCAGAGTGCTCATTTGCCCTCTGCTATAGAGCCGTCATCTTCCTCCTACTATTTATGGAAGGCTCTGGAATCGCATGAATGTTAAATATCAAAGGGTTCTGCCCTGTTGCTGAAGTCCAGTCATAGCAAACATTGTTTGACAAATCACAGAAAGATTGTCTCAACAGTAGTTTACTGGCCGGTTGTAAAAATGTGATTGTGAGGTTATGTGCATTTTTCAGTGAATGCAGTGATATGATTTTTTTTACACTACAAGCCATATAAAAAAAAGTGAATCCAGTGCATTATGTTGCATTGCATAAAAATGCAACCGTTTACATAATGGCAGATTAATTCACTTCGATTCCATACTTTACAAATCCCTCTATGAGTTCTGGAAAATATACTCATAAATCTTAAAAAAGTCATTTTTGCATTAAATTCAGTGCATGCAAGACAAATATTAACTATTTTAACAAAATAGAGAGTATCCATGTTGAAAAAAGGGCAATTCTTTACAAATCTAGTCTAAAACACGTGTCAAGTTCTTACAAATTTACTCTTAATCTTGATGGTTTAGGTTTTGAAAAACCTTTATACCATTTTTAAGAAAAGTAGACATTTTATGAAAAATATGTTCATTATTATTAGTAAAATCATGTTTTAATAATTAATACAACAAGTATTAATATATTGTGTTAATATATTAATTTTAATATATTATGTGCATCATATGGCAAACAAAAGTTAAGATAGTTTTTAAAATAATAAAAAATATTGTTGTTATTTTATTTATTTATATATTTTTTCAAACAAGTTATATTTTTCAAATATTACAAATATTTGACCAAAACATTTTATTACATTTTAATACGTTTTGTTTTTAAATTCAGTATTATATCAGTATAGAGGATTTTTTACATACTACCACCCAACATATCAAAATTAATTTTAGTTCACAAATTAAAAACTTTTTCATTATAGCCGAGGTGTATTTAGGTAATTTTACTTTGTGTTAAATTAATTTTAAAGACTAAATAGTCAAACCTCTCATGTCTAAATATGGCTCCAGATGAAGCTAACCATTTTGGTTTAAACACACATTAAATTAATTAAAGTATCAAAAAGATCCACTAACACACCCCAAACTCAGCTCAAGTTAATTTTCAGTTTCCCATCTATTTTCATAACCGATCAAGATAACGTGTCCAATTTGCATAATCTACTTTGGTGCCACACTTTACAAATCCCTCGGGCTAACATCCCACTCCTATCAATTCACCGGTTTTACAAACGACACTAGCAGCAGCAGGCCTTCATCATATTATCGTCCGCACTCAAACTGAAAATGCTCACATGGTCTTTAGAGGCGTAAACCTGCCCTCACGACACTGCACGACAAACCCACAATGTCTCTTCAGCTCTCATCCTCAGAAGCGCTTGATATTTCATTATAAACATATTCAGAGCTTCGGGAACGTTGGGGTATCGTGGGAACGAGCAGATGTGTGATTCGCTATCTTGTGAATGAAAATGACAATGCAATGAGCGATAGCATGACTCCGCTCAGTACGCCTATTACTGATAGCTCTTGATAAACCATTCCCAAAGATGTTTATATCACGTTCAAAATAGTTTTGGACAAATCTTCTACAATATATTACCGAAGTGGTTAAGAAAACTGTAACCCACCTTAACTAATTCTTGATAATAATTATTATTATTAAGCTCAGATGAGCTTTATTTGTCACATACATAATTATACAGAGTATAACCAGCAGTGAAATGTGTTCTCTGTATTTAACCCATCCAAGTGCACACACTTGGAGCAGTGGGCAGCTGACACCGCAGCGCCCGGGGAGCAGTCGGGGGTTCAGTGCCTTGCTCAAGGGTCTCACCTCAGTCGTGGACAATTCCTGCCGGAGCTGAGATTCGAACCCACAACCTCGGGTTACAAGTCCAACGCTCTATCCATTAGAGCCACGACTGCCCCTGATCTTGTTTGTATTAAATCGAAGGATGCTGCTATTCTCATTAGACATGCTCATCCATGAAGCTCTCAGGGACTCGGGAAATCTTTTATTCAGTTCACATAATCAGTTTGGCTGAACTGACAAACTGTAATGAAAATGTTTATAGTTCATTTATTTCCATGGGTGAAATATATATGCATTTGGATGAAAGGAAATCATTGCATGCAAGCAAGAAACAAAACATATTTTTGTGACTTTTACCACAACTAGGACTCCTAATTTGTCTAGAGCTCCATATTATGTGCAGTATGCATTAAGCCACTAAAAATACAATTATATATTTATTTATTTACTTATTTAGAACAATATGTCTTCACCTTTCAGTGACAGATGCAGCTCTACCAGATTTTACAATGACTTGCTTAGCTTCATGTCATTAGAAGAATATTCAAACACTTTTTTAGCATAATGAAAGGGAATAAGGACTAAGAATTTCAAGCCCCCACCCCACTATGTAAAGTAGTCCACATGACTTGCACTATAAATGCGTAGTGTTTTGAAGCTATAAAAAACTTTGTGTGAAAAAAACAAACCAATATTAACGTTATTGTTGACCAAATAATTTTTTGCATCTGTATTTTTCAGTGAATCTGTTTATGCATTACACAAAACTAAATGATTAATTAAAGCTGCAGTCCGTAACTTTTGGAGCTCCAGGGGTTAATAAACCGAACTGCGTGTGACTTGCGGAAGAACATTGTAGCCGGAGCTACCCAGTAATCACACAGGTACTGGGTTACTCCGCAGCGGTACCCACTACCTGAACTAAAATAGTCTGAATATAAACACATATTATAGATGTACCGTACTGATTCAGGACAAGCCAAAAACATGGTTTGGAAAATGGATTCATGGCGTACTTGCTTATTATATAAACTTTGTAAATTTAGAACACAAAAATGTACGGACTGCAGCTTTAACATATCCTACTATTAAGTATATAATCACCATCAAAGAGAACTTTGTATTCTTTGTAAGTCTTTTGAAGGTATACAAAAAAAAAGAATGGTGTGAAAGAATGGACTAAAATGTTGACTGAATAGTTTTTCTGAATCTGCATTTTTTCATTGAATCTGTTTATGCAGTTCACAAAACGGAATGATACATTAATTAACCTGGTTCTTGAGCCTTTTGAAGATATACACAAACTTTGTGTGAAAGAACAGACCAAAATGAATGTCATTGTTGCAAGGAAATCTTGACCAAATAACTTTTGAATCAGTTTATGCAGTTCACAAAACTTAATGATTAAGTAATGAATCAGAATTTATTCCAAGTTTTTGAAGCTATACAAAAACTTTGTGTGAAAGAAAAGGCCAAAATTAAGGTCATTATTCACAGAAAATGTTGACCCAATAATTTTGTATCTGTTTTCTCAGTGAATCCGTTTATGGATTTAACTAAATTGAATGAATCAATGAGTCTTGTTTGTGAGTACATTCCAAGTTTTTGAAGCAAAAACTTTGTGTGAAATAACAGACTGAAAAAACAAATTAATGCCATTACTCACAGAAAAATTCAACCAAATCCTTTTTGGAATCTGCATTTGTCAATATGATTAATTAATGAATCTGCTTCTTGCAGATTTAACTCACTGAATCAGTCATCCAATCCCATTTGTTAATAGCTGACTGAATTAAATTCAGATCAACTCTAATTTAAATCCCATTTTGCCTTTCACGGAAGAAAGACATAGGTGTTGGCATGACATGAGGGTTAGTAAATGATCTTCAAACATTTTCATTGTTGGATGAACTAAGCTTTTAATTTTAGACCCTAAATGATAATTACAACATGTTAGCCTGAATAACCTGACCTTTTTATTTTCGTAATTACCATATTCACATTGATGTTGGCCAGATTCTTCCTAATCATGGGTTTGTTTCAGCATGTGGTGAAGTGTTTAATTCATTTGCTTGGCTGGTTTTTCCTGAGCGCGACATTTTGCCAGATTGTCCCACAGGCTTGTGTGTTTATGAAGCGTATAACAGCCCGGATCATCAACAAAATATGATTCACAACCATTAATGTCACTTTCTTTTGTCATATGTTCTTATCCTATCAGATCATGGGGAGGAAGGGATATATATATAATACCAAACAGACTGTGTTGAATGTGGTTTTTGCTGTGTTAAGTGACATGCGTGCCAGCAGCATTAGCTAATCTTCATCTAGGTCACTCATTGGAATTGTGGGTAATGTGATTTGATGACTCACCCAAGCAGATAAATACTGCTTCGTTTTCAATCCTTTATAATAGCTATACAATGTCTATATATATATACAATATATATATATATCCTGTCCTGTTTCCCATAAGTGGTTTGGTGTAGTACTGTCAGTGTTTTGTGACAGTGTATGTGGCTCACCGTGACTCACCCTGCTCTGACTTGACATTGTGATGAGGGACACCGATGGCTGATCTACAGTGCCTTTATACGCACACTATCGGGTTTGCTTGGTTTTGCGCAGTAAACCCTGCTGGGGCCTGATTGCTCTGAGAGGCAGTGGCCTGTAAACGCAAACAACCACAGGGAGGGTAGCTCCCCCGAAAGACAGTCTGCCGTTCATCACTTAGTAAGAGATGTGGGGTTCAGCTAGTTCGCAAACATACGGCGGTGCTCTTTTGCGGGGACATCTGCAGCTGTTTATGAGGAGTTGCAGCATTTAACCTTTAAAACCTTATCACTGACAATTGTTGCTTGTATTCTCTTCAGAAACAAACTGTTCTGTGATTTACAGTTAAACGTCTTTTTATAAAAAATAATAATATCGTTCTTAACTCCATGGCACATTTACTGCTGTATGTTGTCGAAGCCATGCAGGAAAACACAATTTCCTAAGTAAAGAGTTGAGATTAGCATAGCCACATTAGCAGCTGGAATATGCAGACATAGAAAACATACATAGATGCCTCATTAGCAGCTGTTTCTACGTACGGGTATATGTATGTTGTTCCTTCAAGAAATTGTTGAATAAAGTTGTTACTTTTGTTTTCTCGTATTCTCGTAGCTTCATAAAATTAAGGTTGAACCACTGATGTCACTGGACTATTTGAACCATGTTCTTACTACCTTTCTGGGTCTCGAACGCATTGCTGCATATGGAGGGTCAGAAAGCACTCAGATTTCATCAAAAATGTCTACATTTTGTGTTTTTATGATGAACGAAGGTCTTGGGGTTTGGAACAACAAGAAGTTATAATTAATGACCGAATTTTCCCCTTCAAATAACTTGATTTGATTTTATTTGACTTAAACACTACAACCAAGCTAAATGCCTTTGAGATGAATGGCAATGCTAACAACTAGTTCTCTTCAGGTATTAGAAACCTAACCAAATAACAGCTAGCTCTCTCCGATGTTATAACCCTGCTGAAAAAAAATAAGAACAAAAAATAGAACTATCACAAAAACTCTAAGCAGTTTCCACTGCAAATACCATTGCAAACATTACAAATCATCACATTTTAACCATTAAAACCATTATTATAAAAAAAAAAAAATTGTAGTGTGTTTTGGGACATATTCCATTAGGATTTATTGGTTTTAACAAGTCACTAAAATAAGGTGACCAATTACCAGTTATATTCTCATTATAACCAGTAAAACCATTACACATTTTGTGATGGTGTCTATTGTTTTTTTTCAGCAGGGAAATGCAGGAAACCAAAGTGCCAATTTCAGCGATATCCATCAGGTAAGCTATAGTAGTACATTTTAATAGTACTGTACACTGGACTTTTTATTTTCATATTTAATTTATTTTATTTGTCATATTTTTGTGGACTTATGTTATAGATGCTTTCTTAAAATTTCAATTGATACAAGACATCCTTAAATATAGTTTTTATTTTATTTTATTAGTTTAAGTTCTAAGTTAAGTAAAAGTAGCAAAGTTTACCATACACTCTCTTCAAAAACCCCACTCTCTGAACCTAAAAAAAATCGCTTTCACAATCTTTAATTACTAGAAACTGTCTGATAGTCGACACAGATACTAAGGCTTGACACTTCCTAGAGCTCAATACATTTTCCTCGGCTCATTTATCTGTGGAGATAAATGAAATAACCGGCCGAGTGTCTGCAATGACCAAAACCAATGTCAGGCTCAGACAATAAATGTCTACAAAACTAAATTTATGGACAGGCTATCTCCTCTAACTTTCGCTGGCAGTATCGCCCTCTTTATCTTCCCTGCATTGGTCTGAGTGTGTACTTACAAAGGTAAGTTATAACCAACAAACTGGTTGAAGAAAACTGAAAAGAGCCATTATTTCTTGGGTTGTATGAAAACAGTAAAAAATGTTAGTGGATTTTATTAGATGCTACATCATTAAAGCAGTAGGTGGCGACAAATGACTGTCTATTGAATCATTGATTGAACTGATTCGTTAAAAAACATGCTATGACCCTGTTTACACCAGTGTGTTTTCGTATTAAAACGGCGTTTTATAACTGGCAACATTGTGTCTAAAGTGTAAGTTACTTAATATGTTATTGTACTTATTGGAGTGTTGTGTAAATTATTGCTTGATGAACATTGTGTGCATTAAGCTGAATTTTTGGCTAAGCTACTCTTTTGTTGTTATTTGTAAAAAAC
The DNA here is from genome assembly GCA_027564155.1 of Gymnocypris eckloni scoliostomus. Lineage (NCBI taxonomy): Eukaryota > Metazoa > Chordata > Actinopteri > Cypriniformes > Cyprinidae > Gymnocypris > Gymnocypris eckloni. The sequence goes on from CM050418.1 coordinate 29,690,743, forward strand.
TTCAGCTACTGTTCATATTATTGTTATTTTCAGAAACTCGCTGTACTCATTTTCCTATCTCAACCCAAGCTCTACAGTGCTATTTAAAAAAAATTCAAAGTAATTAATAAATTAAGTTGAAAGCTATTGTTCACAGGGTGTTGCCATGGCATTTATGATGGTTTAGGTAAAGGATGAATATAAAGAGGACACTATAAATGTACACACTGTTTTAGGAAGCAAAGCGTGTAATTAGTGTTAGCTACAGGAGATGCAAAGAGGACAGACTGGACTGAATGTTTCCAGTGCTACATTGTTAATGGCAGAGAATATCTATTGTCATTGCATAGCACATAGCTTATGTAAAAGTACATCATAAATACAATTTTGGATTTGCTAGTCTAATAGACCATTATATTGCACAGACTGGCCGACATTGCGGTATATCTTTATCAATATTATATTGACTGTCAGCCTTGTGCGCTGTATGTACATCTGTTGATGTCAAGGTATCAAGGCAGTGTTTTTATACGCTATTACTGGTTTATTGACTGTAAGGTGGAATTGGCCACTCTTTTAAATGTAGGGAGTGAAATTTGACTGTGTCTACGGTCACTGTTTGTCCACATTAATGCGTCAATTTTGAATGCATTTGTTTTTATATGTGGAGACCTGCACATCGTGGCCATGTTAAGGTGTTAGTTTTCAATGTTTTCTTCTTAGTTTTCAGTAAATCACTCGAATATGTGACTAATGCTGCCTTCACGTGATATCGGAAATGTCATATTTCCCACTTATGAAGTCACGATTACGAGCTTGTCATATTCAAGTGCTTTAATTTAGGAAATAATAACATGTAGCATCCTATTGGTTGACAATCATTTAAACATTCACCGCTCTATACATGCAGTTTGCTGACAATTCTGGAATTTCGATAAAATACATTTCACTGCTTATGAAACATACAATATGCTTCGAATGATCGTTCATATCTAGCCTATAAGTACACTACTTTAGCGGCAAGTCAAAGGGATGTAGTTGTTGTGAGAACAGCATTGACAGCAGCAATGGTTGTCCCTCCCCGTGTTTAAAGTTTATGACCCGCCCAACTTGGAAACTCTGGTATACAAATTATTTTCGAATTTCCCAGTAGTAAATACGACTTGAGTGGCTGTTCACGTCCAATTTCCAATTAGGAAACTGGTATTTACGATAATTCCGATAGGACATGAAGGCAGCATTAATCTGCACACTGGGCGACTAAATTATGTCTAATATTAGTCAATGGCTAATAAATTCTTAGATTGTACTCGCCAGTGTATGAGTTGGTGGCTAAGTATATGTTAAGCACAGATATATTTTCACTCACAACTGTAACCATAACCTCTAGTGTGAAGACGCACAACTCGCTGTCGCTTTGCCTCTCACAAAGAAAGAGACAAAATAAAAGAGTTTTACATAACATGCAGAAATGACGCGCTACATGCAAACAATATTCTTTGTTGCATTTTCCTGTCAATATAATAGCGTTCCTTTGGAATTGTTCAGCTTTTAAGAACTGCCGGTGTTGTGCCGAATTCTGCACCCTGCCAGATTATGCACCCCCTAGTGTTGGTAGGTTTAGGAGTTTGTGTGGGGGAGGGGTTAGGATTTGGGTTTGGGTTGGGATTAGGCAATCAGGCAGCGATTTTAACAAAGGGGTGCATCATTTGGCAGGGGTGCAGAATTCGGCACAACACTGGGTTCACTGGTAGTGGGCAGAACTAACGCACAAATGGCAATCTCATTGGCTGGCGCTCACCTGTTATAATCTCTGTTTTGATTTTAAGGAAATCCATTTGAGCGAACGCAGGCAATGTATATTCATGAACCCAGCAGCTTACTGTTTGATACACAATGATGATGTCATGTTTCACTCATTATTATCACAGGCATAAAACAAAAGAATATCATCAGCAAACACTGAACTGTTTGAATGGCAAGAGCAGAGCAATTACTGTACGCAATGAAATATAAATGTCACTGTCATTTGATGGTGGCTGTGTTGAATAAGCTGCCAGTGATCAAAATATTGATTTTGAAGTCATTGAAAACGATAGTTTTGAGAATATGGTTGAGATCGCGAATATGAGGCAAATGCTGAAGTGCGCTCTGACGATGACAGTGATGGTAAAATCATCTGCTCAAACTGAACGCTTCTAAGTTTCAAAAGGTAACAAAATATGATTTATTTTATCCTTCTGTAATTGTTCTTAAAATATCAAGAGTTTTGTGCTATTGCAGCAGTTAGAGATCCATCCGTGCTGGATATATAGGTCTGTGTTGCTAAAGATCCAAATATGTTATAATGATTGGCGAAACATTCATGCATGGGTTATATACACCAGTGTACTTTTGCATCACATATGAAAATATAGTCTCAAACACAGCAATTTCATTGGCTGCTGTGTGTGTTGTTACATAAACATGGACATGGAACAGTGTTGACAAAGTAAAATTTCACTCATTGCATTTAATGACTTTTGGCCCCATCTGCCATCCATAATATGTTCATATGTTGATGTCAAGGCAGTGCAGTCAAGGCAGTGTTTTTATATTTATATTTTTATACCCTTAAAACTGTTTTTTTGTAACTGAAAAATGTCCAGATATTTGGGAATTTTGAGATTCTAACATACCGCTGCTTGGTCATTTGATAAAAGTGTTTTCGCTCTGCCTTGTGTCCATTATTATATGTACCAACAGCCTAAATATATTTCTGTCATGACAACTCTTGAAGGGATTGGCATGGTAACGGTACATGACAAAGTTAATGTATTTGGTCTTGGTGGAATAGATATGCTACATTGCTGTTGCTGTGGCAGAGCAAGTACTGAGGCTTGTTACTGTCAAATACATCCACAACTTGCTGCTGTGAGCATGTAAGAAATACTGCTGCTGCACATATTTGTGATGTTAGGTTCTTGAACGGAATCGTTCTTTTGGGCCGGTTCTACAAAAATAACTTTTTATTTTGAATGTTTCAATATGTGTTGACACAAATAACTTTATTCGAATGTTTCATTGATGCAACATGGCTCAGAGTTGTTAAAAAATAAATGCATAGTGACATCATTGCTTGATAATGAACTTATCAGAACTTTTATATATTTTTCAAATAATTAAGTGAATTTCTAGTGAATGCTGTATTTAAATATATATATATATATATATATATATATATATATATATATATATATATACTTTTTAAGTAAATTGTTCCAGCTTATATATGTGTCTCATTTGTTGTAATCAAACTGCATTAGCCGACATCTCATCCTCAGCTGTATTTTATTAGCCGTTAGCCATCAAGCTTTCTAGCTATTGCGATCAAATCAGCCACTGAAAAAGGCTGGTAGAGTATTGCTGTTATTAGTTATTTGCTGTACAGGAAAACACACTCAATAATACGTTTAGCAATAACTTATCAAGCTTGTTGAAATGTTGTCACCTGCATGTTTGTTTCCACCTGAGAAATGTTTCCCGCTTTTTTTGAGTGCAATGGCAACCATGTGTATTGGCTTTAGTACAATTGATACTTCCTTATTCTGAAAAAATGAGGCAGATGGCAATTAAGCAGTACAAAACTGCATGAACGTGTCTTCAGCAGTTAGCAATAGCTGTTTTAGTTTTCTAAAGCTTGTCACTATCATGGGTAATTCTACATATTTATAGACATAATTTGGTCTCAAAGTGTTTTTGTGGTCTGTTAACAGATGTATTATGTAGCCTGTTATTGTCAGCTTTGTCTGTTAGCCTAAACAGCATTTTTAATAAACTGATTTGCTGTATACGTGAATCGAATTTGAAATGTAAGATAAGGCGGTGTCAATAATTTAGCCAAAAATACTTTCAAATTTTAGGACTACACTATAATACAGCCTCGATTCTAACAGAAGTGGACTACAAACCACAAAACTTTGATTTAATTGTGCCTTTAGGAGGCATATTTCAGCGAATCAGATTAGAATAGCTTTTACAGCGATGTTATCTTCGGCTCTCAGCACAGTAGTTTGCATTCAGCGGTCTCTAGCACTCATTATTGTGCCTTTTTGCTGTTTACTTCCAGCATAATGGCCATTATTCAGTGTAATTCTGCCTTTCTAGATGACTTGCTTTGTGGCTCCAAGATACAAGATCAAGAAGGGTAACCATGACGCGTTCTGTCACTCTGGCTGCAGGGGCCTGTCGCTTTGAGTTTGAGGTCTTCGTATCATTTAAAAGAACATCTAACCTATTCTAATCTCTTCAGCACAAACCTTCAGTTTTCATACAGTCAAAGTCTTACACCAGGCCCTCAAAGACTCTTCTGTATGCAAGTCATATTTTGTTATATGTTGCTGAAAATGATCTAACTTTTAGATGTTTAAAACCAGTTTTGTATTATGATGTCTCAATATAAGTGGTGTTTGCATGATATTTCAAAGATACTCAAAAGAATATCTTCAAATAACTATGGAAGATACTTTTAGAAATACCTTGAAATATGTTAGATGTCCAAAACCACTACAATGTCCAAAGACCTCCACAGTTTTACCATGGTACATATCCAAATATTATAAAACATGGTATCACCATGTAGGAAAAACTATAGTAAAAATATGACAGATGTGCAAAAAGTACTTTAAAATATATTTAAATGGTACTTAAATTCATGTACCATGCTTTTGGTACATGGTACATTTCCAAAATAATGTGGTAGTAGTATTAGTACAGTGGTGCAATGTCCAAAAATGAATTGACGTACAATGGTACTTTGTTGTTGTCACGGTCCTGCTGGTGTGCCCAGGCTGGCCACCAGATGTCTCTGTGTGTAGAGCACATGGCTTGTTGTTTGTTGGTGCCATGTGCTCCCATGTCGATTGTCTGTCCCCTCCCATCTTGTTACTTAATCATTGTTTCAGTGGCTCCAGCTGTGTCTCCCTCGTTACCCTCGTTTGTCTCCCTATAGTTCTCCTTGTGTCTGCAGTCCTGTGCTGATCCGTTGTCTTTCGTGTGTCGTATGTTACATGTGAGTTTTGTGTTTGACTGTGCTCCAGTCTTCTGCCTGCCTGCTTGTTTTTCCCCTTCGGGGTGGTTTTTGTTCTTCTTTGTTTTATATTATTATTAAAATAACCATTTCCTCTGCATTTGAGTCCTCGACCTCATCTCTCGTGACAGAACGGATCAGCCAAGATGAGGACTCAGCAGAGGAGGGGTTTGGACCGCCCACCACCCGCCACTATCTCCAGCCCCCTATACCAACGCATCCTCCAGTTTGAGGCCCTGAGCTCCTGCCGTCAGCAGGGCAATGACGTGAGGAGGTTTGCCGTGGAGTTCAGTGGTGCAGCTGAGGGGCTAGATTACAATGATGAGGCCCTCAAGGACCTCTTCAACAGCGCCCTTGACGAGCCCCTCAGCTGGTGGAGGATGAGGGGGCTGGACCACCTCACATTTGGGGAATTTGTTGAGGCTTTGGCACGTTCCCCAGCTAAGGTGGCTGGTGTGCCTCAGGTGGTGGGCGACAAGGCTGCAGCTCCTCCAGTGGCGGCAGATGGAGCTGCAGTGCCCCTATTGGCGGCCGTCAGAGCTGCAGCGCACAACGGGATGCCGAGGCTGGTGCGTAAGTTGGAGGATTCACCCATGAGGTCGGTACGGGCAGCCGACGTTCCTCCAATGAAATCCAGCCCGGTGGTCCTGGAGGCCATGGTGGCCATCACCGAGTCCGCTCCAGAGCCCACGGAGTCCGCTCCAGAGCCCGCTCCGTCCCGTGAGCCGACAGAGTCTGTTCCAGAGCCCGCTCCACTCCGTGAGCCGACAGAGTCCGCTCCAGAGCCCGCTCCAGAGCCCGCTCCGTTCCTGGAGCCCATGGAATCCGCTCCAGAGCCCGGTCCGTTCCTGGAGCCCATGGAATCCGCTCCAGAGCCCGTTCCGTTCCGGGAGCCGGCGGAGTCCGCTCCAGAGCCCGTTCCTGTTCCGGGAGCCGCGAGTCCGCCTCCGTTCCGGAGCCGCGGTCTGCTCCATTCCGGGAGCCGCAGTCCGCTCCAGAGCCCGCTCGTTCGGGAGCCCACGCAGTCCGCTCCAGAGTCCGCTCCGTTCCGGGAGCCCACGCAGTCCGCTCCAGAGCCCGCTCCGTTCCGGGAGCCCACGCAGTCCGCTCCAGAGCCCGCTCCGTTCCGGGAGCCCACGCAGTCGCTCCAGAGTCCGCTCCGTTCCGGAGCCCACGCAGTCCGCTCCGTTCCGGGAGCCCGCAGTCCGCTCCGTTCCGGGAGCCCACGAGTCCGCTCCGTTCACGCAGTCCGCTCCGTTCCGGGAGCCCGACGCTCCGCCCCGTGAGCCGACCGAGTCTGTTCCAGAGCCCGCTCCGCCCCGTGAGCCGACGGAGTCCGCTCCAGAGCCCGCTCCGTTCCTGGAGCCCATGGAATCCGCTCCAGGGCCCGCTCCGTTCCGGGAGCCGACGGAGTCCGCTCCAGGGCCCGCTCCGTTCCGGGAGCCAACGGAGCCCGCTCCAGGGCCCGCTCCGTTCCGGGAGCCCACGCAGTCCGCTCCAGAGCACACTCCAGTACGGGAGCCCACGCAGTCCGCTCCGTTCCGGGAGCCCACGCAGTCCACTCCGTTCCGGGAGCCCAGGCAGTCCACTCCAGTCCTGGACCCCGCTCCGGTCTGGGAACATACAGAGCCCGCTCCAGGGCCAGCCCCACCTTGGCACCCCTGTGTGCCCATTGCTCCAGGCCCTCTTCCACTCCACGGGCCTGGCCCACCTCCCTCCTAGACATTTTTCTGTTTAGTGTGTGTGGAGCGTCTGGGATCCGCTCCTTGAAGGGGGGGTTATGTCACGGTCCTGCTGGTGTGCCCAGGCTGGCCACCAGATGTCTCTGTGTGTAGAGCACATGGCTTGTTGTTTGTTGGTGCCATGTGCTCCCATGTCGATTGTCTGTCCCCTCCCATCTTGTTACTTAATCATTGTTTCAGTGGCTCCAGCTGTCTCCCTCGTTACCCTCGTTTGTCTCCCTATATAGTTCTCCTTGTGTCTGCAGTCCTGTGCTGATCCGTTGTCTTTCGTGTGTCGTATGTTACATGTGAGTTTTGTGTTTGACTGTGCTCCAGTCTTCTGCCTGCCTGCTTGTTTTTCCCCTTCGGGGTGGTTTTTGTTCTTCTTTGTTTTATATTATTATTAAAATAACCATTTCCTCTGCATTTGAGTCCTCGACCTCATCTCTCGTGACAGTTGTAAGTGATGATATTGTCCAAAAAAAGAAAACAAAAACACCATGATATTACCATAGTGACATGGTATATTTTGTAATTGTCTCAATTGGCAAGATGTAGTAGATTTTGGATCTAAAACAATAAATAGCTGCCAGCCCGTTTTATTCAGCATGATGTCACCATGACTGAATTAATACTGTATTCATATATGGTAAACAATGGTATTTATATGGTATTTCAAGATACATCAAATTTCTATGGCACTACCAGATGTACAAAAAACTGTATTACCATGGTACTTGTCCAAAAATCATTGTAATACAATAGCATGTAGAAAAACGTAGTATAACTATGGTAACTGATGAAAAACTATGGTAAAACCATGGCAGATGTGTGAAAGCTCAATCCTTTAGTGTACCATGAATGATAACACTATGATACTTCAAACAATAGTGCTGAAATTCATGTACCATTGTGTTTATATAGTACTTCCAAAGTTACCATGATTCTACATGGTATATTTCCCAAATAGTAGTGTTAGTACCATAGTGCAATGTCTAAAAACATCATGGTTGTACCATGGTAATTTATTGTAATTGATAATATTGTCCTAAAACCACCACACTATTATCATGATACTATCTCTAAGCAAACCCTCTAATTACTATGGTACTACAATGGTAGACAAAAATAATAATGGTACAGCATGCAAATAACCCCCACAGTATTATTATGGTACATGTCCAAAAATCATTGTAATGGCATGTTTTAAAACACATATCACCATGGTGCATTTACAAGACGTTATGGTAAAACCATGGTAGATGTGAAATAACGCCATCCTTTAGTGTAAAATAAGTACAATGGTAATACTATGGTACTTTAAAATATACAACTGAAATTCACACCATGGTTTTCATATAGCTCTTTCTAGAATACCATAATTCTACCATGGTACATTTCATAATACCATAGTGCATATTGTCCAAATGTACCATGGTATTACCATCCAAAAACACAGTAATACCATGGTAATTGTTGGTTGTGTTTAATCTGTGACATGCATGCAATGAGTAAGTAATATTAGTAGTCAAAATGTGATCACGTAGTGAATTCTGGTAAGGTTTTGAGACTGAGCAGGTGTGTTTCCAGAGGAACACAGTAATACATCGCAGCACTTGTGATTTTAAGCATTCGTGATCGCTGCAAAGCTTCCATGAGGCCCAGTGGAGTGCGAAAGGATCTTTTCCCTCTCAACCTTTGACTCGAACTGGCAGATCTGTCTCATGTGAGCACTCACGCTTCCTGATCTGCCCCTACGCCACACAAGTGGAACATGAGGAATCTGAATTATCGGTGTGATGATATTCAAGAGAGATGTCTGTGGGGAGCTTTTCTCTTTTTTGCGATGGTGGGCGGACGCTAAAGACAGCTCTAGGGCAGGAGTAGCAGACTCTCCACTTGCCGAGATGAAGAATATAATCCAAGATGAAAGCTTGTGTTGAGCCGGCAAGCATCTAACCCCATTCACTGTGCTGTGAAACTGGCAGGAGGCCATGGAAAGTGCAGCAAAAGCATATTTCTGGCTACGTAGCTTTCTTAGCTTAGCTAAAGATGCACCGTTAGGCTTGAGCATACTTTTGTGAAAGATGCAAGAGCATTTAGGGAGAGAAAAACCTGAGTTTTTAGCCTGATTACAGAGGTTTTTGTTGACCAAAATTAACACTCACAATGTGCAAATGCTAGTAAATTAATTTTTAGCAAGTACAAAATAGTTAGCATACTCTGTGCAAATACAGAAATGCTAATTCTTGCTACACAAACTAATATGTTGTTGCTTTCCAAAATGTCAGCCCATAGTTCATAAACAACGCAAGGAAGCGCTACTTCCTCAGTGTTACCTCAAGGGGCATTATAGCATTAACATTAGCATAAAGTGTGTTTTTCTTTCTTTTATCTTTCAATTACTGTAAAGGCTGAGCAACATTCAACACAATTTTCACGAAGTTACGGACCTTTTGAATTATGAAAATGTACGAATTATATGGTAGGTGTTCATACACCAATTTAGCAAAATGTAAAATATTTATGAATTTTCATTAATCTCTGTTGGGAGTTAAAGTTAAAATTAACTTTTAGATTGATTTTAAATTGTTGACAGGTTTATAATCCTGAATATCTACTTGAATAAAAACATCCTGTTTAATTGCACAGGCATTTGAAGGGAACTTTATGGCCCCCTTGAGGCTGTTTACTACCACAACAGTACACCATTTTTTATTTTGGGATTATTTATATACTATTATAGTATTTATGAAAATGTTGAATTATCGTTTTATATTTTTTTCATGCTTTGCCATTTTTATTTTGCTTTAAAAATATATATTTGTAATTTTTTTTAGCAAATTCAGTACTTCATCCTAAATGTATTCTGTTTTATTTCTGTTTATTTCGAATTGTTAAGTTTTTGATGTAATATTCATTTTATTTTTTTTATTTCAAAATATTTGATTTATAAGCTATTATCGTCTTTATTAATATTTTAAATGAGCTTTTTAGTAATTTTGTTACATGCTATGTTTTTTGTTTATTGTTAATATTTCTATTTTAACGTTAATATATTTTTATTTCAGCATTATTAATTTGACTTCAACCTAAATAGATTTTTCAACCTAAATAGACAAACAATAAGTTTGTCATCTAATATTTATTTATAATCTAGAATGTATTTCATTTTATTTTAGTTAATTTTATTTCAGTTTATTTCAAATTTGTAAGTTTGTAATCTAATATTTATTTAATATTCTTTCAGTTAACAAACAATATTTTTAGTAGTTTTAGTTAACCATAACAACACTAGTAGTAATTGACCAGTAAATATTGACATCCACCCACGATCCAATTACTGTTTGATAATATTATAAAACACTATTGTTTTTATTTCGTAATATCCTGTTTTACGTAATCCTATTTCAGAAGTAAAAAGGCTTGTGGACGGTTTCATGTTGACTTTCAGCCTCCAGAATGAAAATATATAATAATTATTATGTAATGGCACAATGTCTTTCCCATAATTCCCATGATTACAGGGCCATCTCTCACCACGCCATATTAGACCTCCAGAAGATGACAGATGATTGCTGCGAAGCGTTCAGCTCTTTATGTGATCAATATTGCTTGTCTGAGGAATCTATTTACCGTTACATCGATCACACTGAATTAATGCTCCCGTCGTTTTCCTCACTCGTGGGAGTTTTTCCCAGGAGCAGTTTTTGCACTGGATTGAGACAAACTGCAAGACAGAAAGGATTGGATTTTACTTCAGCCTTTCATAAATGATATTCTTTTATGTCTTTGCCTTTTTTATACACTTTCTTTTTTCATCCAACAAAAGCTGCTTGACTATCTCCTCAGGGTTTAGCTGTGAGGGACTTGGCCTTCATGCCTATTGTTGCTTTTGTCTCCCAACCCTCTGCTTATGATATCCTCACCCTTGCACAAAAAAAAACAATAAACACTTCACTGGGAAAATTTCTCACAGTTGGTCACTGCACTCGGTACCGGTAGCAGTGTTTTTTTTTTTTAGGTAGCACCTATTTTGTAAGTATAAATATTGATAGATGCTATTTACTCTACGTGCAAATAGCAATGGATTCTATTTACACTGTTAAAATAGCAAGATTTTCTGCTATGTATACTACTTATTGCAAATAGTGGCAATTATCTGCACCTCAGTATTGTATTACATTATAAAACAGTACGCGATAAGGTATTGAGTGTAAATTATAGTTGTAATTCAAATTATTAAATGGATGCCACCTTATTGGGACAATAAAGCCCTCCCTACACCTACCTGATACTCTATTTTAACTTTTTGATTATTTCCTTCATTTTTTTATTGATAATAAATGTCTTTCTGATGCGATATGAGATTTGAAAAAGGAGAGAAAAAAAAGTTTGCAAAATGTGGGTTCGAACTCGGGTCGATCACGTCAAAAAGTACACACCACTGAAACTAATACTGAATTAGTGTCTATTTTACTGTTCATTAACCCAATCACACATTAGTGGGCGGAGTTAGTGTAAATAGCCTTTGCCAACTAAGCCTTTGCACTTAGTGTAAATAGACACTCCGTTTTTTATAATTTATTTTATTTTGTATTGTTCCTTTATTTTTTTACTTTATTTATCCCTGTGGTACCTTCAGCTCCAGTGGTGCTCGTGTGAACCCCGCTGGCCCCCAGCTGCACCAAACACGCATGAATGACCGGCCAGAGATTCAGGCCACTGGCGCTAACAGCGAGCATGTTAAACCAGATCTTCAGAGATCCGCCTCCTTCCAGCCACTGCTGCATGAGGAGAGCAGACCGCTGCAGAAATAATGGCCGTCTGTCAGCTTGATTATGGAAAGTGTTTGAGTGTGTTTAACAAGTGCACTCACATTTATTTTTACAGAGAGATCATGAATTCTCCACGCGATACAGTGATACTGCAAGTCATAGACAACATTGGTTACTAGAGCAATGCCACGCTGTTGCTACGTGTGGTTATACTTGAAGCGTGTACAAATTATAGCACAAATGCCGTATTTAAAGGTGAATTCAACTATAAATAAGGTTCCTGGTGTATTTGCGGAGGAGCTGGATCTAGATTGGGTCTGTTCCAGCACAAATGAAGCCCTGCCTGCAGCACTGATGGGCAGCTTGATGTGCTGCTTTCCAAGAGCTTGTGCTTCACTGTCACTGACTGAACAGACACGCAGCACAGATGTCTCTTTGGGCTGGAAGTTTGACTTAAATGGACATTATATGCAAATATAAAATGCATGTCTATATATCTGTATATCATTTTATACCAATACATATATGATGATAATGATGATTATGATTATTATTACACATATATGTAGAAAATACATTTTAAAATATTATAATACATTTTGTATGATCATGATTAAAAAGTGTATGTCACATATAAAAGTGCATTTTATGCTAATATAATTTGCATATATATATATATATATATATAATGCATATATATATACACAGTGCACAGCATATATGAGTACCCCCTCTGAATAAATATAAAATATTTATTTTCTTAATGATCACTAATATAAATCATGGAAAGATGGCAACATTGAAATATAGCATATACTTAATAAAAACGATTAAATATATGCCAATAGTTTTTGTAAGATAAGTAAGTTCGCCAATTTTGTTTAAATGAAAGATTGCAGAAATGAGTACACCCTAGATTTAATTCTGAAAATCTATGATATTCTAGCACTTAGTATGTCCTCCAAAACTTTAAATATACTACTCTAACCCTCTTGGCACTGCGTGTACAAGTTCATGACACATTTTCACATCCGTCCTGTTTAACTCTTAGAGGACGACCTCCTTGAATGTTCTGGGGTCTCATTTATAAACGTTGCATATTTACAAAATGGACATATAATATCTCAACTCAACTTCGTTGTTTTTAATTTATTTACACATTCGTGCCGTCGAACTGTTGTATAAACGCAATATCACACGAGTGAGCGTGCGATATGGCTGTATATTGCACGGCTGTGATTTACCCACGGCCGAATCAAAGTCATGCAATATACAGCCATATCGCACGTCTACTCGTGTGATATTGCTCATATATATTACACACACACACACACACACACACACACTCAGACCTGCTAAATATAATGTAACTTAATAATATAACACATAATATGACATATAATATAACACAATCCAGTTGATGAAAAGCGCATATTAATCATATATGTGTATATTAAGGATGCACTATACTAAATTTCTTAGCTGATACTGATACCGATTATTAAGAATGACGATCAACGATGATCAATATCTGCAGATGTTGATAACAATAGTTTAGTTTACTTCAGGAACAATCTGTCCCAACTCATTTTATAAACGACTCTCTCGTCATATAAAAACTGTTATATTCAACTTTTATACATTTTCAGATATAATAATCAACACTCAAATAAAAACTGAAATAGCTGTATACAACTCGACTGCACATCAAGTAGTTTTGCATATGTGAATGTGTGTGTGTGTGTGTGTTTTATTCTGTCGTTGAGTGTAACACAGTACATTCTTCTATAAAAACAGAAAAGTCTGCTTTTAAAACCACATTCAATCCAGCAACCAACAGAGATAAAGCGCTCTCACTATCAGCTCCTAATGAAATTCCAAGTGAAAAATAAAAGAAAGCTGCTTTTCTCTGGACAGCGGTGAACGGCTGCCGGCTCCTGATAGCACTGACTAAACACTTATCAGCGTCTGCTGCATTATATCTCATACTTTCAAAACAAATCCATGCCAATGTGTCACTTTAACAGACATGAGAACTAAGGCTGTGTTTCCCTTGTGAGAACTGACAGATTTAAATCTTCAGTGCTTGCCTTTCATTCAGCTATCGACAACTTTCAGATGTTTCTCGGTGCTTTCTAGAAGAAACAGTTGAGATCTTGTGCCTCAGTTATTATGTCAACACTTACTGACTGGTGTACTGTGTAGAATATTTCTGTCATGTTAGTGATATTCATTCATTCATACTTAATGAGTTGTCATGTTGTACTAACAGTAGGTTGTGTCTGTAATTCTTTCTCCAGGCTGAACTGTGTTTAAAGCTGGTTTGACCTTTTAAAAGACTGAATTACAGACTTTTCTCTTTACTCGTGTGTAAAACGGCTGCTTCGGGCGAGTCTGTCTTGCATGGCTGATTTTCTCATCTTCTTTTAGGGTTGCTAAAACAAGCAGATTATTTGCCGGCTTGTTGTGAGATCAAATTAATCTAAAAGCTCAAGTGTGAAATTTAGATTTCACCTTTATATGTTTAATTTTATCAGTCAGTTATTCAGTGCTGTTTTTTACACACCCTGTGTATATATATATATATATATATATATATATATATATATATATATATATATATATATATATATATATATATATACTATAGCTGAAATAAAATGTATTTATTTCAAATTATACCGTGGGGACATTGAATGCTTGAATCTGATTGGCTGACGAACGTTCTGAGTTGTGCAATTATTTTCAGGGAGACACACGGCGAATGTAGTTCCAGGCAGCTTTCGTGACCGCATTACAATTCTGTATCACTTCGCCAAATGATTTCTGTTATTTCAAAGGTCTTACAACAGAAAAATAACCAAAACCCACAACGACATTGGCCAAACAAATAAATACAGTAAACAAAAGGATAAAATCGATAGATCTAGTCCATGTTTTTGCCTCAAAATTAAGTTTTATTATGTATGGAAAGCAGATATCCTAATCTCTCTCTCTCCCTCACAGACACACATATAGTTTGCACACACCTTAACATAAGCGCTAATATAGTTAGCACTACTCTGACAATTTTATCAGTAACATAGTTTAAGAACTTAAAAACTACATGACTTCTCACAAGCGAGGTAGCAACAACAGCTCTGTTCATGAAGAAAATGAACTTAAAGTCTCACTATAAACATTGCTGCCGATCACTGAGGTAACATTAATCTCTCTCTCTCTCATTTCCAGTGTGAGTGTGAGCAGGTGGAGTTCTGTGAGTGAAACTTTTCTCCTTTTTTCATTCTCTTCACTGTGTCTATCCCTAGGCTGCGTAGTTCTAGTTGCATCTTTTGCTGGTTTCGGGCCGAGTGCTATCCGCTTTTATTGATGAAACATGTCGGCCCCACACGTGCAGGGGTTAGGCTCACTTACGTGATGTCACACTGTAAAGGTGGCGTCCGCGGTGAGTGTGAAGATTGTTGTTTGGCAATAGAAATGGTGGTGGGACATGAGAGTGGGCTCTCCGCCTCTAGAATGAACAGTGTCACTGTAGTCTTTCTTGGCAGTATAGATAAAGCTAATGAGATAGTTGATCATGGAATAGTTATCAGTGGTGAATTTGTCCCTGTTCTTCCCTTTCATTACCAGCTAAGCGAGTCACTTTGTCAAACTTTCCACCTTTTGTGAGCGATTACATTTTAACTCAGGCTTTATCTCGATATGGGAAACTGGTTTCTCAGATTAAGAAGATTCCAATTACTTGTGACTCTCCTTTGTTGAAACATTGTTTTCAAAAACGTGTTAACAAAACTGTTGCCCTGAAGATTTTTTGTTTTAATTTGTTTTGTTTGAAGATTTAGATAGGAATCATATTGAGCCTCATCTAGCTTCACGTACCTATCTTATTCATTTTATAAAAAATATGAATTATGAGATATTTGGAGATCTTTAAATGGCAATGAAAGGCAATATACTTGGTTCACACATGTGATAATGTTATATCTTTGGCCAGACTGGATAGATTTTACAGCTTTAACTATCATCTTAAAATTTGTAATAGGTGTTATATTATGCCAGTGAGTTTTTCAGATCATAGTATGGTGCATTGTAAATTTATTTTAAGTTCAATAAAACCTAAGAGTGCACATTGGCACTTTAACACCAATTTGTTAAATTATAATTTTTTTAAGGACTCTTTTAAGTCCTTTTGGAATGTTTATAAAACAATGAAGTGTTCGTTTCATTCATTACAACAGTGGTGGGACTTTGGTAAGGTCCAAATAAAGCAGTTTATGCAACAGTACACTCACAATGTTACTAAAGAATTGACTCGGTCCTTAGTGCATTTGGAAAAAGGGATACTTGAATGCCAGAAATTGGCTCAATCTACTGGTGAAATTCGATATATGGAAGCCTGCTCTAAGAAAAAGGCACAGTTGGCAGATCTAGAGTACAAGGGGCTTTGGTCCGTTCACGCTTCCAAAGCATCGATTAGATGTATGTACCATCTAAATACTTTTTCAGCATGGTACAAAATAATGGGCAGAAGTGTTTTATTTATGCATTTCGCTCAGAGGATGGAGGGTTGTTGTCAGACTCTTGATATCCGTAGTAGAGCAGTAATTTTTTTTTATCAAAACCTGCATAGCAGTGAGCTTGATTCAGGGCATTGTATGGAACGTGTCTTCTTTGACAACTTCAACGTTGATCTTTCAGGAGTGTTGACCATGGGATAACTTTGTAAGGCCCTGCAAAGCATGGAGTCTGGGAGGGCACCAGGACTGGATGGACCGCCCATAATATAAGGCATTTTGGTTGGAGCTGGGAGAGAATCTGTTTGAGGTACTCAGTGCCAGCTTGACAGAGGGCAGGTTGCTGCTGAGTTGCCAGAGAGCAGTTATCACCACTATTCTGAAAAAATGGGACCTTATTGATATTAAGAACTGGCGCCCTGTCTCGCTTCTTTGCAGTGATTACAAACTGCTTTCCAAAGTTTTGGCTACTAGACTGGCTGGGGTGTTGGATCAGGTCATCCATCCGGACCAAACATATTGTGTCCCTGGTAGATCTATTTTTGATAATGTTTCTTTAATTCAAGATCTTTTTATGTTTCTAAATTGTTAAACTTAGACTGTGGTTTGTTATCTTTAGATCAAGAGAAGGCTTTCGATTGGGTTGAGCATTCTTATTTGTGGAACACTTTAGCAGCTTTTGGTTTCTGCAAAGAATTTGTAGGTATGATCAGAGTACTCTATTGTGACGTTGAGAGTGCACTGAAAATTAATGGTGGCTTATGTGCTCCATTTTGGGTTTTAGGGGTATCAGACAAGGTTGTTCCTTGTCTGGAATGTTTTACTCATTGGCTATTGAGCCACTGCTTCAACAAATAAGAATAAATGTATGTGGCTTGTGTTTACCAAATTGTAATAATACTGTTCGTTTGTCAGCTTATGCTGATGATATTGTGGAATTGATCAGTAAGCAAAGTGATGTGCAGTCTTTGCTTAATTTAATCATTAAATCTTAATTAAATGAATCATCAAGATTTTAGAATACTGTCTTCTGCTAAGGTTAATTGGCAAAAAGGTGATGCTATGTTAGGTCAATGGTCTGATGGGATACCTTGTCTTCCTGATGGGTTGTGTTGGGGTAGGGGAGGTATAAAATATTTAGGAGTTTATTTGGCAGATGACAGTTTTTACAGAAGAATTGGGAGGGGTGTTGGAAAAAGTCAAATGGCGCATGGATAAATGGAAATGGTTATTACCAAATATATCATATAGAGGGAGGACTCTTATTGTTAACAATTTAGTTGCCTCTTCGCTTTGGCATAGACTGGCATGTGTAGACCCTCCCATTTTTATCTGAAGTGCAAGCCGCTCTTGTTATATTTTTGGGGATAAACTACATTAGGTCCCACAGAGTATTTTATACCTTCCAGGGGAATAAGGTGGACAAGGTTTAATTCACCTACAAAGTAGGATTACTGCTTTTCGTTGGCGTTTTTTACAAATATCTTTGGATGATGATTCAACAGATTGTAGCTGGCGTGCGCTTAGCTGCATGATTCTGCATACCCTTGGATATTTTGGACTGGATAAAATGCTCTTTTTAATGGATCCCCATCAAGTTGGATTGTGAGATGGTCCATGTTTCAGGAGGTAGGGGGTTGTATGTGGTTTCAGAGAGTGGCGGTGAGTTGAGTTCAGGGCTCTCACAGCCAGGGGGAAAAAGCTGCTGAGCAGTCTGGCGGAGCGGGCTCTGATGCTCCGGTACCGCTTCCTGATGGTAGGAGCTGGAAGAGACTGTGAGAAGGATGGGTGGGGTCCTTCACGATACTATTGGCTTTACTGGAGCATCGTGCAAGGAAAATATCCAGGATGGAGGGGAGAGGGAGAGGGGCACATTGATTTTTGCAGCTGTGTTCACTATCCGCTGGAGGGTCTTGCGGTCTGCTGCACTAAAGTTTCCCGTACCAGACAGTGATGCAGCTGGTCAGGACACTCTCAATGGTTCCCTTGTAGAAGGTGGTGAGGATGGGTGGAGGGAGACTTGCTCTTTTCAGCTGGCAGAGAAAGTGTAGGCGCTGTTGTGCTTTCTTGGAGATTGACATGGTGTTGGTGGTCCAGGTGAGGTCCTCTGTGATGTGCACCCCCAGGAATTTAGTGCTGCTGACTCGCTTCAAAGTCGAGCTGTCGATGGTCAATGGGGGTGGTCAACAGAGTTTCTCCTGAAGTCCATCACAACCTCCTGTGTCTTCCCCACATTGAGGGACAGGTTGTTAGCATCACACCATTTAGCCAGCTGTGCCACTTCCTCTCTGTAGTGTGTTTCATCGTTGTTGCTGATGAGACCTACCACTGATGTGTCATCGGCAAACTTGATGATGTGTTTGGAGCTGAACTTGGAAGTGCAGTTGTGGATCAGCAGCATGAAGAGCAGCGGGCTGAGCACACAGCCCTGTGGGGCACCTGTGCTCAGTGTGGTAGTGCTCAAGGTGTTGTGGCTGACACAGACTGACTGAGGTCTTCCGTTTAGAAAGTCCAGGATCCAATTACAGAGGGAATGGTTGAGACCCAGCAGGTTTAATTTATCGATGAGCTGTTGTGGGATTATTGTGTTGAATGCTGAGCTGAGCTTACATAGGAGTCTTTATATACAGAGCCAGGTGGAGGGTGGAGGAAATTGCATCATCTGTAGAGTGGTTTATGTGGTATGCAAACTGGAGTGGATCGAGTGTGTTGGGGAGGCTGGTTTTGATGTTGAGCATGACTAGCCTCTCAAAGCACTTCATTATGATTGGAGTCAGTGCTATAGGACGGTAGTCATTTAGACAGGACACAGGTGATTTCTTTGGTACCGGTATGATTGTTGTGGATTTGAGACATGTGGGGATGACTGCCTGGCTCAGCGAGGTGTTGAAGATATCCGTTAGGACATCTGTCAGCTGTTCAGCACAGTCTTTCATTACACAGCCAGGTATGTTGTCAGGACCCGCAGCCATGCACGGGTTAATCCTAGATAGGGTCTTCCTTACGTCGGCTGGAGACAGACGACATAAGGAATCTTCTTATCGCCTGATCGTTGGGAGGTGTGGGCAGTTTTTGTGCAGGTATGTCATTCTGCATTTCAAACCATGAATAAAAGTGGTTGAGTGCATCTGGGAGGGATGTGTCGTCATCACAGACAAGACAAAAATCTTGAATCTTGAGAAATTCTGCTGGAAAGGAGTAGCAGCACAATAAAGTTGTGATTGTAAGTTACAGTCTGTAAGATGCACGGAAGCGTTACTCGACACGCGACATTGCAGAAAAGTTCACAAATGTAGCGTATGTTGATTCAAATATGGAGAGCATTTTCTAATTTAATAATCTAAGGTTCTCTCCAGAGATGTTTTGACACATTTTCTCTAATTAAGGATGATGTTTCTTTTTACCTGAACATGTTCAGTGTGAGGCAAGCACTGCTAATTCTGATATTGTTTCTTCGCTGGCATTTTCCACAATTAATGTAAAAATTTTAAATGATTTGTAGAACTGAAAGTATTTTTTTGTTCAGCATGGTGGGTCGCGGGTTGAGAACCACTGCATTAAATGAATGTGCTGGCTCATGCCAAATTAATTTTATTAACAAAAAATGAGTTTTGGATGGCTATTTAATAGCCTTGCATTATAGGCTGTTTATTCAGTCATATATTCATATTCATAACAGTTTTGACTTAATTTTTTTTTAAATAAACTCGCTTTGTTCTATATATGTATATATATATATATATATATATATACAATCTAGTGAAACATTTTTATTTACAAATAAAAGATAATAAGTGTACGAATAAATCTTGCTCTTTGTATTATAAAATACATTTAAAAAACAAGCAAATATATTTATATATAAATATTTAATATAATATTAAAATAAACGTATTTCAAATGTATAGCACAATAATAAGGCAGCAACACATTATAGATAGGACAGAACAAGAAAGACTATTATTATCTTTCATTGCGCAGAAGTATTATAAAACGAAATACTCCATTACGGAGCGGCGCAATGCACATCCCGTGCGCAGTATGATGCTCTTGAAACATGGACTCACAGCACACAGGCTGCACAGCCCTCCGAGTCCGCATAGAGAAGAAAAGTACAGGGGGAAGAGATATTGCTGAGAAGTGTATCAAATCTGTGAGTTAGTTTACTTTGAGCCTTTTCTTTTAACAGTTTTAAATTTAGCCTTTTCTTTTAACAGTTTTAAACCTCAGTAACTGTGCGCTCTTGAAGAGTTTGACTGTAGTAACCGAACGCGACGCGCAGTTTGAATGCTGAATTGAGGATGACAGGCAGACGCAGCGGAGAGGGAAGTTCTTGTGGACTTGAATTTAACGAATTTAATATTCATCTGTACCTCAGATTAAACTATGGAACAGCTTCAGAACACTTGAAATATAGTGTGCAAACACCTGATGCTGTGGCTGACCAATTACATTTAACTGCTGGTTATACAACAACACAGAATAATTATGTATGTGACAGGATACAAATCTCTGGTCTTGAGAAATTCTATCCGCGAAAGGAGTAGCAGCACAATAGAGTTGTGATTCCAGTAAGTTACAGTCTGTAATGCATCCCTAGTCAGAAGACAAGGGCAGACCAGGGTATGAGAATGGAAGTTCCAGTAGCGGAAGGCCAAATGCATGGAGAGCATTTTCGATTTTAACCAATCTAAGGGCCCCAACATACAGAACCCCCAGGTATTAGCATGATGTTTCAGTACCTGGTGGGAGACATCTTCAGTGTGAGGAAAACTAGGTTGATTCTGGAAGATATTGTTTCCAGCAGGGGTGCATTTTCCACCCTGTGGTCTGTGTGGGTCCTAAAAATGAACAGGGACACTATACTGAAAGTATTTTGTTCAGCATGAGTGGGTCGCTTTGAGAACCACTGCATCAAATGAATGTGCTGGGGCTCATTAAAATTAATTTTATTAAAAAAAATGAGTTTTGGACTGGCTATTTAATAGCCTTGCATTATAGGCTGTTTATTCAGTCATATATTCATATTCATAACAGTTTTGACTTAATTTTTTTAAATAAACTCGCTTTGTTCTATATATATATATATATATATATATAAAATCTAGTGAAACATTTTTATTTACAAATAAAATGCTCTTTGTATTATAAATACATTTAAAAAACAAGCAAATACATTCATATATAAATATTTAATATAATATTAAAATAAACGTATTTACATGTATAGAACAATAATAAAGGCAGCAACATATTATAGATAGGACAGAACAAGAAAGAGAGATTATTATCTTTCATTGCAGAAGTATTATAAAACGAAATACTCCATTACAGAGCGGCTCTCCTCCGGCGCAGAACGATGTTTGAACACGGAGTCACAGCACACAGGCTGCACAGCCCTCCAGTCCGCATAGCAGAGAAGAAAAGTACAGGGGAAGAGATATTGTGAGAAGTGTATCAAATCTGTGAGTTAGTTTACTCTTGAGCCTTTTCTTTTAACAGTTTTAAACCTCAGTAACTGTGTGCTTTTGAAGAGTTTGACTGTAGTAACGCGACGCCGCAGTTTGAATGCTGAATTGAGGATGACAGGCAGGACTCTGCGGAGAGGGACAGTTTTTTGTGGACTTGAATTTAACAAATGTAATATTCATCTGTACTTCAGATTAAACTATGGAACAGTTCCAGAACACTTGAAATATAGTGTGCAAACACTTTATGGTGCTCTTTATGATGTTTTTGTGGCGTCCCTGAGTGGACTTAACAACAACACAGAATATTATAAGCTTAAAAGCACAGGATCGGATTGGATCGGGTCTGGTCTGACCGATACCGATCCGCAGAAAATGACTGGATCGGATTAACACTGCAGATTAATCCAGCCGTGATCGGATCGATGCATCCCCAGTCAGAAGAGGCAGACCAAGGTATGAGAATGGAACCAGCACGGAAGGCCACCCTGTTTTATCTATATTAATCTGTTTATATCATGTGATCAGATCATAATATGTTGTCTGTTTTTCCTCACAGTCAGATCCAGTTTTATATTCTATTATTATTTCACCTCGCATTTCCCTCCTGATGTTATTTCCTCAGCCGAGCAACAGCCAAGTATCTGTTTGCCAGTTTGCTGGGCCTCACAATTATTTTATTTAACTAATCGTTTGCATAATTTGGAAAGGCAATAAAAGCAATTTTCTCTTCCCCAATCCAGCTGTGATTTACACACAGTAGTCAGTTACAGCATTATCTGCTTTTGGCCTCAGCTGAAATCTCTGAATATTTAAAAGAGTATGGTGTGTATATATGAAATAAAACAATAATGCATTAAATTTTTTCTCTTCCCTTTTTCCTCTTTACACTTTTTAAAAAGATGTTCCGAAAACAAAGACTTTTTTTTGTGGTGCAGCCAGTGAAAATATCAGTAAAAGTAAAGCGAGTAGAACAAATGTTATATATTTAGCATGCATTATTATCCATTCTAATCATAGTGTCTGATTGGCTGGTTCTCATTTAAATGCAGTGACTCATTTCTCAGGTTTTGCGTTTGTAAAATCAGTTAATTAGCATAAACATTAGCTGTGTTCTCAGATCAAACAGAAGGAAACGGCTGTGGAAAATCTATGCTAATGACAGAAATGACTTTGGGCAGGCTGCTTTCGCTTCTGTCATTCTGTGTTCATGTTATGAATGCTGCTCAGTATCACTGTCCTGATGCTCAACAAACCCTGAGCACAGCTTCATCTGTACTTGTGAACTGCGGTCCATTCACTGTCCTGCCAGCAGAGCTTACAGTCACAGGTCACAGGTCATTGACCCTGCAGTGAAGTGGTGTGGGACGGCCGTGTGACATTCAACATACAGAATGTGTTAAAACAGTATAGCTCCGGTCCAAACACTGGTTTCAGTTCGCAACCTTTTTTTGACCAACTTTTCAGTTTCCAAATTCTTACAATGACTTAATCAGGATCGCAATAATTACTTTTACAGAAGAAATGGAATGCTAAACTCTACTTAAAATGATCTTGTCTTTCAAGACGTGTTGACCTTGACATTCATTCAGTAATTCTTTTCTTCATAATGATGCTACGACATCTATACCACATTTCTGATTTTGTGCTCCCCCCCCCAAAAAAATATATATATATAAAAATTAATTTTGAGATCAGCTGCTAATTTAGTCTATTGATTATAATTTTTAACACTTTTGTTTCAAAATCTATTTGTTTATTTGAATACATACTGTGTAAAACTACTACTAAGCTCATCAAAAATACATTTTTGTTTATTTATTTATTCATTTATTTACTGTTTGTTTGCTTGGTTGTTTGAGTAAACATTGTGTAACATTATTTAAAAAGTTTGCAAGGGCCGTTTGTTTGTTCATTTGTTCGTTCATTCATTCGTTCATTCATTCATTTGTTTGTTTGTTTGATTTGTTTGCTGAGTAAACATTGTGAAAATCCTTAATGTTCAATTACTTATTTATTTAACATTATGTAAAATACTGACTTTATAAAAGAAAGAAATTTGCAAGAACTATTTATTTATTATTTTTTTGGGGCTGGTTGTTGAGTAAACATTGTGTAAAATACTTAGCTTGTCAAAAAGAATATGGTAATGCCAAATTGTTTATTTATTTATTGTTTACTTGGTTATTTATCGTTTATACATTTTGTACAATTATTTAAAAAAGGAATTTGGAATGGTCCTTTGTTTATTTCTTTGTTTGTTTGTTTGCTTAGTTCTTTACTGAGTAAACAGTATGTAAAATTATTTAAACATGAATTTGGAATGGCCATTTATTCATTTATTTAATCATAAACATAGTGTAAAACACTTTGCTTCTAAAAAAATAGGTTTAGACTAACTAGGTTTTGAATGATTTTGTGTACAAAAATAAGACATTGATTGATTTGCATGCTTGCTAAATACTCTGGAGCAGCGAGGCCTAAACTGTGTGATTATAAATGAAGGCATGTTTGATGAATTGAAAGATCCAATTTTCCGTTAATGAACTGCTGATGGCCTTTTTCCCAGCAGACACAGCACAATAATACCAATTTTCTTTCCACTTTCACATGTGTTATGGAGTGTAACGACACCTTTATTGTAAATAATCCCTGATGTTTTGACATTGACGTTTGCCGTTGATCTTACTGAAGGACTCGCAGTATTTTACACGGACTGCATGAGCTCGGGTGTCTTTGATTGTGGACACTGATGTCCTCTACTAGTTTTCTGTCCCCTTGAGGATGTTATGAGTGTAGATTGGATTTCCCATCAGACTTAAATCTGTCAAAGCCCTTTTCACTCTTGTTCTCCCGTCTCTTTTTTTTCATGAATGGTTTAATCAATAAAGCTGTATATTGATTTAATGTATAACACAATGCCACATGGACTGTGTTATATTGCTGTAGTTAGTTTGGTCTGTATTTGTCCTGAATGAGGTGGAGCGTTGAAATTATTGGGTCAGAAACATCCCATTTACCAGAAATGCAGGAGCTAGCATGTATTAAATACATTTCTAGACTCTAGACTGACTCCAGAACAAAAATAGGCCAAATATGAATACATTTTTATGCATTTGAAAGGTAGAATGGCAAAATAATGTGTTCAAGATAAGTAAAAAATCACATTACATTTTCCACAGAATGGTTTAATTGTTTAAAATTATTATTTTAAAAGTTGTGGCATATTCATTAAACAAAAAGCCATATCACATATTCCCTGCAACTATCATTTTAAATCTAAAATATTTTCAAGCTATTTATTTATATACAAAATGTAAAAAAAAATATATGATATAGTGTAGATATAGAGGTAAAGTATTATACAAAATATAACAAACTATTATTAACAAGCTATTCATAAATATATAAAAATATATATATTTTCATATGTTCATATATGTTTATGCACCTTACGCAGCCTATCGTAGTGTCATAGTCATAGTCATAAACATAGTCATAGTCATAGTCATAAACATAGTCATAGTCATAGTCATAGTCATAGTCATAGTCATTGTCATTGTCATAGTCATAGTCTTGCCTAGGATTACTCTTTGTCTTGCCTCATCTGTGACTGTTTGCTGTGTATCGACCCATGCTCGTTTCTGACCATGTCTTTGAATAAAACCCTGCAGATGGATCAGCACGTTTCATGTTCTGATAATTTTCTAACAATTCTAATGTCAGTTGCACCACCCTGACACTAGTTTTATTTATTACCCAATACAGTTTAATTCATAGAATTTATATCTTCAAGTCACCATATGAATTACGTTTTTAATGTGTTGTCGAATGAATTATCCGATCTGGACAAAATTGTCTTTGACCCAGTCACTTTTATCTACAGCAACCAACTATATAATTCATTTAAATGCATATATTTATCAGTATGTGGCCCCTGGAAATCGAACCCATGCATGATCATGGTGTTGCGAACACAGTAGAAAACTAATCACGGAAACATGTTTAGATTTAGTTTTTAACTTGAAGACTACAAATCCCTAGTTCAGATGTAAACTGTGTCTCTGGCCATCATCCGGTTCTGTCCAGCTCCTCACATTTTGCTGAACTCTCCTCAATCTTTGGCTACTTGCAGGTTTAGACAGCTATTTTTGTCCGCTGAGAGGATGTCTGGGTAATCCCTGCGTGCAAATACACAGTTTGTGCTTTCAGTTTGTGAAATGAAATGCTGCTCTATGCGGAATTGTTCAGCTGGGAACAAACACACTCGGTCTGCCGTGTATTGAATGTTATTGTACAGCAGGGCCTGTTATTCAACTTAAAACGAGATTTGCCCTCCAGGAGGAATCACAAGAACTGCTGGGGAAAAAAAGCATACAGAACAAATACTACAAGGTTGCACCGAGTTCAAGGTGTTGTTTCTTTTTTATACACATCAACTGAAGTTTTTTCTTCCATACATTAGTGTTTACTGAGGTTTGCTTACCGCTGCTTGTCAGGATCCAGCTCGTTGCAACAGATATTCAAGCGTTTGGACAGCAGCCGTGTCAGATCTGCTGAGGAAGGAAGACATCAGCCTGGGTTTTTACACACTTCACAGCAGAGCCACTGGAGCGTTTCTGTGCCGTATAGATCAGTGTGACAGATTCACCCTCAAGCTACGGTTTCATTCAGTTTCGGTTTAGTATAATATATATATATATATATACACACACACACACACAGTAAATATATAATATGTATGTATTATATATTACACACAGAGTGGTGCTTGCTGTAGCAGTTGCGTGGCACTTCAGAAACCCTTCTCCTTCCCCAGCTCCACCTGTCAAGATCTGCTACGGGGTGATTTTACTTCATATGTTATATGTGCAGCAGCAGTGTTTCCTACATGCTCACAGCAGCATGTCTGTGGGTGAATTACTAGCAGCAGCAGAGTAGCAGATCTATTCCACCAAGACCAAACACATTAACATTACCGTGTATATTACCATGCTAAACTCTCTGCGAGTTGTCACGACAGAACATATTTTATTTCAGTTAGTTGCAAATGCATCATTTCTCATTTCAGTTGTTTTTTTTTCATTAAGTTTTTCACCTAATTTGCACATTTCATTCTATTTCAACTTTATTTCACTTACGATTTTTATATTAGTTAAAAACAACACTGGTTTCGTTGTAGCGGCTCTTTGCGTACTGTGCAACATTATCATTTGTGACTGTCATTTCTGCTAAGAAATACAACATACTGTAACGATGTAGTGTAATGTAGTGGCTAAAATACAATTAATAGCATTATTAGCTTATTAGTTTAGTTGTAAGTGCAATATTTTATTTTTATGTTATTTTTATATAATTTTTTTTGCATATTTTGCCTCTTTATTTGACAGAAATAGTAGTAATTGGAATTTGATTGTTGAAATCATGAACTAAGCTTGGTGCCAGAGTTAGCAATGTGTCACCCCTGCTTAAAAAAACAATAGAACCATTTCCCAAAACACAATGGAAAATGTAATGGATTTAATGGTTTTAATGGGAATCGTATTGGTTTTAATGGAAACTATAATGGTGTTTACTGGTATGTGATGGATTCTATTGGTGGGATGTTAAATCCTATTGGAAAAATGCCCAAAACACACTAAAAAATTACTTTTGTAATGGTTTTACTGGAAAAAGCTAATGGTTTATGATGGTATTTTAATGGAAACCATTGGGATTCCTGTGATGGTTTCTATTGGGCTTCTATTGTTTTTTTATTATTGGCAGGGACTAGCATAAGCATCAACGTCTGTTGGATGCAAAGCCTATCTCTGAGACTTTTTTTGAATGAAAACATTTTTCAACAAATGTGATTTTTAGATAACAAGGAAGTTTGCTTTATATCTTATAAATGATTATACATTTATATCTTATAAATGATTAGAAAGCTGGAGTGTAGTTTTTAGAGTGTAGTTCGCATTTAGCTTATGTCTTTGCCTGACAGGTACTGCCTATTGTCAGCTTCAAGTGTTATAAGGAGTAATTATTAGCATTACCTATATAATGGATATGATTTGTATCCATTGCTATTAATAATTACGAGTTACAGCATGAGAACGACATGTATTTCTTAAACGTTTTGTCAATGCTTAGGATAACACTAGCATATAACAATGCTAATGAACTAGAAGTCACAAAACGTTTTTGCATTTCATGAGGCGACTTTAAATGTTCACAAGAATAGAAAATATATTCAGACACTGTCCAGCTAGCTACTCCAGTAAAAGTTAGCATGTATATGCTATGCTAGTACTAGGCTAGCACATGAAGAATTAGCATCTTTGCTGTGTCCTCACCTGTTTAATTTTAAGTTATGTACACGTTTTATGAGGGTGTGTATCAGCAGTGCGTTTTCAGAGAGGGCAGTCACTTCTGATTTATTCATATTTGTCAAATCAACATCTTGTTTTTTTTTTAATGCAAAAAAAAAAATGCATTTTGTGTGAATGTTGAAATCTGTTTAAAAGGTGACAGCGGTCACATCTTAGATGACGTCTACTTTATTTCTCCCTGTAGGAATCCACCCATCTGCTGGATTGCTTTCTCAGGACCGAAATAATAAAAATTGCTTGTATTTCTAACGTGAAATGTTGCTGGAGGCTTCTATTGTTGTATTTTACCTCATGTTTTTGAGGTGGCGAGCACTTATCACAGGCACACTGCTCCCCACCAAGTGTAATGGATTCTGCTTTCAGGATTAGACTCGGGAATATCTCAGCAATACCTAGTAGGAAGCTGGTGCTTGGGCACATTTTTGTTTCCTTTTTTTTCTTTAGTACGACTCATTTAGCATGATGCGGAAGTGCTAGAGAGTGTTTTTTTTCAGTAGTGATTATAGTCTGGATTTAGCCTGTTGGGTTTTGCAGGGTTATTAGCAAGAATGTCACCAATACTGTTTATTAATGTCATTTTAGCACTTTTATTTGCTGCCACTAATGGTGCAAAAATTACAGCTTGAAGGTGACCTGTTTGAACCGTTTTAGCAATTTGGAACATTTTAAAATGATTACACTGGTTTACGTTCAACCGCTGTATTTGGCTACATTAAATGATACGATGATGATACTGTTTATTTATGTTCTTTTGACCATTTGATGTCTGTATTAGAAATCAGAGATCTATCTATCTATCTATCCATCTATCCATCTATCTATCTATCTATTTCTCTCTCTCTCTCTCTCTATATATATATATATATTAACAAATTATATATAAACAGTGAGACGGTTGAAGTTCTGTTATCACTGGAATATCACACTCCTCTCAGCCAATCAGATTCG
The DNA here is from genome assembly GCA_027564155.1 of Gymnocypris eckloni scoliostomus. NCBI lineage: Eukaryota > Metazoa > Chordata > Actinopteri > Cypriniformes > Cyprinidae > Gymnocypris > Gymnocypris eckloni. Next base: position 29,719,590 of record CM050418.1, read on the forward strand.
AGGACAAGTTGTACAACTGTAACTGTTGTATAAATATAAATGTTAATTTAATGTGTGATTTCTATTCAAATGTGAACACATAAAATATGTAATTATACAAGTGTTTTGCTATTATGGATATAAATATTTAAATACTTATTCAGTTATTTCTATTATTTTTGCTTAATACAAAAATAGTCTGTAAAAGTAAAACATATTTAATATAGATAATATATAAACTTATTTAAAAAAAAATACAATTAATTACAAAAAACAGTGTTTGTTTGTGGGGAAAAAATGCATGATAACTGCTAAACAAACTATAAATAAATAAATAAATAAATAGGAAGTGACATTATTTGGCAAGGAAAAAAGTAAATAACCTTTCTTTCTTAAAATATTTTTTTCTTTGTTTCTTTCTTATTTATTTTAGTATTTTTTAACAGTGTAGACTGTATCTGTCAAGCTTATCTTTCAAGTTCTTACAGATTTTATTTACAATAATTTAAGTTAATTTAAGATGTGTAGTCTGGTGAAATGACAGCTGAATTTTATTCACAAGGATTGGGGGCCAAAACAGTTAAATTATTTGCCAGTCATCTAATGCAATTATTTAATTTAAATCATTCATTCTTGTTGCATACAAGCACATTTTCAAATAAATATGTGTTCTTTTACTGATTCCATATATGAATTATACTTGAAATGCCACACACACATGAATACGCACATTCCCATATCTGCTTTAGATATGCTCAACATGACATGCTTTATTTAGTGACATTTTATTGAACAGAAATTTGAATGCAAAAATAAGTCCAGGCTGTTATTTCAACAGACTGATTAATTTTCATGAGCTGTGGTCCATTGTGAGTTCAGGTCAGCCCGGAAGCCATCGTGTTACGAAAAACCCCAGTGGTCCCTCACTGCAGAACAAAGATCCAAGGGGTGGGGTTGGATCCACATCTATTGGGTGGGTTTAGGGATCAGGGGGTGAAAACGGCTAGGTTAAGGTTTATGTAAGGTAGGAGGAGTTGGATCTAGATCCAACCATGCCCCCTGGATCTTGTGTTCTGCAGTGAGGGCCATCTCAAAAACCCTGTCAGTCAACAGAAGCACCACCCTGTTTGGCCAACAGAAGGAGCTCTTATGTTACACATGATATTAACAGTTGTGATTTGAAATATGCATAAGTTATCGTGAAGGTTACATAGAAGGTTAGATTAGTCTGTTTAGAGGCACGGAGTGAAAAAACAATTCTGAAATTGCTGCATTCACCCTTTGTGAGCGAATCAAGGAGACTCTCCGGAATGAGATGTGCATCTGAACACCAAGATTAATGGCACCTTTGAACCGTTACACTACAGCACCCGGAATAATCACGGCCGCGCGGCTAATCTCCACTTTGATGAGTTCCTTCCTTAGCGGGAGAGAGAGAGAGAGAAACACAGATTACTGCACACTTGACTGCTCAGACACTCACTGCGGAGTGTACCAGCTGCTCAGAGTGTTTGTTTTCCTTGCTTTCATTTTGTTTCTGCTTTACCTGCAGTTGCAGTTTTGTTTGGTGCCGCAGTGCATTATTTCCATTGCTATTTCTTATCTAATCATTGTATAGCTTCAAATGAGTGGACTTTTATTGCTTGCATTTGAGATCTCCATTTGTGCTTTTTAAGTTATAGTCAGTGGTTGGATTCTTAGAAAGGACGCAACAAGGTACCAAAAAGCTTCTACATCAGATCAGATCTCTTTCCGATGGGTTTGCACCGTGTCTTTGGCAGCATAATGAATCACTGAGCACGTCTGTGTGCAGGACTCATGCATTCATCTCGATTACAAAGCCCAGCAATCATTCGCATTACTTGCAGCTGATATAATCAGAAACACGCTCTTTGATTGAAGCAAGCTGATGGATTCCATGGCCTTTTGGGACTGTTTGACGACTGTACATGCTGTACATTGGGCTTCCTAAAATCAATTGTTGCTTAGTGGGGTGCAGTGTTATTATTCTTCTATTATATATATATATATATATATATATATATATATTAGTGCTCAGCGTAAATGAGTATACCCCCTTTAAAAAGTAACATTTTAAACAATATCTCAATGAACACAAAAACATTTTCCAAAATGTTGACAAGACTAAGTTTTATATAACATCTTATAACATGAAAGTAAGGTTAATAATATAACTTAGATTACACATTTTTCAGTTTTACTCAAATTAGGGTGATACAAAAATGAGTACACCCCACTGAAAGTCTCTGGAGCAAAGCTAAATTTTAGACTACAAATGTCTAATTTAACAATAATTCAACCACAGGTGAGTCTAATTATTCATTACACAGGTGACAGTTGACTATAAATACAAATTAGATCATGGCATACATTTACAATAGTGCATTTTGATAATGATTCCTATATTCTGTAAACACGAAGGGGATTTACAGCTGTCACTCTGAAAACTTGGGGTTTTATCTGTATAATCTGTTTTTGTACACACATTTCAGCATTTACGCTGGGTAACATCTGTTTTGCTTCTCAGCTGGACATGAAATGTCATCTGTACTGATTAACCCAGAGTGTGTGTGCGTGTGTATAAATGTTTGAGGCTGAGTTATATTTTCCAGTGCATTAAGAGTCAGTGACCACAAAGTGGCGCTGTGCGCATATAACAAGTAGCATTTTCGATTGAGACACGTTTTATTCTCTCATTTAATGCGTCACTGGTTTCTGGGTCTGTTTCCACTGAGAGTCTGTCAAATTTTTCTGACAGATTAAAAAGCTAATAGATTTTGTCTGCTATTAAGAGCCTCTACATAATTTGTATAATTTGTTTGGTAGCACAGGGTTTGCTGTGGCCTATTTGTTGTTTTTTAAAAGCCTTTGTAATATTTGTCTTCATTAGTGATTATTTTGTGACAGTAAATGTGCTATTATGTTGGAATGCAGTTTGACTAAATGCAGTTTGAAACTCACCCTTCAAATGGAGTTAGCTGTCTCCTGATCATTTTGGTGAATAAGGGTTTAGATCATTTTTTCCCCCCGAAAAGTGTGGTTCTGTCAGATGTATGTGAGATGGCATCGCTGAAAACTGGAGTCAGTCTTAATCCTCCTCACGTCTCACACGCCCTTGAAACGATGCATAACTTTTACTCATCTTAAATGTTGGTGTACAGATAATGAAAACAATCATCCGCTTAGTAAGTGGTTAGTTTTAATCATATAAATGGTATAGAAAGCAGAATTCAATCCAGATCAAACAGGTTCTAAGAGTGAGGCAAACTTAATTAAGCTTGATGTTTTTAAAATGGCTGTGCGATTTTGCACAGTTTACTGTGGAATGCGGACGGGGACAAAACTCTTTAAACGGAATGCGTGAAATTTGACCATATCAGCACTCTCGATTTGTCCAAGTTAATTCATCAACACGCACAGCAGCCAATGAAACAGCTGAGACTATTTTTGCATATGTAACTCAATTGTACTTTGGTATATGTGTATACAAACATCAGGCGTCATGTTTAAGGCCCCATTTGGGGCAAAAAGAAGTTTGAAAAGACTGAGCGATGGTATACTGTTTTCTAACATTCCAACACCCCCGCGCTGCTGGAGGCAGTGTGTAGATTAATGTAAACATGTGTCTCGACGCTCACGCATATGCCCTAAACACAACAACGATGCAATGGAGGTGTATCTAGGTGTGAGATAGGTGCCAACGGTCAGAATAATATTGACTAAAAAAATAATGTATTAAGTATCATGTTTGCAACACAAAATGACCATTCCATTTTCAGGTTTCTTTATTCGTCACATACTAAATTATACAGGGTATAATCAGAAGTGAAATGTAAATCAAATCAGGTCCGCTCAGTGGACAGTGCAAAAGAATAAAATTACAATTATATAAAAGTAACACAACACAAGAGCATATATATAGGTAAAAAAAGAGAAATAAAGAGTAAAATGTACAATAGAATAAAAAGTGCAAACAAATAAGATGTGCAAAAACAGTATATTGGGACTTAATAAATAGTAATATGAACAAGAGGGATGTGCAAGAGGGATGTGCAAGAGGGATGTGCAAATGGGTTGTACCGGGTATGTACAGATAGCAGCAATACGGATGATGAGAATATGAATGTTTTACAGTTAATAATGAGTCTTGTAAATGTTTATGAAACTGGGTTTGTGTTAATTAAGTGTGTTAATTAACACTTTAAGTGTGAATGGCTCATAGTCTGAAAACTTTAGCATGATGTGGAACAAAATATTGGAGTCATCTCAATAACACAAACCTGTTTGTTACTTCATTTTATTAGTCTTAATTTATTTTATTAAACTGGATAAATTATTACACTTTTTATATTTGATGTGGTGTCATGATTTGATAAAAACAAAGGTTTACTGTTGTATGTTCTTTTGGCATTTAATTTATTTTATACCTTTTACATTTGCTTATTGAAAGAAAGACAGCAACAGCAGCAGTATGGTGTAACATTTATTTGAAACATGTATTTGGTACCTGCTACCTTATATCGTTACTCTTTCTTTTCTTTTCGTGGCTTTGGAAAACTTGAATCTGATGTTTTTCTACATCGCTTTTTGCATAATTCCAGGTCGTTGACATCAAGCTTAGTAGCAATTTCTTTCTGGAAATTAAATGCTTTCTCTGAATCTTTAAAGTCTGTCTGCTAGCGATTGTACAGGTGCGGATATACAGTATCTCACAGAAGTGAGTACACCCCTTACATTTTTGTAAATATTTTATTATATCTTTTCATGTGACAACACTGAAGAAATGACACTTTGCTACAATGTAAAGTAATGAGTTTACAACTTGTATAACAGTGTAAATTTGCTGTCCCCTCAAAATAACTCAACACACAGCCATTAATGTCTAAACCGCTGGCCACAAAAGTGAGTACAGCCCTAAGTGAAAATGTCAAATATGAGGCCTAATTAGCCATTTTCTCTCCTGGTGTCATGTGACTTGTTAGTGTTACAAGGTCTCAGGTGTGAATGGGGAGCAGGTGTGTTAAATTTGGTGTTATCGCTCTAACTGTCTCATACTGGTCACTGGAAGTTCAACATGAGACCTCATGGCAAAGAACTCTCTGAGGATTTGAAAAATAATTGTTTCTCTACATAAAGATGGCGTAGGCTATAAGAAGATTGCCAAGACCCTGAAACTGAGCTGCAGCACGGTGGCCAAGAAAGACCATACAGCGGTTTAACAGGACAGGTTCCACTCAGAACAGGCATCGCCATGATCGACCAAAGAAGTTGAGTACTCGTGCTCAGCGTCATATACAGAGGTTGTGTTTGGGAAATAGACATTTTGGAAAACGTTTTGTGTTTGGGAAATAGACGTTTGGGAAATAGCATTGCTGCAGAGGTTGAAGGGGTGGGCAGTCAGCCTGTCAGTGCTCAGATCGTACGCCGCACACTGCATCAAATTAGTCTGCATGGCTGTCTTCTCAGAAGGAAGCCGTTTTTATTTTATTGCACATTTTATCTTAGATTTTATTATTTTTCTAATCTTATTTTTTATTTTTTACTTAATTTTTCTTTCATGTCTATATTTATGTATATTCTCTTGTCTTACATATAATTGCACTGTCCATGTAGCGGACCTGACTTAGATTTCACTGCTGGTTAAATCCTGTATAATTGTGTATGTGATGAATCAATGTTGAATCTTGAAAAAGCTGAGGGTAAAGGTGATGGACTGCCCAAGCAAGTCTCCAGACCTAAACCCTATTGAGCATCTGTGGGGCATCCTCATATGGAAGGTGGACGAGCGCAAGGTCTCTACCATCCACTAGCTCTGTGATGTCGTCATGGAGGAGTGGAAGTGGACTCCAGTGGCAACCTGTGAAGCTCTGGTGAACTCCATGCCAAAGAGGGTTAAGGCAGTGCTGGAAAATAATGTTGGCCACACAAAATATTGACACTTTGGGCACAATTTGGACATTTTCACTTAGGGGTGTACTCACTTTTGTGGCCAGTGGTTTAGACATTAATGGCTGTGTGTTGAGTTATTTTGAGGGGACAGCAAATTTACACTGTTATACAAGCTGTACACTCACTACTTTACATTGTAGCAAAGTGTCATTTCTTCAGTGTTGTCACATGAAAATATATAATAAAATATTTAAAAAATGTGAGGGGTGTACTCACTTCTGTGAGATACTGTATTTGTGGCACCTCAGCTATTCGACGCAGTGTATTTATGTTACTTGTGACTTGGAGATGTTGTTCTCCTGCCTAACCTCCGTTGAATGAGAAACGAACTGGGGAAAATAAATAAATAAATCGCACGTCAAAGAAGGTGGAGCTCCAGAACACACCCACCAATTGCATAATCGCCACAGACCAATGGCAGCTCAAAGGTGTTTAGGAGCCAAAATTAACCCTCCCAGAAAGTTTGCTTTGGTGAGCGGTTTTGAACTGCCGAAACGAACTCAAAACGAACTTCGTTTCAGCCTGATTTTGTTCGAAATGATGTCATATCAGTTCGTTCTTCGATCTCCTTTTAAGTATATCGGGGCCTTTATTCATGAAAGATGTTCTAATGGTACACTGGTATGCATGTATGAAAACATCAAACATTATATTTGTTCATGAGGGAAAATGCATCGGTACATTGCATGTGATATAAGTCTAAGTTTAACGTTCTTTCTCAGGTAGAAAAGTATGGTCTGTTTCTGCCACTGAATATTGTTTTTCAAAAAAGATAGTTGTGAGTTTTTATCTCACAAGTTTGTCTTTTTTAGAAGATTTGTGAGATATAAACTTAAAGCTATAAAATCAGAATTGCAACTCTGTAACTCTGAGAACTCTGAGAAATTAAGTCATAACAGGGAGATAAACACTTCACAATTTTGACTTTCATTTCTTAGGATTGCATGATATGAACTTGCAATTGTGAGTTATAAAATCAGAACTGTGAGATATAAACTCGAAATGTATATTCGCTATTGCGAGTTATAAAGATTTTTATCTCGCAAATGCGAGTTTGTATCTCGCAATTCTGTCTTTTTTATCAGAATTGTGGAATATAAACTTGCAATTCTGAGGGGGAAAAGTCATGTTATGAGATATGTTCTCAGAAGTTTGTAAGGGAAAAAGGTGTAACAGTTTAATTTGATAGTTAACCTTTGACATTCTATTAACAGTAAGTAACTTTGCAACTACATGTCAGCAAGTCATTAGAGTATCAGTCGACTGTCTGTTTAATATCTTCTAACACTTTATTTTGATGGGTCCACAGCATACAATATACTTACTATGAGAAATTTTGCAAGTATATGTCAACTTTTTCTACTAACCCTAAACCTACCCTACTGAGAGTTAGTAGACATGTAGTTGCAATTTAATGAGAATTGGTTGACATGTAGTTACAAAGTTACCTAGTAGTATGTCTAAATTGGACTATCCAAAAAAGGTGTAACCAAAAAAGGATAAAAAAAGTCAGAATTATGAGTTCTTATCTCACAATTCTGAGAAATAAAGTCAGAACTGCATGTTTAACTCTAGCAATTTCAAGGTTTTTTTCTTGCTATTGTGTGTTTATATCACGAAATTCAGATTTATTTTCTCAACTTCCCGCTGCCCTGTATCTTGCTCTCTCATTGGCTGTAGATCATCGCCGATGTATTTTTCAGTTAGAACTCATTTCTCACAGCAGGAATTTGAATCGCAGACAGCTCCAGATATTTAGCATGCCAAATATTTTACTGGCTTTGGCGATTCTCTCAGATCGCTTCTATGATAATTCACAATGTGTGATTGTCACTCACATGAACAAGCAATGATTTGCCTCAAATTTCAGCCATTTTCTGGCTATTTCGCAAAACCTGTCGGCGAGTGAAAATCGGGGCTAAAATACTGCAGTGTGAATGCAGCATTAGAGTAATTATAAAACTCTTAAATTGTAAAACCGCACTAATTTAAACAATCTTAAATGTACAGTAACAGAAGTTAAAGTTATCTAATTATATTTCATGATTTCTCCAATCAAATGAAATTGTAAGAAAGCATCTAACATTGGGCTAGTGAAATATACGGTATATGTTCAATCTGAATATGATCAAAGGATTATTAGAAAAAAAATATCACTTGACGCCAAGTAATTAAAGTCTCAAGTCTCAAAAGCTTACTTCGGATAGAAGCATCTGCTAAATGATTGCTGGCTTGCTTGTGTGGAATTAATCATTTCAGACTTGACATTTCTATAATAATTTGACAGTCTCATCTTCAAATCGCTGACATTATAAGGATTCCCTCACATACAGGGAACCTCAATAGCTTTTAATTTCCTGGTCCAATATGGGTCTGTTTAAAATAGCTCTATATTCATCTCCTGTTTATAACTCACTAAATCTCCACTCCAAACAGCCGATATTAGAGACTCCATCCAGGTGGTGCTATACATAACTAGAAATATCACTGAAATCAGTCTGGATTATCCCAATGTCTTTGCTGTCTGTTGTACAGCTTTTTGTGGGTTTCTTTGCCATTATTCAAATAATCTACCACTTTGCTACATGCTAGTCTGTCATTACACGTCTGTGAGCACTTGGATAGAATATTTGAGCAAATGCACCAGACTTTATGTAGATAATCATAAGTCTGGACTGCAATCTAGCCGACTTCACCTCTTCAGCACTTTACTTTCGTGGGATATCACTATGTAAATGTAATTATTAATTTATGAATCTCTTGTAAAGCCAGTGCCGTCTAAGCTATGATGGAGTTCATATTAGAGGTCAGGCAAAAGCTCTTAAAACCAGCACGGATCTATACAAAGGACAGCTGACTGGAATACTCATGGCATTTAATAAACCTCATCCGGACGGATGTCGTTTTATGGTTTTGTTGCTTCTTTTTATTTTTTCTTGGTTGCGCTCGGAATGGATTTCTGATTATTAATGAAGCAGTTTATACATCTACATTACATTTACATTTATTCATTTATCAGACGCTTTTATCCAAAGCGACTTAAAAATTAGGAATACAATAAATTTATCATAAAAAGGCAATAACACGAGAAGTGCTAGCAATAAAAGGTTTCAAACATCCTTCACAAAGAGTACAGCTAGAACAAGGAGCAGTAAAATCATAGAAGGAAACATTTTTATACAAAAAAATAAATAATAATATATATATATATACACACACCAGTCAACATTTGAAGTGGATCAAAACCTTTCAACAAAATTGTTCTAAAACCTAAAAACTTTGATGAACTTTTTTGATCCACTTCAAATGTTGACTACTGTATGTGTATGTATGTGTGTGTGTGTGTGTATATATATATACTTTTTAACAAGATATATGTAAAATAATGTAGGAATGTATGAGGCAATAATAACAATTGTTGTCACTCATCATAGAAAGAAAATGGTTTTATCTTACTATTGTTCATATTATTTTATTATGGACTTTTAGAAAATGATTTATCTTAAAATGTGTTTGATATAGCCTACTGATGTAGAAATGTTTATTTATTTATTTATAAATAATACAATTATAATTTCATAGCTATAATGTGATGTATACAAAATGTCAAAATTTATGAGATACAAAATGTCTAATTATGATCATAAAGTCAAAATTATGAGATAAACAGTCATTATGAGACAAAAAGTCAATATTTTGAAGATACAAATTCTTAGTTATGAAGAAAGTCAAAAATATTTTTTTTATGTAACAATTATGACTTTTGATTGAATAACATTTTGACTGAATAATTTCCAACATTTTATCACTTTTTTGCATAATTTCACAAAGACAAATTATGAGAATTTGATATGTCAAAATGATGACAGTCATACGTATGAGAAAACAAATTTAATTATAAAGTGAAAATCATAAAATAAGTTTTAAAACGTATTAAGTATAAATTAATAAATTAAAATAAGTTAGTTTAGTAAAATAACAACAAAAACTGTATTTTTATGTAATAATTGACATTAATCACATAACTTTGACTTCACAACTTCACAATATAGAAGCTTATTTGGACTAGAATCCAAATAAAAAGTCACGATTATGACAAAAAAGGTCATTTGAGATTAAAAAACAAAAAACATTATAAGATAAAAAGTTGAAAAAAAAAAGATACAAAATCATATTTATGAAATACTGATACTGTGGCCTATAACCCCTCCTCGAACTTCCCGCTGCCCTGTATCTTGCTCTCTCATTGGCTGTAGATCATCGCCGATGTATTTTTCAGTCTGAACTCATTTCTCACAGCAGGAATTTGAATCACCGACAGCTCCAGATATTTAGCATGCCAAATATTTTACTGGCATTGGCGATTCTCTCAGATCGCTTCTATGATAATTCTCAATGAGTGATTGTCACTCGCACGAACAAGCAATGATTTGCCTCCAATTTCAGCCATTTTGCAAAACCTGTCGGCGAGTGAAAATCGGGGCTAAAATAGTGCAGTGTGAACGCAGCATTAGAGAAAAAATAAGATACAACATCATATTTATGAAATAAGTTGAAATTAAAAATGAACTATGTATTAATTATGACTTCAATCTTATAATTTTTACTAGAATAAACACAATAAAAATAATATTGTAACACTTTTTGCAAGACTAAAGACTAAAGTTGGGGACTAAAAGACTAAAATAATTTTTTAAACTGTGCTTTTTGAACAAGAATGCTCTTTACTGTTGTTTCCTTGTTAAAAGAAGTGAACTAAAATTAATAAGAAAAATATTTATTGGGCCAACTTTATTTGGTTGTGATGGAAGTGATGCCACCACAACTGAGGAACAGTCGTAATTTGTCTAAAAATGTATATTACTTATCACAATGAATATTGCGGGGGTTAGTTTAGATCATAATAGACTGAACAATGCCATTAATACATATTCCCTATGTTGATATATTCTGAGAATGAAGGTAAAACAACAAAATAGAGACACATGAAAAGTAGTGAAAATTAATAGTGAAGGCATATCAAAATGTTTATAACAATGTAAAGTTTAATTGGTTTCATCAAATAAGCCCAACATGTAAACCACCTGTTATTAAAAACATAAACCTTTCTCATTAATTTAAATCTGCTTTTGCATTAAACCGGTTAAAGTTTGTCAGTAATTCTGCCCGAGCGATGCTATCAGACATAACTGAAGATGTCCTCTCAGCCGTGTCTCTCGTGGCAGTGACTGTCGGGAATAGTGTGTGGTTGAAGTCTCTTTGATTTAATGACAGTGCAACACTTGTGCAGTTCATAAACAGATTTTTTTTTCATGTGTCTGTTTATGCGTGTGTTGTCTGAGAGGTTAATTAGAATTTCCTCAGCCTTCAGTTTCATCTCCAGGGTTTTACTCTTTAGCACAAAAACAAGATTCTTTGCAATAATTATGAGCACCATTAAAACAGGAACTAACACAGGAGAGGTTTTCCGGGGTTTCGGAGCTTCCCATTAAAAGTCTGTATTTTAAGTTTACTTTTAAAAACCCTGTCATACACTCCATAATTGCTGCTGAGGAAATTGAGATCAGTAGCTTGTCTGAAATTTCTGATACCTTTATTTTCTTTTATTTATAGGTCAGTGACGTGCAGAGTCTAAATCTATTAATTTATTCACTCATACATTATTCATACATAAAAAATAGTTGACACGTACTTGAGTGTGTCTCTTGAATGATGCACATGATTTTTAATGACTGATGTACAGTACATTTTGATATCTTTTCTGGGATAGGCAGTAGACAGAAATGTCAAGGTGTAACCATTAAATGAGACATCTCAAAAAACAATTTGAAGTTAATCTGCCATAACTATTTCTGATAATATTAATAGTTACTATTACTACTTTTACTACTAAATATTAAGAATATCATTAAATTAAATGTAAATAAATACATAAATAACATTCTATTAAAATATTGAACAAACTGAAATATATTTTATATGTACAAATATACATATTTTTAAAATATATTAGGGCTGTCAATCGATTAATCACATACTTGTCATGAGTTAACGCGCGATTAATCACAACTTAATCGCACATTTAATTTGTTCTAAATGTACCTTTAATTATTTTCAAGTTTTTAATACTCATGGACAAATGTGGATGCTTTATGCAAATGTATGCTTATTATTATTTAAACCATAGTCAACATCGAGCTATGAAATAGTGAATGCAACGCAACCCATTCAAATTATAACCAGCCCTGAAGATGTTAATCTGCACAAAAATCCTGATAATCGAGCCGTCGGCATATTAAATCAAATACACATAAGATAAAGACAATAGCTGTGCTGTGATTTCGGCTATACTTGCATGTAAAATTAGAGAAGAAACACAATATCAGTTTTAACTGAAAGCGCTGCTAACCTCCGCCACTCGCTGAACAGAGCAGACACACAGAGAGAGAGAGAGAGAGAGAGAGGTGTGTGCGCGCGCTGGGAGAGCAAGACCTCGTGTGGCAGTGGCGGCGATTCTCAGAAACCAAATAAGGTTTGGGGCGCTATTTTGAAGGGAAAAAAGTCGCTAAAGGGGTCTGCAATGTTGCTAAGTTGGCAACACTGTGCATCTCCATTTCTCCAACTACAGGCAAGTCCAACAGAAAATACTCGCTGTGTTAATCGCGCATTAATACAATTTGAGCCGTTAAAATAAATTTTTAACGTTATTAATGAATAAATTAGTAGGAACTGTGAGAAGTTTCAAAATAAAAATAAATAAAACTAGCAAACAAATAAACATATATAAACATATATATATATATATATATATATATATATATATATATATATATATATATATATATATATTATACACACACACACATATACATACAGTAGTCAACATTTGAAGTGGATCGAAAAAGTTAATCAAAATTTTAGGTTTTAGAACAATTTTGTTGAAAGGTTTTGATCCACTTAAATGTTGACTTTCAATAATGTGTGTATATATATATTTTTTATATATATATATATATATATATATATTTATTTTTATATATATATATATATATATTTATTTTTATATATATATATATATATATATATATTTATTTATTTATTTTATATATATATATTTTAGATTAATTTTTTTAATCTAGATTAAAATGGCTCATTTGAATTCTGCCGAAGGCATTCAGAATATGTGTGCTACCCAAATAATGACTAAAAGTAAGCCCAAAATGTCGTTTTTTGTTATTATATTGAACTGAAAGCCATCTTATGCACAGTGTTGCACAGATTCAATTTCATGTAAATCATCCATGCTAACACACACGGCTTCTATTTTTATTTTTTAGACATTTCACTCTCTATAGATATATTTTTCAAAGACGGAGTTTCGAAGTTTCTCGCTCAAGTTCACATGAGACCTAAAGCACATCCTGTTTGCTTAAAAGCGCAACGTTTCGTTGTTATTCTGAGTGCACACAAATAACGTAGAGTCTTTACAGATTCGAAGATGTATTAGGCTACTTTTATCTGTATGACCAAAAATGACGGAGATTTTAAGAGCAAGTGAGCGCACTGGAGCCTGTCTTGCAGCAAACGCGCTTCCACACAAACACTTCAATAGCGCACATTTCTCTAGGTTAACATCATATTGAGCGGCCATGTAAAGTTGCTACTACATACATCTTTCAGATGAAAAGCCATATTTGAGGTTGATGAATGATAGGTGAGCGTTTGGATGTCCTGCCCGATTGTATTACCACACAGACCAGCCGTTAACAATCTGTCCATCACGGACTGCGAGCCTCTAGTTCGAAGACTCGCTCGCCCCCTACAGTGCAATTCGCCTAGGTATACATCCGGCTAAAATATCAGGGTGAAAGTCATCATAGCTTGCGTAGTATAGACCCAGCTCCCAACCCAACTTTGAGAATAGATTAACGGCGATATTTTTTATCGCCGATAAGAGTCTCACGTTAACGCAGCACGTTAACGCCGATATGACCCACCACTAATATATATATATATATATATATATATATATATATATATATATATATATATATATATATATATATATATATATATATATATTCCTGTGGCTCAGTGGTAGAGCATTGCGTTAGCAGCGCAAAGGTTGTGGGTTCGATTCCCAGGGAGCACACATACTGACAATACAAATGTATAGCCTGTACACTGTAAGTCGCTTTGGATAAAAGCGTCCGCTAAATGCATAAATGTAAATGTAAATATATATATATATAAGAGATAGATGAATAAATCGTGACAACCCTTAAAGTTGCATTGAAATAAGTTGAAATATTGTACTGGTTATCAACACCCAAAGTAAAAATGACATAATATTACAAATAAAAAGCTAATATTGCATTTCCAAGATTTTAGCTGGTTACTCAGAAACCAAAGTAAACATTGCATTTTAAGCAGATATTACACATTAAAAGCTAATGTTGCATTCCCAAGATCTTGGCAAATGCATTTAAAACTAGCTTACTACATTTCTTTATTGTTAGTATCACTACATATTTGGCCCTCATAAAGGTTAAAGCTAAATATCTGCGATCCTGATCTCGCAGTGCTGCAGGCTGACAGATTGTTCAGCTGTGTGTGGCTTACAGAAGATTAACTCTCCTCACTGGCTCAAATCAATGTGTTTGCACCCAAGTGGGTAATCTGTTAAACGCTATCATTCATATGCTGCGTGACAGCGTTTTTTTGTCAGGTCGATTTAGCTCTCCGCAGGGTTCAGGATCTGACACGATAGTTCCTCACATGGCACGTAAATCACAAAAAGCCAAATGACTTAAATTAACATGATGTAAAATCGATTTTGTCATCTATTTATGAAATGTTAGATGTTCTGCACTGTTTGTTTGAGATATGACTTGGTTGTTTGCCGGTTTCGGGAGGGAATGAAAAGGAAATATGGATTAAACTGCTGCAGTTGCAGTAGTCTGTAATAATATGTGTGTGTTTTGTTTTGTTTTTTGGTGTTAAGACATTTGAAAGCACAGAAACACTGGGCCTGTTTCCTAGAGTGGATTAAAATGTTTCCACTGGAGGACTGCCATTAGTTTAGTATAGGTCTAGGCTTAATCTCTGTCTCAATAATTACTGTTAATTAAATCCGCTTCCTGGCAGAACAAATGTTAGACAAAAAATAATGTAAACCTCCCACTTGTCCGATTTTTCAGGAGGGAGTAATAATTCTGGCTCTCGAAGCATGTGCCATTTTTTGGTGCTCTCAGCCTTATCTCGGCAACAGCGTTCCTTTGCGGAGTATTTGGGAGATGAATGTGGTATATGCTATCTAGCTAACTCAGAAATTAAACCTTTATCATCATTTACTTACTTTTATGTTGTTACAACTCTGTATGACTTAGTTATTCTGTTGACGACAAAAGGAGATATTTAGCAGGTTGTGATAGCTGCTCTTTTCCATACAATAAGAGTGGCTGTCAAGATCCAAAATGTATAAAAGTGCATCTAAATTAAAGTGACATTTATTGGATATTTCCTCTCATTTTCCACACAGGGATGGTTGGGTAACTATTGAAACCAGAATTTGCATTCTCCTCATAAGTGGGCAGGGACTCCCTGCCAGTTGTAGCCTATCTATAGAAAAGAGCAACTTGAATATGACACAAGATGACTCATTTTGAATGACATAAGTGTATGGAAAGCCCATTTTTGTTGCATAAGAAAACATGGCTTTGGTAAATCATAATTATGACATAAACCCCAAAATCACGAGATAAAACCCTGAAATTATGAGACAAAATCCCAACATTTTGAGATACAAACTTGAAATTATAAGAGAGAAAAAAGCAATTTATGAGATAAAACCCCAAAATTGAGTTAAAAACCTGAAATTATAAAGATAACTCGAAATCGAGATCATTTATAGTTATGACATACAGTAAGTCAAAATGGTGACAGAAATGTTGATTGTGTAAAAATGATGCTTTTAATCTTAAAAATTGAGATAAAAAGTCTGTTATGACAAAGTTGTAATTTTAATGTCATACAACTTTTTAACTCATAGATTAAGATGTGGTATGTCATAATTTCTACTTTTATTTTCATAATTGCAACTTTCTGTTTCATCTTATTATTTGTTAATTATTTCTAAAATGTGTCGACTTTCGACTTTCTTTCTCATAATTATGATTTCAAAGCATGATTTTTCTTACATGTTGGAAATGGGTTTCCATACAAGGCTGAGTAAGTGCTAACATTTTCTCTTAAAATTAAGTAACTGTACTTCAAAACTTCAAAACTTTAACTTTCAGTAAAATTTTGTACATTTTAGTAAGATTTTACCATGATAAATTGGTTCTGTTTTAAGTCAAATCCAATTTTTCAACTAAGTCATCATGAAAACAGAACACCATAAAGTCTAAAACTAATTAAAATGATGATTTTAACAATCCTATAGCTAAACAAATACACCATTTTTAACAGAAGAATTAATCTAAAGACTTTTAAAAATAAGTTTATAATTTTTATATTTCTGCTTTTAAATATTCCAAAAATGAGCCCAATTCACTTCCAATATAAGCCTCTCACTCGGAAAATAAAGAATTAATACTTTTTTAGTATTTTCATAATCAACATTATACAACAAATGCTCTCAATTTAACTGAACCTGGAATATTCCTTAAAGCCCATCAGCAACATTTGTATTTCAACATCCCCCCACCGCAATGCCAATCGTCTCGAACGCAGACCATTCACGCTTCTCTGATTACAGCTTCCCTTTTAACTTTACCCATGTCCCATGCCAGCACAAGTCGCCCGTGTCTCTGCAGTGAAGCTGTTTAAAGTGACGCCCAGCTCCACAGCAAGATCACGGGGCAAAGATGAGCGGCCCTTTCTGCAATTACCAAAGGAGGCTAACAGGAGCCAGCTGGAGGAACATCAAAGAGCGCTGGATCAGAAAAAGCGAGCTGCGTCGAGGTACAGAGGCTCTCAGCAGCCTTCACACTGCGCTAACACGAATGGAGCAAGTACTCATGGCCTCAAATATCTAGTCCCCCCTTCCCAAGTGCACTAAATCAAAGTGTGCACTCGTGCACTCACTGTAGGATATGAGAGATTCGAAAGGACGGGAAAGTGAGTGCTGAGGGTGCGATGGTTTCAAACAGGAATATTTTAGTCTCGATGTCAGTGGAGTCGTTGTAGCCTCTGGCTTAGCTTAAGTTAGCATAGCAGGAACATGATGCTAATGAACGGGTTTTCTTGTTAGTGCTGATGTGTGTACTTTTTTTAGATGTTAAAACACTTTCTCCTAGGCTAGCTTAATGTACCGAGACGATTATAAATGAGACATGCATTCGTCGGTTTACGTATGAAGATTACTCTGTGCATTTTGCACTTATTGCGAAAATGAACACGCAAAATAATCATATAAAAAATTATAAATACAAGTGAACTAACAGCTCTTATTGAAACTGAGAAAGCTGATACTGAGACAGAATCACTGTATATCAGACACACATATATATATATATATATATCACTAAGAAAGTTGTATTTTTAATGTTCTGCAACATCAACTTATTCTAAGCTTTGTAACAGAGGCATCAGTGTCAGTATTGGTGTTGATGATAATTGCCTTCATTATATAAAAAAGATGCCATTTAACAAATATTTACATTACCATTTTTATGTTCTTTCTACATTAATTTAGAGATTCGGTGTGACATGCTAGGTGCGATTGATTGTGATTATTAAAGGACAAATGTCTGATTAGTTTATTTTTTTAATTGATTGACA
Source organism: Gymnocypris eckloni scoliostomus (assembly GCA_027564155.1). NCBI lineage: Eukaryota > Metazoa > Chordata > Actinopteri > Cypriniformes > Cyprinidae > Gymnocypris > Gymnocypris eckloni. The sequence goes on from CM050418.1 coordinate 29,737,323, forward strand.
GCTCTAAAATATAATGTATTATTAATTGAAAAATAAAGTGGGGCCTCCTTACCAGCTGTAACAGCTGTATGGAAAAGAGCATCCTGAACATTTTTCAAAAGTTCTCCTTTTGTGTTTTGTGTTGTGCTTTTTATGTTGGGAATGACACAAAAAGAAAATGCACTGGTAAATCCTATTTATGACATAAAAAGTCATTTTTATTAGATTAAAAGATAAAAAACTTGAAGTTATGAGATAAAACACCAAAACGTAGTTAAAAAGTTGAAATTATGACATAAGTGAAGTGAAGTGAAGGGAAAGTGACATACGGCCAAGTGTGGTGACCCATACTCGGAATGTGTGCTCTGCATTTAACCCATCCAAAGTGCACACACACACACAGCAGTGAACACACACATACACACACCGTGAACACACACCAAGAGCAGTGAGCAGCCATTTATGCTGCGGCGCCCGGGGAGCAGTTGGGGGTTCGGTGCCTTGCTCAAGGGCATTTCAGTCGTGGTATTGAGGGTGGAGAGAGCACTGTACATCCACTCCTTCCACCTACAATCCCTCTCTAACCATTTTGCCATGACTCCCCCAATGTAACAACATTGAGATAATTCATAGTTATGACATAAGTCAAAATTGGGACATTGGTTATGTAATTAATTTGCAATCCAAATTATCACATTGTCAAAATGATTTGATACAAATTCATAAAACTCTAAATAATTAAATAAAAACTTGAAGTTATGAGATAAGTCAACAATGTGACAGAAATAGTTGCTTATGTAATAATTAGGACTTTTAAACTCATAATATTATCAAAATGTTAGCTTTTTATGCAATAATTATGCCTTTTATTCTCAAATGTTTGACTTTTTCTGACAAAACAAAATTATGAGGTGAATGACTTAGTATCTCAGTTTAGTTAAGTGCAATTAATTACAGTAAAATGTGGCATTAATTAGTTAATCACATTTTGACAACCTAAACCTAAAGTTTGGCACCTCATAAAAATCTAAAATGATCTGATATCTCTGTGATATACCTGTACATATGATACACATACTGTATGTATGTATGTGTGTGTATATATATATATTTATATATACAGTGCTCAGCGTAAATTAGTACACCCCCTTTGAAAAGTAACATTTTAAACAATATCTCAATGAACAAAACAAAAACACCCTAATTTGAGTAAAACTGAAAAATGTGTAATCTAAGTTACATTATTAACCTTACTTTCATGTTATAAGTTATAAGCAACAAACAGACGTTATATTAAACTTATTTGGAACTTATTTTGGAAATGGTTTTGTGTAAAAATACCATAGTTAACATAGAAGAAGAGAGTATAATATGTTTGTCATGAAAATGAAACCATTTCATGCATTTTAATTTCAATCTATTTGGGAGAATATCTGGATTACATAAAACAGTGTTATATAATAAAAACTTCCATTCAAACTTTTGAGCTGAACACATTAAACTGAGATTTACTGCCACCATTAGGAGACCATACTTGGCCAGTTGGGTTTTTCATCAACCACCTAATATTGAATTGCTGCATTCGTCATTAAGCCAGTGCCTTCTCTGTAGAGGTTTTACTGACCTTAAATCGTTTTCATAATCGCATGTTTGCAGTTATTACCTCATTCACACCTTCATCTGTATTTGGATGCATAAGCACTTATGGATGTAAGTGACGTACTCAAGTGACATTTTGGGTATTGCCGATATAGCATTCAAAATGTGATGTCGACACAAGTCATCAATGATCCAGACATAAAATGCGACGCAGTCCTATAATTCTTTGGCATTCTACCCAGGACGCACAGCAAATTAAAGCTTCCTCGTCTATGTGGATTAATTATTAATCCACTGGCATTATAACTTGTAGCTGTACAAGAGGAGTATTGGGAGTGATTCTTAGCCAGTAATGCGTGAATGTAGAAAACTTGCCTTGGCCTTTTTTTTCTGATTTTAAAAATAAGTGTTGTTTTATTTTTTTGGGAGTTCTGACGTGGGAAGAGAGAGTTTATACATACTAAGCGTACTAAACCATATGAATCATTCACAACAGACTTCAAACACCATCTCATCTCGCACAAAAAAATCAACAAACTTTCAAGTGCAAGTTGACAGACCGGGCTGAATTTTCTACTGCTCCTAAAAAACACGATTTTGATTTCACCACACAGTGCTTTATATATTTATTTTGTTTTAAAACTTGGAGCTGTGGCAATGCTAAAATATTTATGTGTTGCACCACATTTATACAAGTGTGACTCCTATAGTGCTATAATGAGATGGTTCAGACTAATGTGTCTGTGTATTAGTGGATTCTCTTGTTCCTTTTAGTGTGGGTTTCTCCATTAGCTAAGTACTTTAGCCTGATAATGGCCACATACACACCGTAAAGCTTGAGGAATGACTACCACATTTAAATATGGGAGTGAATCCTAAATTATCATTTAATGTGTGTACGGCACAAAACTCACAAAACAAATTGCGATCATTCACACCATTGTAACGTTGTGTATAAGCGGTAACTGCTATTTTTAATCAAAATAATATTACAGTGATCCCAAATACCAAAATATGTCATTTCCATTCCTAAAATACATATTTTACATTCACCGTTATGCAGATTGATCATAAACACAGCTAAAAGGCTTCTTATCAGTGGCCGTCCTTCACAAAATTAACATCTACTACAGTTTTATCATATGAAGAATGCAAAATGTTTCAAGACATTTGAATCATGGGCGCCACATTGGGATGTATGACCAACCACTCGACAGGTGACCATACATGTTTTCATACATGCATAAACAGCTTTACAGTCATATTTATTGTAACTGGAGCTCTCTCTTGGTTGCTCAACAGGGATATTTTGATGTACCGGGAGGGGAGTACCTGTAAAGTAGTGTATTATTTTTAATCCGCACTGAAGATCTGTATGGAAATGTAACTTGCCTGCTTTAATTAGAGGTCAGTATTTACATATAAATGGAATATGCAAAAGTAAATGTGGCTTGACATTATGCAGAGGCACAGATTTAATAGCATAATAAACAACTCACACGATGAAGGAACGAAAACAGGCCTCAAGCGCCGGAGTGCTTCAGGAACACAAATTAAAGGCTATTTGTACATGCCAAGCCTGGTTTTCAAGGTGTTTTATACTATCTTAATCTCTTAAATTGAACTGTCTCTGACTCTTAATATAGCTACACAAACTACTAAAATAAGTTGATTTGCCCTGTGGAGCATCTCTGCAAATATTAAAGCTGCAGTCCGTAAGTTTCGCCTCTGTTTGAAACCTGCAATTGCAGTTATTTACGGAATTATCATCTTTATGTGGGTTGTGCATCTGCACGCCTTCTCAGTGAGGATGAATCTAATGTTTGGAGGAGTATGTGTGACTGCCAGTCACCGCACCACTGTGGATATTCACTGTACTTGACCCAAATAAGAATTATCACCAGAAAATGTCATCTGAGCAAGTAGGTAAGTAACATGCTTGTCACTTTTATTCTGACCAACTGAGAAAACAATTACTACAATACATTGCGCTACCAATGGCGATTCAATGTAACGATCGCTTAGCTCACATCACATCAAACCTTGCAAATTATTATTATTGTTATACATTGTTGTACATTTTAATGCAAATTTGTAACCGCCCCAGTGAAATTTTTAAAAAGGGCAAAATTACACAATATTTTTGGGGAGGGTCCCTCAACTGAAAACGACACAAAACACAGTAGGTCATTACAAAGTGTTTATATAAATAAAGGCTATCCACCGATCACTACAGCATGTGCATGAAAACCAGTCAATAAAGTATTTTCGATTGCAATAACTAATCGTGTTTATCATTTATCAAAAATAAAGAACAAAAAAACTTAACTTGTTGAATTAATAGTTGTCTATAAACCAAGGCATGCACTTAATCTGAATACTGAAGTCCTTGATGATGATAGAAGGGGAAACAATCCAATAGTCTGATAGCAAGAGTAGCGTAAACAATCGTCAGTCCGAGTTTCTTTAAAACAGAGTGCGTTGTAATTATTTGATGTTGCTTTGTCCCACGATGAGCACAGAGTTTTGGTGAACTTATTAATAGTCCATTGATGAAGCATTCAGGGTAAAGAAGAAAACGGAGAAACAGATATAAAAATAGTTCTTATGATTGAGCTGAAAACCTTAGTTTCTCAATCTGAACTGTATATGGGTGCTTTCACACCTGCCTCATTGACCTATGTGCTCTTTTCCTAAATCCATAACTTACATTTCACAGGTACATTCCCCATCTGTAAATGTTCGAAAGCCATGGAAATATGTCCATTTTGCTGTCAGACGTGCATAAGCTTTTGCTTGGCGATATTCCACTAAACTTCACAGACATCATTCAGAACGAGCGCCGCCACGCTCATGCGTGCCAAAAAAACAGAGAGCAAATATGCATTTTGCTGAAATATTTGTAGTTGGGAAATATAAATGTGACATACTGCAAGTGAATGTATTTGTATGATAGCACTAACTGTAAATTGACTGTAATGAGGGAATCAAAACAGCCTTTTTACTCTATTAGCCAAGTCTGTGCTTTTTTTACTTTCATATTTAGTTTAGTAAATGTAACTTCTGCTTTAAAAGCGTTATTTTTGTTTTTAGATTGCAATGTTAGAATGTAATGTGATTGTGACCCTTTTTTGCACAGTATATATGCCTACATGGTTACATTCACTTTATTGGTTTAATCCAAATACAAAATACAGAGATATACCGCATACCGCAAATCAGCCAAAAAATACAGAGATATGAATTTTTGCTCATATTGCCCAGCCCTTGGTGGGATTACTGTTCGTACATTCATCTCTATTTATTTGATAGCCTGTTTAATTGTTTATTATGTATGGTTCCTGCTTTCTTGCTACCCAGCAGCCTCATTAAATCATCCTTCTGCGACACGTATCACAGAGAGGTCAACGCGGGACACAACGCTCATATTGAAAAGGTCTAATTTGAAGCCCTGATGATATTTTTTTTTATTTAGTACACTAGCTAGTCGTGTAAACGGCCTTTGACATCAGGTTATAAAGGAAGAAGACACTGCTTGAGATCCTCATGGGAGCTTCGCCCTCATTCCTGCTGTGCAGTGCAGGGAGCAAAGAAAGAAGCATAGGGGAAAATGCTCTTTGCCATGGTGAATGACTTCTAGTGGATTAGTGCGACTTCAGCACTGAATAACAAGTCAGCAAGTTTACAGAGCTGATGGCAACAAGAAACACATTTGATATTAAAAATTAACTTTAATTTGAATTGCATAGAAGCACTGTGGCAATTTTATGTAGCATTTTATTTCCATGAATTTATCTCCACAGATAAAACCCTATGAGCAATATTGTCTGATTAATGATGTTGCCTTCATCTAAAATGCAGAGACTGGAAACATCTCCACTAGAACAATGACTCCAGATTTCAAAACTCAGAGAGAGTGGTGGTTAAACTATCCTGAATATACGTTAAGTTATCGCTTGTTTTTTTTGTACGTATTTATTTTTTATCAGAGCAGTTTCAGAAATAAACTTGAGGATACTGCTCTTTTCCACGCTTGATTCCCGTAGAGTTTGATGTTAGCATGTTGCTAAGATAATAATGTAAATTAACGACAGCCAATATTAAAATCAATCGTTTCCTATAAATTGAAACTTTTAAGTGTGTTAATATCGACTGGTAGTAGTTTCCCATACTATGTCTATCTTTAAGCCTAAATCAAACATCAAACCTTATTTGAACAATAGCATTACCTATCCTTTCAAAGAGCTTTGAGCACGTCTATCATGCCTTGAAATTGGTTTGTAACAGAGCCTACATATCAGTGTTGATTCTGTGCCAAAATCAATGTCAGATTTACTCAAAGATTAAGAAACTCTGAGAAAGACAAATATACCATAAGTTGTACTTTTTATTACAAGTTACAAGCTGAAGTGGAGTTGTTATCTGAATCATAATAGAAGTAGTTCATGATGAAAAAGTTATCTTTTTTTGAACTCCAGAAAATGTTCCACCTAGGCAACATTTTAAGCACCATGGGCGTAGTGTTCTCCATCACAAAAGCTGATCCAAACTACAAAGAGCCCAATTTTATTGACACATTTTACACAAATTTCAAAGGCATAATTGCATGTATTCTTTGTGGAAAAGACAATCCCAGAATGCATTGCAACAAGTTAATTGAACAGTCCAAGATGCAAGATGATTAACGGACTGAAAGGTATGAATAAAAACAAAAATGATGTAATTAAACGTTAATTATTTCATACAATATTTGTTATTTGGTGCTATTTGCATAGTCAGCTATTAGCATAGCAATAGGCTAACATTATATTATATTGTAAATGTGAGTTGATTGTGTGGTTGGTTGAAAAGCACAATTTCTGCATGCATGAAAATGACTAAAAAATTTGAGTACTTAGCTGGTAGCTCAGAAATTGCAAGCATTATTCAATCACGTGTTTGCGTAAGGGATATGCCATTTATGTGTGCATGATAATTATAGTTAAAGGGATAGTTCACCCAAAAATGAAACTTCTGTCATGTTGTTCCAAACTGTACAAACTTCATTCATCTTCATAACACAAATTAAGATATTTTCGATGAAATCCAAGAGCTTTCTGACCCTGCATAGACAGCAAGAGAACTACCACGTTCAATGCCCAGAAAGGTAGTAAGAACATTGTTAAAATAGTCCATGTGACAATACTTTATGCATGAGAATGGTCATTAAGTTTACTTAATGTTAGAGTATTGAACTTAGCTTAGCAACATGCTAACATGAGATTTGACGGGAATTTTAAAACGTTCAGCTTTACAGCAAGTTAAATTGTGACCCTTGACCACAAAACCAGTCTTAAGTCTCGGGTATATTTGTAGCAATAGCCAAAAATACATTGAATGTTTTAAAATGATGTATTTTTCTTTTATTCCAAAAATCATTAGGATATTAACTAAAGATCATGTTCCATGAAGATATTTAGTACATTTCTTACCATAAATATATCAAAACTTCATTTTTGATTAGTAATATGCATTGCTAAGGACTTAATTTGGACAACTTTAAAGGATTTTCTCAATATTTAGATTTTTTTGCACCCTCAGATTCCAGATATTCAAATAGTTGCATCTCAGTCAAATATTATCCTAACAAACCATACATCAATGGAAAGCTTATTTATTCAGCTTTCAGAATATGTATACAATTCAATTTCAATTTGGTTTTGTGGTCCAGGGTCACAATTAGATTCTTCTGAAATCAATTGTGAATGCTAGCCCATCATGTACAAGAGAATAACCGTTAACATTGTTTCCTAAAAAGAGCTTTTTAAATCAGTTAGGTTACATTGGAATCTTCCTATGTAGACAGTAGACATTGATGTAGTTTACTAGGATTTGGAACAGACATGTTTTGTGTTTTGCCTTTTAGAGAAGCTTTTATTTCTCTGGGTTGTGGGGTGACATGGACCATAATCAGAGATCAGAGTCTTGGGAGAATTTGATGATTGATCACACACACACACACACACACACGCACACACTTCCACAACTCTATATCACACTCCTCTAATATGCCACAGGGAATCACTTTGACTGGTCTTCTTTAGTTCGGTGCTAGTTATGTGTGTGTGTGTGTGGGCTGACTGACTGATCCCATTTTTACCCAGCTCAGATGTAGCCATACAGACGCTCTCTCTCTTTCTCTCTTCCATTTCTTCTCCATCTCTCTCTGTCAGGGATGAAAAGGAACCGCATTATCTTTCCTCAGCACACAGCTGACCCAGTTAAAACTCTGAAAGTATGACAATTTAAGAAAACTGGCGAACTCTTCTACCATTCCTCTTCTCACTTTAGCGAGCATATGGGAACCCCGCAGGAACATGGCAACTATTTAAAGTTGGTTTGTGACTGAAATGACACATATCAGATGACATATTCAAGTTATCCCTGGGTGAACTGTCTGCACTGAGGAACTCCTTAAAGAATAGTTTACCTAGAAACGCATTTGGTCGAAAAAATACAAAATACCAAACAGTCTGTCTTCATTTATTCACCTTCATATCATTCCAAACCCATATTATGTTACATTTTCAAGATGTTTAGAAGAATGGTCATGCTGCTCTTTTCCATTTATTGAAAGTGAACAGGGACTGATGTGCTAAAATAGAACAATAAAGCTCCATAAAAGTGTTATGAAAAATTGAGTTAAAAACACACCCCAAATTCTTATAGAAAAGTAGTTTTTGTAATAATTGTTTTTGGAAAAACAAAAAATTGACTAATGACTGTAAAAATGTCCTGTTGGTTTAACCGTCAAATAAAAGTAAGTTCTCTTACATTTTAAATACATGTGAGTGTTCAAATCGTATTTATTACCTACATACAGAGGCGTCATGCCCATTATAAGTGAGGGGGCAGATTTTTGAGCCAAGTGGATTTTGAATGCAACTTCCAAAAGACAAAAATAGCCCAAAAATATTTTCGATATTTGATACAATCACACCAGCGTGATTAAATTGTTCAGCGCATTATATCATCAGCTGCTAAATTCAAATCGTGCTTTTAAGCTTTGACAATTTAAACATTCAAAAGAGTTTAAAGCATTCAAACACAAGATGCGGAAAAACTGAGCACTCGTGCACCATGCAGAGACTGAGAGCCGTGTCTCACAGACAGCAAGACCGAACCAAGCTCTACTTCGCATCCTCCTGCCCCTGAATGAACAAATACAAATCCCAGTTTAAACTTGCAAAAAGAAAGAGATGTGAAAGAGGCCAATTCAGCACCCGCGCGTGGTGTTCTGTGCCCACTGGGCGCACGCAGAGAGATGCGTCTCAAAGTGCTTGATCACCGAATTTGCACTCTTCTTGCTTTTGTATCGACAAATACATACAAAATCATGTCAAAATACCTTGGAGAGTCTCCTCGAAAAAACTGTTGGCTATGTCTTGAAAAAGAAATTGGATGTGCATCATTATATTCAATGAATTGTCTCTTAAAATGACCGTGCTTATTACTAGCTGCTGTCGGTGTCCTTAATGTTAATTCAAGAAAATTAAAAAGAAAATCACTCACTGCTCTTGAATGAATTAATTTGTAGTTTTAACAATAATTAATCCACAGTCAAACCAAACATTATTCAGACACCAGATCTAATTTTTGATATTTTTTACTAGTGGGTGCAGGACAAATTGTATTTATGTAAGTGAGTATAGCAAAATAAAGTAAACTGTGACATGTTATACCAAACAATTATTCATACAGTGGACTACCAGTAAAATTGATTTAAAAAAAAAAAACGGGACCAAAACTTATTCAGACACTTTGACCTGACCATGTTTTGCTTAAGTGTTTTTCTTTAATTGCTAATGCAACCTTTTTACACCACAGACTGAACAAAATGAAGCATTGCTTGGTAATTGTTCAACAACCTATTGATAGTTGTGTAAATATTGTCATACTAACAGTTGTCTAAATTTTTGGTTGACTGTAATCCATTACATACCTTTCTATCAACATTATCTGACATTATCCAGATGAATTTATTCTGTCACAGTTTAACCCTGAGTTCTCGACATATTTTATTACCATTTTCTAAACTATAGCAAATAAACTGTGATCATTTGAGAATTATTGAAGGTGTCTGAATACATTTTGGTTTGACTGTATATTTAATTTTTACAGTGAAGATTATGCAGTGCTATTTTACATTTAATTATTTGGTTTCTACCTGGACACCTACAATCTAGAAAAAACTTAAACATTGTGTAAATAGCACCAATAAATAATAAGAACGAACATACAAATTAAATAATTTCAAACAGGGCCCACTGGTAGAACCTGCAAACCCCTGCTACGGCCCTGATGACGCCCATGTCTGTTACTTAAGTAAACAGACAGGTTTTATGCATAGTTGATAGACTACAGTATTAGGTTACTTTGACCATCGCCCACTAGATCAACTAACATAATCTATAAAGGTGAGAATCGAGATATTTCATGATATAATTAATGCTTTTGGGAATGTTTTGAATAAAAAGGAAAAATAAAATAGTAAAATTATCTTGTATTTTAAGAGATTTTCTATAATGTATTTCGTATGTGTGTGTGTGTGTTTAATATTTGAACATGACATTTTTTAATGAGGCTCTATACATTGATTGGACCACGTGACTGATTTTGCGGACAAAAATAATGTTCAGATATGAAACGTTGAAGAAGTTTGGTTAAGAATTCCTGTTTCGGGAATTAAATTCTTATCTTTTAATGAGGCTTTTGTCTTCATTATGATACTATGCCACTTTTATTATCCTGACAGTTTTAACTTTATGTGAAATAATCATGTGCTTGTATCTATCCTTAATAATTGTTCCCTTCCAATGTAAATGAACCCAGTGAACTCCCATTTTCCATGCATGCAACCCATTTTATTTGATGAACACTGCTGCTCATGTCCTAGATTTCCAGATCAGTCCTTCTTGCCGAGGAAGGAATTCGTGAGACAGGTAAACTCAAAGGAAACAGTTGCTCAGCAGAATGGAGTTTAAAAGTGATTTTCAAGCATTTAATCAGCGTTCCACTTTTCAAACCGATTTCGGCTGCCACGCTTAGCAGTCGTGTTAAAACTTTCACAGTTTCCAACATTTGAGCCAATGTCTGGGTTAGCGCTGCAGTAATTAGCCTAAGGACACAGAGGAAATAGTTTTAAAGGGATAGTTCACTCAAAATAATGATAAAGTCATCATCATCTCACCCTCATGTCACTGTGTGCAATATTTTTTCCCTTTTCCATAGAACACAAGGGAGAAGGCAGCATATTCAGGCTGCTCTTTTTGAAAGAAACTGACAATACAATTGGATGGGAATTCTGGCAGTTAAGCTCTAACAGGGACAAAAAGTACCAGAAAAGTTGTCCATATGACTCATGCACACTATCATTTGTAAGAGCTGTATAGCAGTGCTGAGGAAGATAATTTAAGCTTGACAAGCTACTCATTTAAAGCAGGTGAGCTGTAGTCCTACAGCTAAAATAGTTAGCTAGACGCTAATAAAAAGAAGATAATAGCTATTTAATGGAGCAATGGATTTTAAACATATAGCTGTGAAATTGTATCATTTTTATAAGAGCATTATTTGTGGTTTAAAAACTTTGAGAGTTTTTGAATGACCCTTGAAAGAGTCAGAATGAGAATATAACTGATACTAACACATAGCAATGAACAGTAGCTTACAACTAAATATTTTGGTATAGAAAGCCAAAAATGGCAGCATTTTTATTTCAGTTGTGTTCCTGTGGCTCAGTGGTAGAGCATTGCGTTAGCAGAGCAAAAGGTTGTGGGTTCAATTCCGAGGGAACACACATACTGACAAACAATGTAAAGCCTGACTTAAGGTCGCTTTGGGAAAAAAGCGGTCGTAAGTCGCTTTGGGAAAAAAGCTACTGCTAAACGCATAAATGTAAATGAATTGATTCACTAAAAAGAATCTGATTTTTCCTACTACACAAGTTACAACATTTTAGGAAGACATACTTCATTGTGTTTTGTAAATATGATGTAGTACTGATGTAGCATTTAGTGCTACACTTCTTGGCACATATTTTACATCAGCAGACTGGTTTGAAGTTAGCCAAAGTACTGCCACGCTACAAAAAATTATACAGAGCATTGTTACCTTTGGTTGGTTTCTTCCCAATTCTACTACTGTATCTATGTATGAGTGTGTGTGTGAGACTTCATAATCCGGCTTGTTGAGGTTTTCGCCTCAGTTTCAGCAGTTTAAGATGCTATTTGCTAGCTGTGTCATCGCTTCATTAAGTGCAGAGAGAAATGTTATTCTCTATGAAGTTAATTCCTCAACAAAAAATTCTTCTTTGTGAATAATTTATCAAAAACTGGAGTCTCAGCTAACATTTCTGAAAAGTTTTAACTACTGTATGTAAGGCAGAGTCTGCCAAGCAAATGTAAGATGTTTGGAAAACAGACAGTAACATAGAAACTTCTACAATATGTAATTAGGTGTGTTTTTTTCTTTCAGGTAATCATATGATATGACACCTACAGAAATAAAAGAGTACACTTTGAATGTACCTGTTAAGTTGTACTATAGTAATGGAGGTAAAAATCTTGTAAAACTGTCTTTACCTGTCTTGCCAAGGTCATCCAAACCCTCATGAATTGTATGAACAGACATCAACAAGTACCTTGAAAGTGGATAATGACAAATCAACCTAGTAGGGATGGAAAATACCGGTATATATTATACTGCAAACTGTACGATATAATAATTTTGCTCAATTCGGTATTTCATACGCTGCTGTTTCGAAGTGCACGTGTAGGTGGCAGTGCTTCCTAAATTGCTGCCCAACCATTAAGTGTGACAACAGAACAACGCAATGGATCAAACAGATTAAACTCAATCAACATGCCCAAAATTAATAAATAAAGAGAACAGTAGAAGTGAAATATGGCATTACTTTGGAAGAAAACAGATGAGAAAGGAGAACGAACTGACCTTACTGCACTTTCTCATCCTGATCTTTTCAGAGAATTTAGAGATCGACAGGTGAGTGCATCATTCTTAAATTCAGATTTCATTTGAACTGATCAATGCACATACAGATGTTATACAGTAAGCTCAGATGTGCATGTGAGACACTCTAGAATCAATGAAGTTTTGGTCACGTAATATATGCACTTGCATTTCATACAATCGAATATTAATTGAATTTGAATGGAGCTAGAGTTTTGCTATAGTAATCTTAGCATCAATGATATGAAGGGAATGTTTCTGCTAATATGAAGCAGCCGAGACAGTGAGATTTATATGTAATGCTTTTTCTTTGGTTGAGTCTGAAATCTGTTAGAATAACACATTACAATAAAGCAACATTTGTAGCATTAATTTTGCAACTTCAGTTGAATTGTATTTCTTCAAACTCAGTCAAAATGTAACCTATGTTCGCAGTAGTTTTTTTATTACTATGTTCTGAGACATTTTGTTTGCACTATGTGTTTGCACTGAAAATATAAGACAAATTGAATATATTTCCATCTTATTACTTCAGTTAGCCTATATATTTGTTTTCTCCAACATCAAAATGTAATCTATGGTCCCTGTAGGTTTTTTGTTTGTTTGATACAAAGGCATTAAGATATGAATCTGTTTTTATTATTATAATTAATACAATTGTTTTAAATTCCCTTATAGTTTGAGGCTGGTTATTTGTCACCTATGGTATCGATTTAGTATCAATACCGAGGTATTACATTCTGGTATCGTACCGAAGCCAAAATTATGGTATCAAGCCATCCCTTCAACCTAGATATAATCTATTTTAAAAGCGACTATATGGATTTAAACTCCTAAACAGGATGTCATTTCCTAACCAATTTGATTTTAGTTCCTCGTTATGTTTTATTTTTGAAGGAAAGTAGGTAATGACCTCTTCCCGTACATGTGCAGCCACTTTGTCGAATGCGCGCAATGTCCTGTGGGGGTTTCCACGGCCTCTGGAGAACATAATGATGTTAATACTTAATTTAAAGAGCTTTCCTTTCTCTGCTTCTCTCCCCGGCGCTCCCCTTTCCTTCTTCTTCTGTGTGGGAGGGATGCAGAGTGAACAGCTGTGTAGAGACTTGCGATGTGGCATTTCCTTGAGAGATGATTTTCCCAAAAAGTCTTAAAGGGAATTACGAGGAGATTAACGCCTTCTCGGGCAACATCAACAAACATTTGTTTGTTAGGGCAGCTGCCAACATAATTGTGTTTCTTGGGAATTGGCAACACCATTTTGTGGGTAGTTAATTTCACACCGAATGGTATGAGTTTGAGGAAGGGACTTCCTGTTTGACCAAACAACGGAGGACAGCTATATCATCAAAAAACTCTATTTTTAGTCTGTTTTAAAAATCCTTAACAACAAATTTGGACACAATACTCGTTTCACATGCAGTTTTTTGTACACAATTTGAGGAAATATTATGAATTCGGACAAACTACTCATTTCATGTGCAATTTTTTTGTATATTATTTGACAAATCCTTACAAATGTGGATAAGCTATGCATTTATACTATGCGATTAATAATTTCTCCTGCAGTTTTTAGTAGCTAGGACATATCGCGTTTGTAATCGCAGACGAATCACCTTCGATTATGAATGCAATATTGCGTAGCTTGTCAGTGAACTTCTGAATAGTAAAAAGGAAGAGAAGATGGTTCACGTGCCTCTTGAGCTGAGATTCTACAGCAATCTGTTTTTTTGTATTTCATGAGTCTTTATACTCCAGTAAAAGTCACAAAGCCCAAAGCGTATTGTGAATAATGGATTGCAGGCATGCTACAACACATCAACAGAAAATAGTAACTGAAAGATTGATCTCAAGATTAATCTGAGCACTAGTGTCCATTAGGTGTGGACTATATACTGGTAGACATTATTAACCAGAAATGTAGAAATTTGTCAACCGGTAGAGTTTTTGGACCAGAGCCGATCCCCCTATACACAGAATGCGCAAGCTGGTAAGGACCCCCGAAACACCAGGGGACCCCCTTGCTCTCAAAGATGTTTTCATTTTAGTTTTGCTTTTGAATTTGGCCAGCGGTTATGAAAACATGAATGATCATTTATTTTAATGCGGTGCGCGGTCACGCTCTCTACGTAAAAATCTGCCAAATCATGTAATGTGAATGTCGTACAGTCTCTTGCACTTACAAAAATATATATAAATAAATAAACGAGTTGAAAGCGTACCAAGTCGCTGAAGAGATATTGTTTCTCGAGCACTTTCCGTGAGCGCGATTCAAGACGGAGTGAAACACGGACAAATGGGTTTCATCCATTTGAAATGGATGAGAGTCTGAGAGACTGTTTCTTAGTACTGTCAAAGAGGTTTCTATGGAATATTTGGATAGAGGATCTATGGAATATTGAATGGAGTTATTTTTGCCACTTTATTGGCCTTGAACGGTTAAATGCGCACGCTTGTATGTGTCAGAATGGCGGTATCTACAAGTACCTTTGCAAACACAGTGTAGTAAAATTACCAGTTTAATATAGAGCTATTATTTCAGCTCCGGGAATTAGTTATTAAATATTAAATATTGCTTGGTTAAAAGTAATATTAATATTTAACTTAGTTATACTGTATTAAGTGACCGTCCACCGAACACTAGCCTCAGCATATCAACTTCGAGCTTAGGTAGCTTTCTCTTTATGGCAAATAAGGAACAAAACTTCAAATCACATTCCAGAGACAATTCTTTATGAAATGAAAAATGGTTTATTCGTAATACTGCTATTCTAACATAAATGGATTAACTGATAGACACAAAACATACATACACACAAAGACATGCATAAGGGATTTGGTAAGTAATTCCTAAAATTAAAATTAGCCCTTTTAGCTATTTCAACGCTTGACTTGAACGGCAAAGATCACGACAGATGCCCTAATGCTCTGTTACTGCATTCAGATACAATTTTACCAGTTCAATCAGCAATATAGATTTAGTTAGAGTGTACTTGCTTGTTGACAAGAAGCAGGTTGGAAGTTGTTTGTTTCCTTCAAATGCGTTGCTCTGGTCTTTGTGCTCGGGAACCACGTGGGTTGGTTCGTGCGTCTCCGGTGCTCTCGGGTGGAAACACGAGAGATGTGGCTGCTGCCGCGTGGACGTCCACAGAAAGCTTTCCTTTTCCGTGGCGTTCAGCTCGTTGTTCTTTGATGTTGTGCCTTCTAGCCTTGAATAGATGGTTGGTTTAGTCGGTGTCGAGACAAAGTTCAGGTAAGAGCGCGAGCAGGCAGAGAAGTTACGAGCGCAGCTCCAGCGATGTTAAAGAGAGATGTTCCAGAGAGAGTCACGCCATGTTTCAGAGAGTGCGATTTGCAACTGGCGCGTTGTTTTCAACAGTCCAACTTGCTCCTCCCCACGGGCGGCTTGTCGAATCCGATGGGTTCGTATGGGGCGGAGCCCCGCCCATGTCCAGGCTTGCTGGGTGGACCAACAGTTCTGTGATGTCTCATCACTTTTGGGAAGGATAAACTTTATGGATCTTTATACGTGTATAATTATGCAGGGTATTACAATTTAACGGTCATCACCACAGTCTATCACATCTGAGTCTAGCTTTCTTTAGAGATCAAACACCGCATAATAATACACACATTACAGTTTATACCGTTTTAAAGCATGATTAAAATTCCCACATTGTCCTAAATAATTGGCACTCGAAATCATCACATCATGCCTATGAGGGAACAAGTACACATTAAATATCCATATATTTATTTTGTGTAGTTGCAATAGTTATACGTGTCAAAAAAGGCAAGGAGTTTGGTTTTCCTTGGTCCGTCCGACGGAGAAAAAGTCCTGCTTTGTTTTAAATGGGGGGTTTTGAACTATGCTCTGGAATGTAGGCTTGACGGTGTCCAGAACCATTCCCGGAGCCGTCCGTACCCTTTGCATGAGGCGTTTAGTGATGGGGTCAGGTTGACCCTCTCCACTTTTGCATGGAAGGGAGGACTTTTGGGTAATAATTGTTTTCTGTTGCTGGGTTGGCATTCTCTGTGTGTTTTCAGGTCGACATTGTGTTACACATCCCCTTTTGTGTGGAGATGTACCCGATGGAACATCTTCAGGCACTGGAACAAGAGGCAGAGAGAATGGACACACACAAGACACCAACGAGATCTCTATCACTGACTGAAAACTGGTGCAGGGTAATTTGGAAAGGCACAGGTGAGAAACTTGAGAAGACATAGGGCTAGTTTGTTTAGCATCGTTGACAATTGGGTCATTTTGACTGGTTTAATTGTCGGGGTTTTCACGAGACGGTATAGGCATGATCTCAATCAGGTTGGTCACATTCTCGGGTTCGGATTCTAGGTCGAGATTACCACGTCGAAAAAGGCGAGGGATGCCTGACGTGCATTTGTTGAGAGACTCTTGAACGACGTTCACTCGCTTGTGTAGGAGGAAGGCCAGTGTCAAAGTCACAACATATCCTACTATAGTAGAGATACAAAGCGCCGTGTCAGCGGCAGACCAGGACCGAATAATTGGCGCGCCAGCGGGCGGAAGGCGGCGATAGCTTCTAAAGCTGTGTCAACCGGTGTCAGATCAATAAGCTGCGTTCCTTCCTCCTTGATCCTTTCTTCCAATTCTGGATCGAGGACAAAGGAATGCTGCTTGAAAAAGGTGAGATTTCGATTTCGCCTGATACTCATCGTCGGTGAGGTGATACAATGCTAGTTCGTCAATATGGAGGATCGAGCCCTTAGGGACTGTGATCCATAACGCTTTGGTTAGGCAGACTAATGCGCCGTGGCGGTGTCGTGTTGATCATATGTGAGGGTAGCCGTTCGGGCTGGGGTGTTCACCAGCCATCGGTTTCCGACAATTTCGACTTGTGTTACCTCAACCTGAGAACGTGGTGTTGCGTCGGGCGGGACAGCTAGCGTCCGGGTCTCATGGCTTCTAAGCCACAGATGCCCTCTGTATTATCGCGTCGAAGGGTTTACTCGGGCAGAGGAAGTGAATGTCTTTAGTGAGCGTACACATCTTTAGGTTTGGAGCCAAGTACAACTGTTCGTTGCTATCGTGATACGCGACGACCTCGGGAGTGTGGATTTTGACATAGGTGTTCCTTGCCAAAATCCAACATTCACAACATCTTTAAGCCGATAAATATTATTCGCATCGATAATAGGCAAACTGAGAAGAAGCCAGATCGCCTGCTTCCGGTCTACGACAAGGAATGGCGCTACCCAGGAAAAGGCGAGATGGGTTTGAATGGGGCTAGGGGGGCCCCTGGTGGCCGAAGTTAAGATGTTCTGGACAAGGCTAAGGGGTATCAGATAATGTGGAATCCTACCCATGGCTAGGCTATCGATTGAGGAACTCACTTCGTAGCATGTCGGCCATGAGCATAGTTAGGAGTTGCGTTTGGGCTAAATCGCCTTGCACTACTGAGTATAGTTTATTAATAGACTTGATAGTTTGGTTTAGGAGGCTACTATGTGTGTTTAGAACTGTGATCGTGCCATTCAGGGATTTTCCGAAAGTCTGTAGGGCGTGGCTCTGAACTAGGAGCTGTTGTCGTATCCCAGGCATTTCGGCCTGGATTTCACCCACATGTCGCCTGACAGTAGCTAGATTAACGGCGTTAGCCGTGTTCATGCCAATGTTGAACAGAGTTCCTACAGCCGCAGCCCCAACAGGGCCCCCAAAAATCGTTTGGGTCGCCGGTTGTACCCGCTGAGGTCAGCCTGGGTTACAGTTAATTTTTGTAATTGGAGCAGCATGTGGTTCACATCTGCTTGGGCATGGGCAAGGACTTCTCGAGTCCAACGGGCTCCAGCCCAAGAGGTGTGGGTGACTGGGAGGTGTAGTGAACTCTGTAAACATCGGGGATCTAGTCTAACATACACCTTTTGGGTGTAGGTTTTACAGTTCGTTATTAATAACCCCGGCTGTTCGCGGAGTACGATCCCTGAGGCTGGTCCGGGCGCTGCCACTTCTGGCTGGGGCATGGCCCCAATCACGCAGAGACACAGGGCGGCGAATCGGAGCATCTTCCTGGTGATTGAACAGAAAGAGGCATAATTAGCGGTGACGATCATACTTTGGCGGATTTTTTTCGATCGGTTAACACCAGTTCTTACGACGACCTTATTGACGGAGGTCGATCTCACTTTCAGGACCTGTATTCAAGGATTGGTTAAGGGGGTTCAAAGTGAGAGAGAGGAAAGGAAAAACACAAAGTGAGACACGAAGGAAAGAAACCAAAAAAAAAATTAAGACAAAAATTCAAAATCAAAATCAAGCAAAAAAAAAAAAAAAAAAAAAAAAAAAATTTTAAAACAAAATTGAGGGTAACTCCTCGCTACTAGATTGGTCCTAGCAGTGCTGTGGAGGAGAGAATATGGGTTGTGTCTAAGCATGGTTGCTATATGTTTTCCTAACATATCAATACTAATGCTTGTGTGGTGCATATGGTGCGTGTGGTGCATATCGGTCTGTGTCAGTGGGTCTGATCTTCCCCCTTTCCATGTCGGCTAGAGCCCAGGGGCCTCTTTATCTGGTTTCGATGGACCCATCGAAGGACTGGCTCGCTGCGCCCTTGTCTGATTTTGATTCGATAGGCAACAGGTGAGAGCTTGTCTACAATCTCATGGGGTCCCGTCCAGTGAGGTAGGAACTTCTTTGACAGGTGATGGGGAGCATTCGCCTTGGTCGGGCGAAACTGTAGTACCACACTTGATCTCCGACATTGAGCTCATGGTGAGAGGCCTTTTGGTCGTAGTAGGCTTTTCGGCCTTCCGCGCCGTTGTAGCTGCTGTTGCGCCAAGGCGAAAGTTGTTCTCAGGTGCTGATGTAACTCTTCCAGGTACTGGTGAGTGTTGTAGGCGGTGACGAGGTTCAGGTCACCAGGTTGGTACAGCAGGTGTAGTGGTAGCGTCATGTTTCTCCCTGTCATCATTGTGACGGGGTATTCCGGTAGATTGATGGGGTGTGGCTCGGCCATCAGTACCAGAGGGAGTTTAATGTCCCAATCCTTTTGATTGGTGGCTACGTATTTTTTAACATGCTGACCACTGTTCTGTTAGCCCGTTCCACTTGACCGGAAGAAATTGGGTGATGGCTTATGTGGAGTTTGGCCTGTATGCCCAGGAGTTTCCATCGTCTTGCATAATTTCAGCGGTGAAGTGGGTTCCGTCAGAGTTGACCCTTAAAGGCAATCCGAATCTTGAGAAGATATGGTTCAATAACAGACAGGCTGTTGTTTCTGCTGTATCGTTGGGAGCTGGGAGGCACTCTATCCATTTTGTGAATTCGCAGACCACGGTGAGGAAGTATTTGTTGCCCAGCGTCGACCGTGGTAGGGTCCTACCCAGTCTATTTGGAGGTCCGACCATGGGAAGGTCATTCCTTTCCTTTGCAGTGGTGCTCGGTGGTTTGGATTTGCCGGTTGGAACTGGCAACACACCAGGCATCCTTTAACGTATTCTGCGTCTTGCTGCATGCCAGGCCAGTATGCTACTTGCTTGAGTGTTTCATAGGTGGCCTTGACTCCGTGGTGTCCTGCGCATGGTGCATCGTGTGCGTGTGTCAACATCATCCCCTTTGGCCATGAGGGACTACGAGCCTTGGAGCAGTGGATGGCTCAGGGACATACGTGAGGACACCGTCTCGTAGATGCAGCATGTGCTTGATCGAATGGAGCGTCGGAGGTCGGATGATGTTCGTAGAGGTCCGAGGTGGAAATGGGATTTTCCAAGGGTCGGACAGGTGTGCTACAATGGACTGTATGGCTGAGTCCGTATGTTGGAGGGTGAGGAGGTCTTCAGCAACGAACTGAGGCGACAGGGAGATGTGGGAGGAGGCAGGTGTGTGCCCACTCGCGGCACTTTGGCGGCGGGTCACCGCTGCCACAGTTGGGTGGGGTGGGAGGGCATGAGATGTCCAGGACTCTCCCTGTAATGCCCCTGCTTTGGCGAGGGCATCGGTTTGGTCATTTAAGTCTTTGTCTTGTCCTGGTTGGACGTGAATGACCTCTGACCTTTTTCCAATAAACGACCATGTCGTGTTCAGTGACGATGGCGCCGCTTGCTTGGAAGAGTTCCTGGTGCTTGACAGGCTTGTTGTTAGCTGTCTTGAATCCATTCCTCTTCCATCCAGTTAGATGGCATATGAAACTTAGACGGGCATAGTTCGAATCGGTACAGATGAGGAGTTCTCTGATTTTGTGGGTTGCAGCCACTTGTAGTGTGATGAGGATGGCTGCTATTTCTGCATATTGTGATGATTGTGGGCCAAGTTTGAGTTGCTGCGGTGGGCACGGGTCATTGTTGAGCCAGACCACACCCGCTCCCGCTTGTAACTTGCCCTCGCGATTGTATGAGCAGCCATCGACATATGCTGTGGGCATTCCTGTACACACATTCTCCTCAAGTACCGATGATTTGTCGCCTTGCGGTCGTGGCAGTTCTTTTGGCTCTGCTGAGGTGTCCAGCGTGTCCGTTGAACAGTTTTGGCATGCCGCAAGCCCGTTTCCCAGTGAGGATTTGTAGTTCTGGGCATATCTTGCCTCCACATCCCGTCCTTGGAGTGTCATTAGCCAGGTAGCTATGCGTGCGTTGGTTACCACGCCATCTCTGATTCGTTGACTGTTGAGGAAGGTAACTGGCTGGTGGCAAGTTTCGATGATGACTTTCTGTGCACCGATGTAATTAGAGAAACGCTGAATGCCCCACACAGTGCAAAGTAAAGCTTTTTCGCAGTGTGAATATTTGCATTCTGGGGAAGCAGCGTTTTGCTGGCATAGCGACCACTCGCTTGTCCTTATCATGGAGCTGGTATAGACCGCACTGAGGCACTGGTCAGAGAATCCCGCGTCCAGATAGAATTCCTTCCCTGGGTCTGGGTAGGCGAGGCATGGCGCAGAGCGCAGGCACTGTTTGAGCTGGCTCATAGCTGTGTCCTGGGCCTTTGTCCAAACAAAAGGTTCGTCCTTTTCAGGAGGGAAGTTAGTGGTCGTGCGATGTCAGCGTGGTTTTCGATGAACTGTCGTGAGTAATTGCACACTCCCAGAAAGCTTCGCAACTCAGAGACGTTAGTTGGTGTTTTTATGCTTTGGATTGCTTGGGCACGGTTAGATTGTGGCTCAATGCCGTTTCTTCCGACGAGCAGTCCAACATAATTCACCTTGGTTTTGCACCATTGTCCTTTGTGAAGGGCGATTTTAGCCCCGCTGTTGTCAGCTGGTTTAGGACATGGTCGATTTCTTTGAGGTGGTCTTCCACACTTGAACTTTTCATTAAGACGTCGTCTACGTAGACGAGGTTGCCTCGGACTCTGGCGTCAGGGCATGCTTTGTTAAGGAAAATGTTAAATTCTGCCGGTGAATTGGCATAGCCAAAGGGACACCGTGTGAAGGTGTACTGTCGGTTGCAGTGAATGCCAGCTTATGTTGGTCGTCGGGGTGGACAGGGATCGTCCAAAACCGGAGGCGGCGTCCAATGTGGACAGGATCGTCGAGCCTCTGATTTTGGTATTTCTTGGTCCAACTGGGTCATAGGCCATCGTGACAATGGTACTTGCTGATTCAACTTGCGGTGTAGTCGATAGTGGGCCGCCATTTGCCGTTGGGTTTTAGGACTGGCCATATCGGGGCAGAATATGTACTGTTACAGGGCCGGATGACCCCTTTTCCAGCATGGAGTCAACAATTTCTTGCACTGGCTCATATGACGCTATCGGAATCTTGTACTGTCGCACAAAGGTGGGTGGTGCATTTGGGTTTGTCGGTATGCGCACCGTGTGGATGTTTGTCAATCCACAATCTAGAGAGTCCTTTGCGAAGAGTCCTTGTACTTCAGCAGAACTTCTTTGAGTCCTTGGCGCTCCACTTCGTTGTGGAGGGCATCCGCGTCACTCAAGATCTGTTGAATTTGAGTATTGAACCCGCGTAGGGTTCTTCTGCCGTTAAGTCATTAAAGGGGCTTTGGGCCTCGCTGGTCACCCTGTAGGTGGTTCTGTCGCAGGCTGGGTTGAGACAGCATAGACAGTGAGGTGAGTGTCATCCATTAGTTCTGACCGGCAGACGCTTTCTCTGGACACTGGCAGGATTGAGGTGATGGCAATGACTTCATGAGGTTTTGTGAATGTTATAGTGTCATTGTATCCATCTGACATTAGTTGGGCTGGTATTGGGCCTATGACAGGTACCATCAGTTCAAAGTCGTGGAATGCCTGGTTTATGAGCCATCCCAGGTGGCTGGCTTTTGGGACGTGGATGTCTTGGGCCATACAGTTATTGAACAACACATATATCGCGAGATGACACTTCAATGAGAGGTGTAGCTTCCAGAGTCAGTCCGAGTTTTAGGCAGGTTCTGGAAGGTTGGAAGAAGCTCAGCTTACTGTTGAGAGTTTGGCCAGGTCGCATGTTGAGGCGGACACTGACGCTTTTGCTGTAGGCAGGTATTGTGGCTCCTTGTTCCGTAATCATAGCGCATGCGTCCGGCATGGTTTGACCGGATTGGAGGTTCTTGAGATTGACTGAAGTTGTCAGTTGGTGTGACAGGGGAGCCCATATGATGTTGTTTACAGTGTCAATGTGAGCATTGAGTCGAACCATGATATCCGCTCCAATGTAGATATCATGCGGCAGGTCTGGAATGACGAGGAAGTAGTGACTCAGCTGTCTGTTGTTCCATCGTATGTCCAGAGCGCAGATGATCTTGGAGGTGGCCATGGTTGTCGACCAGGGACTGAGAGGGTAACGGCTGTGCTTAGTGACATGTGGTAGACTTTGACAGCTCTGCTTCAATGTTTTGAATAGTTTCAGGCTGATGGCTGAGTTCTCTGCCCATAGGGCTAGTGCTGCCTCGGACACTGATGTGCCATGAACCTCTATCTCAGTCATGATTTGAAGGAGGCCTGTGTTGGGTTCAGGCTCGTGCAGCGAGCAGAGGAGAGGGTCGTTTGCTCGGCCCAGACCTGGGCTCTGTTACTGCTTCATCGGTCATTGACTTAGGGGTAGTGTCTGTGACTTGACACTGTGACTCATTGGAGTCTAATGACTTGTAAGGCAGAGGCTCACGGACTTGTGTCCAAATCTTTAGGTGCTTGAAGTCTATTAGGGGTTCAAAACGATTAAGCAAATCTTTTCCAATGAGGAGCGGGTACGTGTTGAGTGTTGACACGTATACGGGATGGACGAAGTCCATGGGTCCCACTGTTAGA
This sequence comes from Gymnocypris eckloni scoliostomus, assembly GCA_027564155.1. NCBI lineage: Eukaryota > Metazoa > Chordata > Actinopteri > Cypriniformes > Cyprinidae > Gymnocypris > Gymnocypris eckloni. The sequence goes on from CM050418.1 coordinate 29,761,126, forward strand.
TGGATTGGGGCTACATGTTTTAGTTGTAAGCCCGTGTGAGAGTATGCTTGTGTTTAGTTCGCACCTTTGGAGCTTGAGGGTGCCATTAGTCCTCTTCGTTAATTCTTGGACTTCTTTGAGAAGTTCTGTAGACATTAGAGTGATGTCGGCTCCTGTGTCCAGAAGGGCTTCGACTCTGATGTGTCGTTCGATGATGATGGAGAGGTAGAACTTTCTTGCTATACCCTTTTCAATGAGATCGCCTAGGAGTTGAGGAACTGGAGTTTGGGAGGAAATATTTAGGATGTCAGGGCTGACTTGGCGTTCTTCGGAGGAGTGGCAGATGACTAAGACAGCGCTTTCAGGAACTTGAGGATTTTCAACAGCAGGTGTCTGCTGAATGCTGCTGGAGTTTGGAGTATTGGGTGCTGAGTTAGTGTTTAACTCTGTTGCTGGATTTTCAGGTGGGGCTTCATGTCCATCTGAAGTTAACGTGTTTATTGTACTCTGAGACTGAAGTGAGGCGGTGCTGTTTTCTGTGGCTGGTTCGTTTGTCTTGTCGCTGCTTTCTCGTCCGTCAGCTAGTCAGGCTGAATCCGGGTTTCCTTTCTTTTCCCACTTCTTATCTTCCTCTTTTCGTTGAAAGAATTCCTTCATCATCATTTCCATCATCTTCTGTGAGTCAGTGCGGTGGTGTTTTTCGTTCTTGTATGGACTCAGTTGGAGCTTGGTCACTTTGGAACCTGGGTGAATTCCTTCGTCGATTCCTTGGGCTGGTCGCCTTAGGGTGAGTCTGTCGCTTTCCGTTGGAGTTTCCATTGATTCCCATGAGCGTTGCTCTCTTGGGTTCCATGACCTCTCCCATTGCCTTTCCTGAGGCCTTGCTTGGTCCCATGACTTATCCCAGTGTCGTCCAGGTGAGCGTTGGCGTCCACGTGGTCCATCCCATCGGTCATACCTCTGTTTAGGTCGGGTTCCAGCGTGTGAGTCTCGTTCTCTGTTGGACGGGGTGCATTCCACTCCTGTGTGGTGGCTTAGCACTGTCTTGGCGTTGGGTGCCCTCCAGCGCCAGTTCTTGGTGTTGAGTGTTGAAATCAAGAACTGCTGGGGTTTTGCGCCTTTTCTGAGGCCATCTTTTGTTTGCCGTAGGCTTTTTGCACCAAGTCTCGCAACTGCTGAATGTTCATTGTTCGTGGGCATGCGAGAACGCCAAGATGGTGGCTTATGCCAGGATGAAGGTTCCTCAGGAAGAGAGTTTTAAAGTTCAGTTCCTCTTCCATGTCAGATTCGTTACGAGTTACAAAATATGCTTGTCTGAGTCGACTGTAGTAAGCTTGAGGAGTGTCGTGGACGCCCTTGTCTCGCTCCAGGGCAGCCACTAAGCCTTGATCGGACTCAGGGTCAGCAAACTCTTTAATGAGGGCCTTTTGAAGCCGTTGATAGTCAGTCTTTGTGTTAACAGGCTGCCGGTCAAGGAAGCTGCGCACTTCAGGACTGGATGTCGTTCGGAGTAAGTATAGTTTATCTTTGTCCGTAACGTTAGGTCGCATTTCAGATGGAAATCAATATCTTGCAGATAAGCGGACATTTTGGCTGTTTGGCAAGCTGGGGTTGAATTTTCCGATGTTTCGGCGAGCTTGTCAAGATCTTTAAGGTCCAAGCCGTGCACTGACCTGCGGCTGGCTGCAGCAGATTCTTTGGTTCCGTCGTGATATAGCGTTCTTCCGACGGCGCTGGTGAATGTTTTAACACCATCCCTCTATCTTCGGTTCACGTGTCGGTCTATGAACAGGTGATCCAGTCCTGCTTGACGGGGGTGCCGTTGGTGCACGCTCTGTACTTGACGGCTCACGGCGTAGTTCATAAGCATGCCTGAGTTCCTCTTGGAGACTTTCAGACTCCTTTGTGACGTAGTCGAGCTGTCGTGTTAGGCGGCTGATCTCATTCCTTGACTCAGCCAAATGAACTTCGAGGGCCTTGATTCTGCTGTTTTTGTCCCTGAAGTCAGTCTTTGCCTTCTCCAGTAGCTTCTCTGCATACTGTAGCTTGTCTGCACAATCAGCGAAGTCCTCTTTGATCTGCTGCATTTCGTGGCTGGTAGCTTCTAGAGTCTCTTTTAGCCTGTTGGTCTCCTCCTCGGTGTCCTGCTCCACCTCATCGGTCCCTTCCTGTCGTACCTGAGCTTCACGTTCCAGCTGCTCTATGCGTCGTTGGGCGCTTGTCAGCTCCTGCTGGCGTTGTCGGCGTGCTTGTCGCTCAGTTTGAGGGTGGCGATGAGTATGTGGCTTAAAGAACCGGTGATCTTGGCTAATTCTCTGGGACTGTAGTTTTGACTTGGGTCTTGTCCCATAATGCTTGCGATGCTGTCATCTAGTTGATTCTGTGTCTGATGTTGGAGTGTTTCAGCAGCTTTAGGGAGTATGCTGCCCGTTGTAACACTTAGCCACATTTCCAGTCCTTCCCAGTGACCGACATGTTCTGTTTCGTGAGACATGTTCTGGCGGGTCAGGGGGATCTTGGACCGAACTGACACAGACCTTGAATAGGAAACAAAGCAAAAACAAAACACAAACAAAACAAACAGGGGTGTAAATGTGCAGAGTGTAGTGTATGCTAGTGTTGATTGTGTCTCTGTGTTTGTGGTCCTCTGGCAGGTGCTTCTAATTGTAGTTTCTGCAGATAAATTATTGGGCACACACAAGGGCAGCCCCGCTGTGAAGCAGAGAAAGAAAAACACACACACACAGAATGGGTACACAAGGACAATAGCACTAAACAGGTCTCTCTTTTAATAGCAGATTTTCTTCGTTTCGCTTTGTTAAGTCTGATTTAGAAAGGCGCTTCTAATCAGAGGATTGTAGGCGAGATTTTCTCTTTTGTAATAAGACTGGTATTGCTATTCCAATTTTCTCCTTGGAGGAAAATAACAGCAATGACAGTACTTGTCCCTTAATGGCAGGATTTTATACCGCGACGCTGGTCAGCGTATGTCACGCGTGTTAAAACTTTTGCCGATGTCTATCTTCTCATTGCACCTGCTTTAACCTGGGGGAATAGGATTTCACAATAGAGGGTAAAAGGGTAAACAGTTTTGAATGTAGTTCTCAAGTTTCACATACATATCTGTTCAATTGTAACATTTAAGCTCTATTCGTGATCTTGCCAAGTCTTAAGCAAACAAGTCAAATTGGAAGTTAGTAACAGGGGAAAAGAAAAGAGATTAAGATTTATTCCCAAGATTTAAAACTAATACGTTGGCACAAGGTGGTGCTGTTGAGTCTATATGCTTAGGTTGGTTTGGCTGTTTACAGGATAAACCAACTGACCTAGGTTGAGGAAACCTTAACTCCCTTTTGGGGTTTTCTAATTAGAAGGTTACGTTTCATGCTCCAGATTGGTGAAAAGTGATTTTGACTGTGTGGTTTCACTGTCACTTCTCCAACACAACACTAGGGGGAGCACTATCTACTCTCAGGCCTAAGTAAGAGGACAAATTTTAATTTAATAAAATTGTTTTAATTAAATTATTATTAACTTTACTTGAGTCAATCAGCTCACCTAAGAAAATGAAGTATGGCCTACAGATAGAGCCAGACTTGTATTTAAGTTTGAAATTTGGAATTAAAATTAGAATTTGGTTTCTAATTAAAATTTATGATGTTATAATTAAAATTAATAGGATTCACTTAGGATTAGAATTTACAAATGCAATCTGCAATTGAGTTGACAAACCAATATTGTTGCAAAATGTAAACAGGAAGTGTAATTAATTATTAAATGTAATTAGAATTTTCAATTCATAATTAATTATTAAATTAATTTACAGCTTCTAAATCACTAGTTTTGGATTCCCATAATAGTAATTCAAATAATTTCCAAACTTAAGCATTCCTCGTGTCATTAACACCAAAAAAAAGATTAACAATAAAATAATTAATAACTAATCTGTATCCTACTTGTAAACGAAATTAAAATTTCCTCTTGATAACTTAAGGTTCTATTGTAGTGGTCAAATTATAAGGGCGTTTTATGGTTCATAAATGGATGCTATTGTTGCTGGAAGCAGGAATTGAAAATTCTATTAAATGAAATTAATTCAAAATTAATTTGTAATCAATTGTGACATTCAACTAACAATTAAAAATTCCTAACAATAGCGCTTATCCATTGATGTGTTTTAAAATCATAAAAGCCATTATAATTGAATGAGGTCAAACTCACCATATAATCAACAGTATATTAAACCATTTTCTAATAACCCACCAGTTATTAAGCTGGTCCCACAAAAGGTAAAAAGACTTTAATCAGCTGTTATATTAAACCAACCTGTGAACTTGTTAACACTGATGATTGGGAAACATTAACACAGCCAACTTAAAACGTGTTAGTCTTTTAAATGAGAGACTAGAGAGAGAGAGGGAATTAGTGTTAGCTGTGAACCACATTTCCACCAACACACTGCATTCAAGCTTTAAATGCTATGTGCTAATCACTAGCGTAATGCTACCGCATTGCATCTGCTACGCTGCTAAACTTCTTTGTTTCAGTTTAGCTTATATGCGGCTAAATCTCCACGTGGCTGAACTGGTCGCTATGACGACTCAGTGCCTATAGGCAGAAGAAAAATGTGCTTCACGCTTCAGACTTGAATTTTCTATAGCACATATAATCTCACTCATTTAGGACGAGATACATTTATCTACGGGTTACTTATAACCCATCAAAGCCTCGGCGGGCTATTTATGCGAATATTTGTCTGTTTAGACCGCACTCATAAACACAAACAATCGATTACAATCTCCCCTTTCTCAAAACGACTGGCCACTCCTCTGAGCGCCGTGCTTGAATTCACTCGTGAAATCAAATGGCTGAGAATGATTTAAATAGCTTTTTAAACATTCCACACCGGGATTTGAAAATATAGCGGAGTTTGAAAGTGGGACACGCTTACAAATCAAACTATACAGGCCTTCACTCAGAGCTCAAACGAGGACACGCTCATTTGTCTCTTTTATGCGCTTTAGAGCGACTTTTACTTATTTACTGCAGTTTCTTCTCACAACTCGAGTTAAACAAATACCCTTTCTCATTCAAACACACTGTGTTTCACAAACCAGCAATGCAATACCACAAATAACCGCTTTTCCTGTATTTACTCAGTTTTTTCCGGATAAAAATTGAGAAATAGACTTTTGTCTCTGGTTTGATTTTCAGATTAATTCTTTAATAATGCCCGCATCCTCCACCATTTGTAGTAAAATTACCAGTTTAATATAGAGCTATTATTTCAGCTCCGGGAATTAGTTATTAAATATTAAATATTGCTTGGTTAAAAGTAATATTAATATTTAACTTAGTTATACTGTATTAAGTGACCGTCCACCGAACACTAGCCTCAGCATATCAACTTCGAGCTTAGGTAGCTTTCTCTTTATGGCAAATAAGGAACAAAACTTCAAATCACATTCCAGAGACAATTCTTTATGAAATGAAAAATGGTTTATTCGTAATACTGCTATTCTAACATAAATGGATTAACTGATAGACACAAAACATACATACACACAAAGACATGCATAAGGGATTTGGTAAGTAATTCCTAAAATTAAAATTAGCCCTTTTAGCTATTTCAACGCTTGACTTGACCGGCAAAGATCACGACAGATGCCCTAATGCTCTGTTACTGCATTCAGATACAATTTTACCAGTTCAATCAGCAATATAGATTTAGTTAGAGTGTACTTGCTTGTTGACAAGAAGCAGGTTGGAAGTTGTTTGTTTCCTTCAAATGCGTTGCTCTGGTCTTTGTGCTCGGGAACCACGTGGGTTGGTTCGTGCGTCTCCGGGTGCTCTCGGGTGGAAACACGAGAGATGTGGCTGCTGCCGCGTGACGTCACAGAAAGCTTTCCTTTCGTCCGTAGGCGTTCAGCTCGTTGTTCTTTGATGTTGTGCCTTCTAGCCTTCGAATAGATGGTTGGTTTAGTCGGTGTCCAGACAAAGTTCAGGTAAGAGCGCGAGCAGGCAGAGAAGTTACGGCGCAGCTCCAGCGATGTTAAAGAGAGATGTTCCAGAGAGAGTCACGCCATGTTTCAGAGAGAGCGATTTGCAACTGGCGCGTTGTTTTCAACAGTCCAACTTGCTCCTCCCCACGGGCGGCTTGTCGAATCCGATGAGTTCAGATGGGGCGGAGCCCCGCCCATGTCCAGGCTTGCTGGGTGGACCAACAGTTCTGTGATGTCTCATCACTTTTGGGAAGGATAAACTTTATGGATCTTTATACGTGTATAATTATGCAGGGTATTACAATTTAACGGTCATCACCACAGTCTATCACATCTGAGTCTAGCTTTCTTTAGAGATCAAACACCGCATAATAATACACACATTACAGTTTATACCGTTTTAAAGCATGATTAAAATTCCCACATTGTCCTAAATAATTGGCACTCGAAATCATCACATCATGCCTATGAGGGAACAAGTACACATTAAATATCCATATATTTATTTTGTGTAGTTGCAATAGTTATACGTGTCAAAAAAGGCAAGGAGTTTGGTTTTCCTTGGTCCGTCCGACGGAGAAAAAGTCCTGCTTTGTTTTAAATGGGGGGTTTTGAACTATGCTCTGGAATGTAGGCTTGACGGTGTCCAGAACCATTCCCGGAGCCGTCTGCACTTTGCACGAGAGCGTTTAGTGATGGGGTCAGTTGACCCTCTCCACTTTTGCATGGAAGGGAGGACTTTTGGGTAATAATTGTTTTCTGTTGCTGGGTTGGCATTCTCTGTGTGTGTTTTCAGGTCGACATTGTGTTACAACAGTCATTTTGGTCTTAAGTGAAAGCAAAGAGCTGAGAAAGAAAACACATGTGAAACAGTATGTGGGATCTGGGCAGTTCCTAAAGTGACAGCAGTCTAATGTCCTGCTGTCTGTCATTTATTTTAATCAAACAACAAAAGAGATAACATCTCTCACTGCTTTTGACTAAATCACTTTTGTAACTTTAATAATAATACACACACATATATATATAATTCACACACAGTGAAGAATATGCAGTGTTTTTATACATTTGATTACTTTATACAATGTTTGTAGTATTTCTTATTTATTTGTCCTTATGTGTTTTACTGTAGTTTTTAGACACAGTTAAATTGGAGAAATTCTAATTAAATGTCACTGTTTCGTTCAGGGATTTCTACCCTCCAAATGATGGTGTATTATTAACTTAACATACTGGTTTTCACCTACTATATTGTAGGGAAGTATGCATAATTGATTGCAGGGCCTGTTTCTTTTTAACATAGCCAGCAGACCAACAAAATCACAATATGCTACTTACTAATGCTACCTATTGTAGCAGCAGGTGACAGATGGATGTTTTCACACTAGACAGCATTTGATTGGTTGAATATTTGGTTACGCTCCCAAGTGCAAGATTATCCACTTCATCAATAATATTTGTGTCTTTTCCCCCAAGACAATGACCTGGCATCAAAGCTACCACAAGCTACCTGGCATCAAAGCGACAGTCCAAAATAAGCAAAACTCCAATTAGATCTCTTCAAGTCGTCAAGGTGGATCTACATTTCTGTGTGCCCACTTCACAGCTCTCAGTCCATCCTCCATACTAAGGTTAACCCTTCCCAATCACTCCAATTCTAATGAGGTATTATTAGAGGATCAGAAAGGACCCTCGTGAAAAAGATGAAAGCTAGAGTGAGCGAGTCAGAGAGAGAGCAAGCTGGATAGAGGGAGGGAGGTAAAAAAAGATCAACTCACTGCTAGTGGAAGCAGTGGGATAAAGCTTCACAGTGAGAGAGAGAGACAAACTGGGATAAATTTATATTTATTTCCCCCTCTGTTCCCGTTTCTTGGCTTGTTGCAAAGAGGCAAGAAAAAAAATCAAAAGAAAACAGACGTAAATGTAGCATCCTAGAAGGCAGAGTGTCTCCTCTACACGCTCGTTCAGAAGACTCTCCGTGTTTAATGTGACACATTGGGGTGGAATCGTGGGACATTCGGTCACGCAGAGCTAAGGGAAGGATGGATAGAGTGAACCGGGTTTTAAACATCGTAAGACAGATGTCTCCCAGGAAAAGGGAAAGAGGGTCTCATTGGGAGGCGGAGAGCCCGGAGACCTGCGAGGAGAGTCTGTGCTCTCTCAGCCTTTGCATCAGCGGTAAGACCACCCCTGGCAAACTTTCTCTCTCACTCTGTCTCTCTCTCCGTCTCCCCCTCCTCCCACTCTAATCCTTTTTTCATTACTGCTTTGTGGGTTTGATATTAACTTTGACCTGTGGTGTTCGCCACATACACAGAGGAGAAAAAAATGCTCTCTCTCTCTTCTTTCCGTCAGTGTGGCTTCAATTATCATCTTGTTTCCTGTGAGGAGAAGAGCGGTTGAATTAATAGATAAACTCTTGAACTTAATGTGGAGGACGCGGTTTCTCAATCCTAATGTTGTTCCTGACGAATTGATTTTGTATAAGGCTTTTAAATATTTGATGAAATTGATGTTTCCATGAGGCGCAATCATAATTTTCGACTTTCATTTATCGGCTCAACTCATCATCGTTCATTCTACAGATTTGATTTGTTAGAGTCATCAGAGATCAGTGAAGCTTCACCGATATTAATAGAGTAAAGATCATAACTCTTCAATAAGTCATGAGTAATGGCTGTTTTAAAAGGAGGACTGACCGGTGTATTATTATCTACAGGAATTTTGAAGACACTTAAGTTTGTTTGGTTGATTTTGTGTTAGAAATCGATTGAAGAACTGAATCTTTCCTTGTACATCCTTCTTTCATCTGATGAGGGTTTCGGTTTCAATTCCTAGACAGGATTGTAGCATCTCTCCTGTTTATCTTATGTGGTTTTATGTTAGTTGTAAAGTTTTTAACATCTGGTTAAAAGCATTTTTCACCCAAAATTAAAATTCCATCATTGAATCATGTTGTTTCAACACCTGTATAACTTACCTTTTTTCTCTTTTTCTGTAGAACATAAACGTATATATTTTGAACGTATTCTAAACATATTATATTTCTTTGTACATACAATGAAAGTTAACGAGGTCCACTCAATGTTGTTTTGGACCCCACTTACTTTCACAACACAAAATAAACAACCAAAACATTCTTCAAAATAGCTTATGCATTGCACAGGAGAAAGAAAGTCATAGGTTTAGAACGACATGAGGGTGATTCAATGAAATGTCATTTTAAGGTGAACAATCCCTTTGCCTAGGACTGCTGAAGGTTTGCAAATCCACTAAGAAGGAATGCATTTGCATGTTTTTGTCTGTTTTATTAGCGCCCTATTCATAAAAAATATTTTTATTTAGTTATAAGGTAAGAGCAACATTTGTAACAGCAAACAATTCACCCACAAAAAGGTCATAATTGAGAGATATAAATAGAGAACTGCATGATGTAAAGTAAAAAAAATCATAATTGGAAAAGTCAGAATTGCATAATGTAAGCTCAGAACTGCGAGATATAAACTCATAATTATGAAATGTAAACTCAGAACTATGAGAAAGTTGAATGGCATGATGTAAATTAAAAATTACGTGAACAAATTTCAAAATAGCAAGATGTAAACAAATAATTACGTGAAAAATGTCGGAATTATGCAATATAAAATCAGAATGACTAGAAATAAATTAACAATTGCGAGAAAAAAGTTAGATGTAAACTTAATTGATCACATGTAAAAGGAGATATAAACTCAGAACTGCAAAATGTAAACTCAGAATTGCGAGAAAGTAAAACTGTGAAATTTCAACTTGAAATTACATTAAAAAAGTCAGAATCGCAATTTCTAAACTTAGAATTGCAGGATATAAATTCAGAATTGCAAAATGTAAACCAAGAACTGCTAGAAAGCAGAATTGCAAAATGTAAACTCTTGCGAGAAGAAGAGTCAGAATTGCTAACTCAGAATTGTGAGAAAATCAGAATTGTGCGATTATAATCTCTGAATTCAGTTTTTTTTTCTCACAATTATTTATTGCGCAATTCTTTTTTTTTCAGAATTATGAGAAACACTGTCTGAATTGTGAAATAAAAGTTGTAGTTACCTTTGTATTTTTTATTCTGTGGCAGAAATGGGCTTCCATACTGTTGTTTATAAAGCACAGTCTATTGTAGGCCTAATTATAGGCTCATTAAAAATCAATTGTTTGCATCTCTTTTTGGAGGGTTTTAACTCTTGTTGCATATTCCAACTCAATCCCAAGAATTGCGAATGCTCCAGATGATGCAATCTTTCTTGCTTTTCTTTAGACAACACCAGATATGTTACATCTAGAGCAGTTCTTAAATATTTAATCTTCCATTCACTCCAGGAAGATTACATTGCTTTACATGTGATATATTATTGAAAACCCTGGAATTGACAAACAATGTCTTAAAGAGGCTTCCACCACCAGCCCTAAGTTCAGACACTATGACAAAATGTAGCAAAACTGTATTATTAGGTATTGCTATTATATCATTGCTCAATTTGACACTGTGTCTGTTCCAGAGTCACGGCGTCCTGAATTAGCAGTGAATTATTCTGATGGGAATTTCGCATCAAACTGGAACGCATTTCAATCCAGTTTCCAGTCAGGCCTGCTTTGATTCAATGCCGATTGCTGTTGTGCGCTATAGCTTTAAATGTTGCTGTGTAGTGGCACTGCGTTTTAAAAAGCCTCTAATGTGCCAGTCAATGTGCCGATCGGCTCAGACTAGGTTAGAATAGACTGTGTTACAGCAAAGTGAGGTCTAAATATGGCAGCTGAAGTGACTCGATTTCTTATAACTTGGATGAAGTCAGTTTGACAACAAAGAATGATCGGCTACGGCTCGGTTGCTGGGTGCTAAATATACTCCATCTCTCTAAACACACACCGAGTGCACCTGGGAACTGTTCCCTAACCTTAGAAAGGGAGAGCCGTAAGAGGTATAGAGACTCACAAAGAAAGCCTTTCTTCTGCTTTTGTGTTCGGAGATTTCTGGATTTACATGTTTGATGCTAGTTGAGCCCTTAAAAAGGGCAAAAATAAAAAAAACATAAGATTATAAAAATCTGTATTTAATTTATGTGATATACTTTTATAAATATATTAATGATCATTCAGAAATACAATATACAAAATATAATACATGTAAAAGTTTATGGTTGGTGATATTTCTTAATGTTTTGAAAAGTCTCTTACACTCAACAAAGCTGCATTTATTTGGTTAATAAATACAGTAAAAACAAATATTGTGAAATATTATTGCAAGTTTAAATAACTACTTACTATTTGAATATATTTTAAAATGTAATTTATGTGATCTAAGCTGAAATTTCAGCATCATTACTCCAGTCTTCAGTGTCACATGAGCCTTCAGAAATCATTCTAATATTCTCATTTGCTACTCAAGAAACATTTATTATTATTATTATTATTATTATTATTATTATTATTATAATCAATGTTCAAAATAGTAGCTTCTTCATATTTTTTGCGGAAACCTTGATCACTTTTGATTAATTTAATTAAAGCTAGCTGAATAAAATTAGTAATTTCCTTAAAAACTGTATTTTTACACATATATATATATATATATATATATATATATATATATATATATATAAATACACTGAACAAAATTCTAAACGCAAAAAAAAAAAAAAAAAACAGCAAGACATGGGTTTCAGCTGTCGCATTCCTTGTGTCAAGCCACTCTTGAACAACAGACAGCATCAGAAGCGTCTCGCCTGGGCTGAAGACAAAAAGGACTGGACTGCTGCTGAGTGGTCCAAAGTTATGTTCTCTGATGAAAGTAAATTTTGCATTTCCTTTGGAAATCAGGGTCCCAGAGTCTGGAGGAAGAGAGGAGAGGCACAGAATCCACGTTGCTTGAGGTCCAGTGTAAAGTTTCCACAGTCAGTGATGGTTTTCGGTGCCATGTCATCTGCTGGTGTTGGTCCACTGTGTTTTCTGAGGTCCAAGGTCAACACAGCCGTATACCAGGAAGTTTTAGAGCACTTCATGCTTCCTGCTGCTGACCAACTTTATGGAGATGCAGATTTCATTTTCCAACAGGACTTGGCACCTGCACACAGTGCCAGGGGTACCAAAAGCTGGTTCAATGACCATGGTATCCCTGTTCTTAATTGGCCAGCAAACTCGCCTGACCTTAACCCCATAGAACATCTATGGGGTATTGTGAAGAGGAAGATGCGATATGCCAGACCCAACAATGCAGAAGAGCTGAAGGCCACTATCAGAGCAACCTGGGCTCTCATAACACCTGAGCAGTTCCACAGACTGATCGACTACATGCCACGCCGCATTGCTGCAGTAATTCAGGCAAAAGGAGCCCCAACTAAGTATTGAGTGCTGTACATGCTCATACTTTTCATGTTCATATTTTTCAGTTGGCCAAGATTTCTAAAAATCCTTTCTTTGTATTGGTCTTAAGTAGTATTCTAATTTTCTGAGATACTGAATTTGGGGTTTTCATTAGTTGTCAGTTATAATCATCAAAATTAAAAGAAATAAACACTTGAAATATATCAGTTTGTGTGGAATGAATGTATACATTATACAAGTTTCACTTTTTGAATGGAATTAGTGAAATAAATCAACTTTTTGATGAAATTCAAATTATATATACAAAAAAAAAAAACTCTTTCACTTTTTCAAAATCTTCATCTTTCTCTTTATCTTTCTCTCCTTCCCTTGCTAGCTTGTACTTATTTGAACAATGCCTGAGACTTGCTGTTATTGGCACTTCCTCTGTATGTTTGCCTCTTCAAGATTAATCGCTTTATGTACTCCCAATTGTAAGTCGCTTTGGATAAAAGTGTCTGCTAAATGACTAAATGTAAATGTATATGACCAGCACCTGTGTGTGTGTGTGTGTGTGTGTATATATATATATATATATATATATATATATATATATATATATATATGTATATGTGTGTGTGTGTGACTTAATCATATTAACAATAATTACATGATAGTAAAATAACACATTATTTCCCAGAATTCTCTGAATTCCTAGAATCTATTAGATGGACATCTTATGGATTACTTAAGAAGTTCCATGTTTTTATACAATTATTGCATATTGTTGTCGCGTTGGACTTCTTTTTCTCCAAGGTAAGTTAATTTTACTAACTTAACATATATATTGATGTTAAAACGTTAATGTTAAAACGTTCACAGCACCATATAATGAACGTATTAGGAACAACCCTGTTATCTTACAGTAATGTTATCAACCATAATAACAGTGAAATGAGGCTTTTCTCTTTTCAGTTGACTTTGAGGAGCGTTTGATTCTAATTTGCAGCCTCCACAGTTTTTAATCTTGTTACTGAGTAATTTAACAGTTCCTTTAGAGAAAATGGCAATGTCACACACTTCATTCCAGTCAATGTCTAAATAAATAGATAACTTTTCTATTAACACTGTAATAGTTTATTTTATATAAAATCTCCAGTTCATTCCTTTTGTGTGTGTGTGTGTGTGTGTGTGTGTGTGTGTGTGTGTGTTAATTAATTAATGTATTTATTTTGCTGTATGATGATGTATGTGCTTAAAACCGAACTTTATTTAAACTTTTATATTTTAAAAACATTCCCATATGTTACATTACATTATCAAACGTTTCAAGTATGATACATTACTTCGGTTAAATTATTAAAAATATTTCCAGTGTGTTCTGAAGGCAAACTGTATGTTTCCTTGCACTGCAGTGGATTTGTGTTCCTTTTGTTCACAGTCTCAGCTGTTCGGTTTACTAGTTCTTAGGTCAATGGTCCTGTGAATTCATGCAGCAAAGAAAACAATATGAGACCAGGGACTCTTGGGAAGCCAGAGGCCGATATGACACAAATCCAATGTTGCCTTTTGACCTTTGAAGTTTTCGAATTTGTGTCAGTGTGGACGTTCCCTCGTAGTGGACGACAATGTGCCCCCATATAGCCACAAAAATACAATATATAATAATACAATCCACTCCACACAGTATACTGAATATTTTATGAGCGTTCCACATCGAGAAAAAGACAACACTGCTTCTGTCGCCTCAACTTTTCAGACATGTCATCGTATCCATCACACAGAACATCCAGTTTCTGCACAGAAAAAAAAACCAGCAGGATTCTGATGCATCATGGGAATGGTGAAGGCGTCTGAAAGATTTGTGGGAAGAAATCAGGACAAATTTGATTTCACAGCAAATGTAGAATGATGAATGCTAGCAGCAATTTGGAGCTTCAGGAAATAAGCAATCCTGTTTTATATAGCTGTGCTGTATTATACTATTATATTAGATCTGATTTATTTCACAGGTATGGAGGTTTTGCTCCAGTTTAAGATGAGGCAAGATGTTTTTTTATTGCTCGGGGGTTGCTCTTTTATACCTCAGGAGACTTTAAATTCTCAGTTATTGAAATTTCATCTTCGACTCAGGACTTTCTCCTGAAATGTCTGTCTACGAGAAGCTAAAATCGACACGAATAAGAAAATCTTGTTTAAATGGAAATCTGTGGCGTTCTCTTGATTAAAAGCCCCATTAATTGTGCCACCTCAGTTGCCTTTGTGCTCAAAATGGAGACAAAATTTGTAGATAAATATGGCAAGAATGTGTCATCTCTTACCAACTGTGAATAGAGAAATTAATTTGCAAGTACTTGACTTAATGCAATCCTAACCAGCTTGTCAAGTGAAATTAGGTCAGAGTATATATTTCTTTACTCTTCTTTTCTCTCTAGCTTTGATTCACATATTTCAACCATTATTTTGTATATGTGTGGCCTTGAGTTCTTCATTTTATGAAGCGAACACATCAGCTGCTTAATGAAATCCGTAGAAGTGTGATAATGGATTGTTCGCTGTATTTAATTAAGTCACTTTTGAATATTCATAGCTTGCAGGATTATTATCCTGTTCACCTGCGCTTTTTATGTCGCCTGTGCTTTTTATGTTGCGTGAAATATTTAAAATCAATATGCTTGATGTTTATTATGTTTTTGGTCATCTGTGCTTCTCAGATGACCAAAAAAATAATAAAGTTGTGTATATGTATATATATAATATATGTGTGTGTGTATATGTATATAATAATATATTTTTCGGAGCCATAACTTTCTGCAGCACTTTTCTGCAGACATGCATACTTGAAAAAGTTCAATTCAATTCAATTCAATTCAATTTTTATTTATATAGCACATTTAAAAACAACCATGGTTGACCAAAGTGCTTCACAATGTCCGGAAAAGCTCCCACACAAACAAAATGAATACAGTAAAACGTCACAATGTCTCAACTCAACTCAAAATAAAAGCCAAGGAAAACAGGTGTGTCTTAAGAAATGATTTAAAAATTCCAACACTCTGAGCAGTTCTTATGTGCACAGGTAAACTATTCCACAATTTAGGTGCTACCACTGAAAAAGCGCGGTCACCTTTATTTTTTAATCTGGCTCTCGGAACATCCAGGAGTACCTGATTGGACGACCTCAGTGCTCTAACAGGAGTGTGGACATGTAAAAGCTCTGATAAATAGGCAGGTGCCAACCCATGTAAAATCTTAAAAACAATCAATAAAATCTTGAACTCAATCCTGAAGCGGACAGGAAGCCAGTGTAGTGAAGCTAAGACTGGGGTAATGTGCTCATACTTTTTTGTCCCAGTTAAGAGCCGAGCTGCTGCATTCTGGACTAACTGCAAGCGTTGAAGAGATGACTGATCCAAACCAACATACAACGAGTTACAATAGTCCAGTCTAGATGTTATAAAAGCATGTATTACACTTTCAAACTCCTTACGTGGCAGGTAGGGCTTGACTTTAGCCAACAGTCTCAGTTGAAAAAAACTGGCTTTTACAACAGAACTAATCTGTTTTTCAAATTTAAAAGTACTGTCAAAAATCACACCCAGATTCCTGGTAAATGGACGAACATACAATCCCAAATGACCAAGTGCATCTACACAAGCACTTAAATTCCCAGGATGACCAAACACAACAATCTCAGTCTTATTTTCATTAAGACAAAGAAAGTTCTGATCCAACCATGTTTTAAAATCTCTCAGACAATTAAGTAATGACATAAATTAAGCTTTGTCACTTGTTTTGACAGGCAAATAAATTTGTACATCATCCGCATAACAATGGAAGGAAATGTTGTGTTTTCTAAAAATGTCCCCCAAAGGCAGCATATACAAAGAAAACAACATTGGGCCCAATATGGATCCTTGGGGAACGCCACAAGAAAGTGGGGCAGCAGATGAAGAAAATTCACCTAGGTGAACAGAAAAACTTCTGTCTGTCAGATATGATTGAAACCATTTAAGGGCTATGCCCTTAATACCGACACACTCTTCAAGTCTAGACAAGAGAATCGAGTGGCTGACCATATCAAAGGCCGAAGTCAAATCCAAGAGGACTAAAACAGCAGAGTTACCAGAGTCCACAGCTAAAAGAAGATCATTAGAAACTCTCAAAAGAGCAGTTTCTGTACTATGACGGGGCTTAAAACCAGACTGAAATTTTTCAAAAATACTAAATTCGTCTAGAAACGATTTAAGTTGATTAAAAACTACTCTCTCCAATATTTTCGATAAAAAATTAGACAAAATTGAAGCTTCCAAATTATTCTTTTTTAGAAGCGGCTGAACAATGGCATGTTTAAAAACAGCTGGTACACACCCTGAGCTGAGGGATGTATTAACCAAAGATACAACGCTTGGTCCAACAGTGTCAAAAACATCTTTAACCAAGCGTGCAGGAATACTATCAAGGGGGCAGTTTGTATCGGAATTGTATTGTAAAAGTTATCGGAAACAAATTTTTACTCCGAAATTCCTTGCAAATTTCACAATTTGTTACAATGAAAAAGCAAATAACACACCTAATGATATATATATATGCATGCACTGATTTAGTTGATATAGTTCATTAATGCTCTTCTTTGTTTGCTTGTTCAGGCTTTACGCCAAACTACTGTCTTTATATGTTTTTATAAAGTGATTAATTGAGTCATTCATTCAAACTATTTGGTCAAAACACTGATTCATTCAGGGATTAAACATTATGTGGCTGTCTTTATGAATGATTTATTGAATAATTTACTTATATGTTCAAAACCACTGATTTGTTCAGGAACGGTTACACTGTAAAAAAAGAAAGAAAGTTGTTTCAACTTAAAATAATTTGTTACCCCGCTGACTTAATTTTTTTAGTTTAATCAATGGAAATATTCCAGTTGACCCTTAAATCAACATTGAGTAACTAAAAAAATTCAGTGCGGTAACAACAAATTTTAAGTTGAAACAACTGTTTGGAATTATTATTCTTTTTTTTTTTACAGTGTACTGTGGATTGTCCTGACATGGGCCACAGACCTGTTGTGACAAAAGTAATATTGCATATGAAAGTAAGTCAATATTGTGGTGTTTATGGAAGCATATGCTCTGTATCATTAATATTGTCTTGAAATAAGTATATTTACCCATGCAGGGGCGGATTTAGTGAATTGGGGGCCCCAGGCAAATATAGGAATGGGGCCCTATACATTTCCACACATTTACCTAGATAAACCTTGAGGTTCCTTTTTGTCGTGATGCTTGCTGAAGTTGTATTCAATGTTTCTACATTTTTCATGTGCATGTTATGATGGGATTCTTTCATTTACATTTATTCGTTTAGCAGACACTTTTATTATTTCATGTTGTAGACCACAAAATAGCAATTGATTCACCATTGAGATACAAGTTTGAACAAAATAAATTATAAAATGATAAACCTCCCAATTGAACCTTTAAACCATTTTTTTAAGAAAAGGGATGAGTCAGAAGTGTAAATTATTATATTATTTAAAACGGGTTTATGTGGGTGGATTTTCGCATTGTTCTGAACAAAAACTGCAGACTGGATTATTGAAAATGCACTTTCATTCTCTGCCAGCAGGAGGTGCTTTTGGAACGTCAGAAATGTAGAGATTTCCCAGGTAACTGCTGTAATCAAAGCAGCACTCAGCTCATAAATTATACTTTATCATGTAAAATTAAAATGCCATCTAAACTTTTTGGAAGACAATCGGTTCCCTTCAGAGGTTCATTGAATTAGCGAGAATGAGAAATGTGTTAAAAAATATAGCCTATATAAACGAGGAAAGTCCACTGATGAGTTACCAGCATAAGCCTACATTAATTTTAGTAATTGTAACTTAGGGCTATCAATCGATTAAAATATTGAATCGCATGATTTTCATGAGTTAACTTGCGAATAATCACAACTTTTTATTTGTTCTAAAATACCTTAAATTATAATTTTCAACTTTTTAATACTCTAATAGGCATGCGCATTTACAAATATTTATTCTTTAAGCAATATATGTTTATTATTAGTGAAACCATAGTCAACATAGAGCATGAAGAATAGACATGTTTCAAAGGTCATAGATGTTTTTCAAAGAACTTGTTCGTGTCTATTAGACACATGAAAAAATAAATACCAGGTTCCCATTACTTCTCTTTCTTTGCACTGAGCAATACTTACACAAACCTGTTTACATTTTCACAGGACAGGGCAGCTCACTTCTTCTGAACATGCAAAATGTACAACCGTGCCGTCGTCTGATGAAATCAAATAGGCTACACATAAGAAAAAGACAATAACTGTGCTGTGATTTTGGCTATACTTAGATAATTTGAGAAGCAACATAACATCTGTGCTTAACTGAAAGTGCTGCTCCTCTCCGCCGTGCGCTGAACAGAGCAGACGCACAGAGAGAGAAAGAGAGATAGAGGTGTGTGCGTGCTGGGAAAGAGAGACCTCGCGCTCGTGCATCAGTCAGCTTCAGATGCATAATATTTAAATTTTCTTCAGGATACACAAGCATGTTCAACTCGGACAGGGAGACGGTTGTTGTTGTAAAAAACACTGTAAACAGCAAATGTTCGCGTATCCGCGCTCAATGCCCATCTTGTATATGAAAATCATTTTGGGGGCCCAAGGCAGTTGCCTACCTTTGCCTAATGGGTAAGTCTGCCCCTGTATTTGCCTCAGGAACCCAAAACTGATTCGTGTTCACCTCAAAAATTATTGAATTGCATGTGTACTTCAAGAGCTCGAATTCTGTGCCCTACACATTGATTATTCCTGCAATTTGAGATAAAAATCTTGACTATAATTATTTTAAACAAAATTGTAGAATATTTAGATGTATCCGTGCACTCTAGATATGTCAACATTGACAACCAACAAATTACACCCATTTTCATTTTATGCATTAGTTGTCTAATTCTTGATATAATTCATGGATTAAAACTAGTTTATGTGACCACTTTTTAAAAACTAATCTGAAAATCTGCACTGTTGCTACTTTTTAAAGTTGGTTGGAGGAACACAGTGGCTTCGTTCCTCCACTCTCAACTTGTTCCCTGAGCGATAAGTGTGAGCCGCGGGAAGTGCGAGACAGGATTACTGGATCCTGCTAGTAAAAGAAGCCTCCTGTCATCTTTCCTTTCACTCTTGAATAAAACGCCACAAAGCTGCAAGGACTTGATGAAAAGGCTTGGAAAAAAGAAGCGTAGAAATCGAATGTCATTTTTCGTTTGTTGTGTAGCAGTTTTTGAGGTTTGAGGTCTTAAAAATAATGTTTTCAGTGTGAATTTGGTTCTTGTAGCAGTTCTTGACATTATTTGTATCAAGAAGAAGATCTGCGCTTGGAATCTAGATTTCAGCGCCTTTATATATATAACCGAAGTGATATTATCGCAACTCTGAAATGAAACCTATTCGTATGTCATGGCTCATTTCCGGCAGTCTTGAGTGTTGACTTTAATATCACATGTTTTGTTTTTTGAATTTTATATTTTGAATAATTGTATATGCAATGGCATAAACAGTGGCTTGAAAATAATTCAACCTTGAGCACTTTTTTAAGATATGTTTAATTAAATGTATTATTATTATTACAGTTCATTACAATTTTTGTAATGTTATTTATTAAGTCCATAAAAGTGCCCACAATTAAAACTCGAAAACATTCTCCTAAGCCTGTTTAAAATCAGGTTCTTGTGCAGTATTTACCTGTATTTTACTTCCCTGTAGGCATGTTTGTTGAGGTGTGGGCAGTGTTGGAGTTGTGCCACACTTATTGATTTGAATTTTGAGCTTAACCATATGTTTTCACAATTCTTTCAGAGTAATAGCTAATTTTGTATCATTCTTCAGTGCTAGTGCAGAGCTGCTATTAAGGTTTACCCATGCATATGTATTTAGTTCTCATCTACTGAACGTCATTGCTCATTCAAAGAGTTCATTGACCTTTGTGTGGTTCCATTCACATGTTTACATATTCTCACAGAGTTTAAAATGTATGACATTTACATGTCCTTTTCTTGGTTGTACCAAAAGTACAAGTAGAGACACCACATTTCTCAGTTTTTAATGGTTAGTAGTTAGCAATTTGTGCAACCAAATTCTACAGTTCTACTTTAACGTCACACTGTTTATAGTATTTGCAAGTCTGATTCGTTCTAGTTAATCAGTTTGTTTTAAACTGCTCTCTCTTTTATGTATTACTGGAACATTTTATTAATTTTGGTTGGTTTGTTCAGTTGGTTCATTTAGATGAACTAATGGCGCTTTTCCACTGCATGGTACGGCACGGTACGGTTCGTTACGGTTCACTTTTGGGGGGTTTTCCACTGGGTACTGTACCTGGCACCTGGTAATTTTTTAGTACCACCTCAGCCGAGGTTCCAAACGATCTGTACCGTTACCAAAACGTGACGTGTAAACTCTGCTGTTCACTAATTGGCCGGAGAGAATCGTCATTACTGAGTCAATGAACTTGCAACATGAGACCCATAGACCCGCTAGATTTAAATCGGCACAGCCAGCGAAGGAGCGGATGCAGCTTTTGTTTCAACAAACGCACCTTTTTGCATCAACCACAAATTATCTGTTTCATTGTCTGTTGAGGAAGTTCAGACGTTCCTCTCGTTGATAGCCGAGGAGCGGATCCAGCGAGAGCTTGATGGTGCGACGCCGAAGGAAAAAGCCTTATGTGTATACTTTTGAACTTGCTATATTTTCAGAGTATGATTTCTGTTTATATTTTTACCTCTGTATCTGTGTTTTGCTTTAATTAAAAACAATCTGATCGAATAAGTGTACCTCCAGACTATATTAAATATGTATCATTGTATGAGCACGTAATGAACCTCTTGAAAAAGACAAATGATTAATGCCACGATTATAAAAACCATCACATAAATAAAAAAAACAAGGGATACATGTTACATTTTTAAATGTTCAAAAGTTTATTGATAATTCACTTTACAGAACACGCTGCATGAATAGTTAACTAATCAAGTAATGCAAACCGCAAACGCAAACCGACCCGAACTGAGCCGTACCGTACCGAACCGTGCCGAACCGTACCGTACCATGCAGTGGAAAAGCGCCAAAAGATAGTCTAAAGGGAATCACAGATTCAGTGGCTTTTTGTTCTCATCTACTGAACTCTGTAGCCCTTTCATAGTGATAATTGACTTCTACATGGTTTCATTCACAAATTTCCATATAAAGTTAAATGTGTGACATTTACATGTCCATGTTTTGGTATAATACAACTCCACTTTCCTAATAATTGAACCAGCAGTGTCTATCACGGCACTTGCAATGTTGAAAGTAATTAAAAGTAGAGACAATAAAAAAAATATATTCAATTCTAGCTTTTCTGGTAATTAGCTACTTTTGTAGGGAATACTGGTTAGCGCAACCAAATGCTATGTTGCTATTTTATTGTCTTTTTGATTCTAGTGTCTGATTCATTCTAGAAAATCGGTCCATCCGAATCTGCTGTCTCATGCTGTGTTGGAAAATCAGTGAATCAGTACATCTTAAATAACTATCAATGCATCGTTTTTAAAGTTTGATTCATTTCAGTTGATTCGTTTGGATAGTTTGACTGTCTGATTCCTGTCGGGTTTATCTTGAATGGTTCTCTCATGTGTAGTCTTGGATAGTTTGATTAATTTTATTGTATTGGTTCAGCTCGCCCCTGTGGGTTGTTGGAAGTCATTTTGATTGACCACTTTGTTCAGTAGGTTTGTTTAGACAGTTGTAAATTAACAGATTGAAAAAGGAATCAATGATTCAGTGGCATTTGTTTATTAAAATACTTAGTTCGTTTTTTCTTTTCTTATAGTAAGTGTAAACTGTATTAATATATCAATGGAATTAATTGGTTTAAAACTCTTTAACTGTTTAACTGACACATACCACATGAATGAATTTTCTTTATTGATATTAGCAGTTACACAAAGCCCGTCAGTCTCTAAAATACACACAAGAAGATGAAGATGTGACTTGCACTTCTTCTAGTTGTCAAATTCCTTGTGATCCAGTCTCAAAGTGTTGTTTTTATGAAATACGTTTTGACATGTTCAAAGCATCAAAGTCTTCTTTGCCGTAGCTTTGTTGCACAATCCCAAAAAATGCCAGAACAGTCTCATAATCATTCCTGCCATAAACGTAGCTTCTTGGTGCTCTGTTGGACGGACAGACAGACATTGTCTTCATTCCCTATTAATTCTTTAATGTTTTTCTTCTCAATCTTTTGAATTATTCTCACAAAAAGGATCACTTTCAAAGAAGCGCCTGTACAAAACACTGGGATCTTCCTCTAGGCTCCAGGTCTGTTTGTCTTTCTGTGGTGTGAAGTACAGAATCCCACAAGTCTCTTTTGTCATGGCAGCAGGGAACGAGTAGCCAGAAGCTCGGATCAAAGAGCCGTGATTCACCCACCGTGAGAGCAATCCAGCTCTTGAACATGACTGATCTCTGCTCTGATGCTCAACTTTTGTCAAGGGAGTTCAATAAACCAGCCGACAGCATGAACAAACAGAGTCTGAATGGGTGGCAATGTGTTTATCGGTTTGGGGTGGTTGAAGTCTCCCTGTTTTAATTATTTTCTAATGTTCTTTAGGTTTCCTCACATCCAGGTGTTAATGACAGCAGTTCAGAGTGTATCAATAATTCTCACATTTCCAGAATGTATTATGGAAGCAACAGATTGGTGTCTAAATGCAGTTTCATGGAGTTGCATCAGAGCTTTTAGCTCAGGGATAAATGAAGATGGGAATATGAACGAATGAGGGAGAACCTGAATATGAATCGAGTGAAGAGAAGAATCAAGCTTCCCGATTGACAGCTCTATGGAAAAAAGTAGTGCCATCATCCAGCTTAATTCAGTTCAAGTTGTTCTCAATCGATGGTGTCAGTCAATGTGGTCATATCAACAATTTAGTGAAAGTTTTGTTGTGACAACTAAACGAGAGTTTAGCATGGTAATATACACGGTAATGTTAATGTGTTTGGTCTTGGTGGAATATATCTACTACTCTGCTGCTGCTAGTAATTCATCCACAGACAAGCTGCTGTGGGCATATAGGAAACACTGCTGCTGCACATACTGTATAACATATATGAAATTACTCCTATTTATAACATACACAAAATCACCCTGTAGCAGATCTAAACAGGTGGAGCTGAGGAAGGAGGATTGTTTCAGAAGCATGCTTCAACTAAATTTAATTTTAAACCAAGACACTAAAGGCAGAAACTCGTTTGGCCTTTCATAATATGTTGTTTCAGATTAGTAGAAAAAAAAATATTTGTTGTACTTTACCTGTACTTTTAAAGCCCATTTTCTCAAAATGAGAATTTTTTTCTGCACTGATCCAACAATCTCCTAACTTTTTATTTCTCTCTCTCTCTCTCTCTCTCTCTCTCTCTCTCTCTCTCTCTGACTGGTGAGAGTATTTTCTGATGTATGGAGTAATAAAAAGAGATGTCAAAATCTAATATGTAAAAAAATTAAACCTGGATTTATCCAATTTTCAGATCTCTGTTCTGAAAATGTATGCAAATTAGTGCATATTTAAACAACGTCTTAGAAAAATTTTAGAACATAAAAGTTAGTAATTATTAACATAATCAATCAACTGGAGAAATGTGGTGACATCATATATATACATATATATATATATATATATATATATACTCACCGGCCACCTTATCAGGTACACCTGTTCTATTGCTTGGGAACACAAATTGCTAATCAGCCAATCACATGGCAGCTACTCAATGCATTTAGGCATCTAGATGTGGTAAAGACGACTTGCTGAAGTTCAAACCGAGCATCAGAATGAGGAAGAAAGGGGATTTAAGTGACTTTGAATGTGGGATGGTTGTTGGTGCCAGACGGGCTGGTCTGATTATTTCAGAAACTGCTGATCTACTGAGATTTTCACACACAACCATCTCTAGGGTTACAGAGAATGGTCCGAAAAAGAGAACATTTCCAGTGAGCGGCAGTTGTGTGGACGAAAATAGCTTGTTGAGAGGTCAGAGGAGAATGGGCAGACTGGTTAGAGATGATAGAAAGGCAACAGAAACTCAGATAACCACTCACGTTGCACAACACGTCGAACCCTGAAGCAGATGGGCTACAGCAGCAGAAGACCACACCGGGTGCCGCTCCTGTCAGCTAAGAACAGGAAACGGAGAATACAATTCACACAGGCTCACCAAAATTGGACAATAGTAGACTGGAAAAACATTGCCTGTTTTGATGAGTCTTGATTTCTGCTGTGACATTCAGATGGTAGGGTCAGAATTTGGCGTAAAGAACATGGAATAACCCGGTACTAGCAAGGTGCACTTAATAAAGTGGCCAGTGAGTGTGTGTGTTTATTTATTTATATATATATATATATATTTTTTTTTTATATACTTTAGACACTTTACAAATATAATTTATATGCAGTACAAACAACTTAGGGCCTAGCACCGAACCTTGCGGAACACCACAAGTAACTTTCATTAAATCTGATTTATCATTATTAATTTGTACAAATTGATGTCTGTCATCAAGGTAACTTTTTGTCCAAGCAAAAGCTTTCCCTCTTGTACCATGTATCTCCAGTTTCTTCATTAATAGTCCATAATCAATAGTGTCAAAAGCTTTTTTTTAAATCTAGGAACTTTTAAATCTAAATACTCACACAATATATTCATTATTATCCATTGAAGAAGAAATCTCTTCTACCAGTTCCATTACAGCCATTGAGGTCAACCTGTTTGTTCTAAAACCATACTGATGAGTTTGAGGTGCGAAGACGATACCAGGACTTCCTGTGGTTAAAGGGACGTTTGGAAGAAGCTCATCCCACGATTATTGTTCATACACTGCCTGAGAAGTTTGTGATGAAAGGAATTGTGGAGAGGTTTAATGAAGATTTCATCGAGACGAGGAGGAGGGTGCTACACAGGTTTTTGAACAAAATAGCAGAACATCTCATTTTCTCCAACAGTGAGGATTTTATATCTTTCTCACAGCAGAAACCGGGTTTCTGAGCCGGATGGGGGATTCGGTCAAAGCCGTCGCTGCTGCGGTCAAAGGGGTCATAAACCGGCCTGAGGAGTTCACCAAAATGCAGGAGTACGTGGAGGCCTTCAGTCAGAAGATCAGCTCTGTTGATAAAGTTACCTAAAGGATCGTCAGAGAGCAGAAAGAGTACCTGGAGGAGCTGAAGGAGTGTGGGCCAACATACGCACTGTGGTCACAATCGGAGGAGGAGCTGGCCGAGTACCTGAAGAACATGGCAGGCGGTGTGGACAGATGCTGCAAGGAGACAGAAGAGCAGGTCAAGCATCTCAATGATCACCTGATTCCGGTCCTTCGTGAGTACGTCCTCTGTTACGACACACTCAAGGCGGTACTAAAGAGGCGAGACAACCAGGCAGATTTCAAAGCGAAGACTTAAGTTCTTGCTATAAAGAAGACCGACAGAGACACGATGAGATATGATCTGGATAAGGCAGAGGACTGGCTGGATTGGGAAAATCATGCACTCAAAAGCGACTGGACCTGGTGGCAAAAGGTCATGAGAACTGACCTATGATCAGTCTTCGTTGACACAGCAGAGAGGAACGTCAGCTATTATGAAAAGTGTTTGGCTGTATGGGAGTAGTTCTTGCATTCTCAAAGGACAGACGCTGAAGGAAATGTAAATGCTGACTTTTCCTAATCTCTCATGGTGCTTTTATCTGAACGGGACCACCAAAGACTCTTTTATTCCTGCAGAAGCCAATAAGATTCATATTTCGAAACTGAAATGCACCAAAGAGAGGGACATTCGCCCTTTACAAACATCTCCCAGCTTTCACCAACTCACCCAGAGAGATCGAAATGAAAGGAGAATTTTCTCTGTCATCAGTACGTTTGGCCAATGTTTTAATTCTTGCTAATGGGGAAACATTATATTGCCAAATGTTTTATACTGAGAATTATTTTTCATTATATATATTTACATTTACGAATTTAGCTAATGCTTTTATCCAAAGTGACTTACAGTGCATTCAGGCTATACATTTTTTCAATATATGTGTTCCCTGGGAATTGAACCCATGACCTTTTGCGCTATTAACGCAATGCTCTACCACTGAGCTACATGAACACTTATGTATATGTATGTATGTGTAAATATATATATCGGCAAATCTGGCTCACGAGATCCATTTTCCTGCAGAGTTTAGCTCTAACCCTAATCAAACACACATGAGCATGCTAATCATGTCTTCAGAATCATTAGAAAACAACATGAGGGTGAGGTTTATCAGTGTTGGAGATAAAATTATATATAAATACACTATATCAGGGTTCCTCAAATCTTGCCCTAAAGGGCAAATGCACTGCAGAGTTTAACTCCAACCCTGATAAAACTCACCCACATGTGATTTTCTAATGATTATATAATGATTAGCATGCTATATATATCCTTCTGTTAATGTGCTTGGACACAGAGCTCTGTGAACAGCCAGCCTCGTTTGCAATGACCGTTTGTGTCTTGCCCTCCTTGTGCAAGGTGTCAATGGTTGTCTTTTGGACAACTGTCAAGTCAGCAGTCTTCCCCATGATTGTGTAGCCTACAGAACTAGACTGAGAGACCATTTAAAGGCCTTTGCAGGTGTTTTGAGTTAATTAGCTGATTAGAGTGCGGCACCAGGTGTCTTCAATATTGAACCTTTTCACAATATTCTAATTTTCTGAGATACTGAATTTGGGGTTTTCATTAGTTGTCAGTTATAATCATCAAAATTAAAAGAAATAAACACTTGAAATATATCAGTCTGTGTGGAATGAATGTATACATTATACAAGTTTTACTTTTGAATGGAATTAGTGAAATAAATAAACTTTTTGATGATATTCTAATTATATGACCAGCACCTGTGTGTGTATATATATATATATATATATATATATATATATATATATGTGTGTGTGTATACAGTGCTCAGCGTAAATGAGTACACCCCTTTGAAAAGTAAAATTTTAAACAATATCTCAATGAACACAAAAACATTTTCCAAAATGTTGACAAGACTAAGTTTTATATAACATGAAAGTAAGGTTAATAATATAACTTAGAGAACAGAATTTTACTCAAATTAGGGTGATGCAAAAATGAGTACACCCCACTGAAAATCTCTGGAGCAAAGCTAAATTTTTGACTACAAATGTCTAATTTAACAAGAATTCAACCACAGGTGAGTCTAATTATTCATTACACAGGTGACAGTTGACTATAAAAGGGTGTTACTTAAAGAAAACCCCTTCCCATTTCATGCTGTCAGCAATGGCACCACATGGAAGAGAAATGTCACAAGACCTGAGAAAGAAAATAATTTATTTACACAAGAAAGGTGGAGGCTACAAGAAGATCAGCAAAGCTTTACTTATCAGCCAGAATACTGTATCAAAAGTGGTACAAACATTTTAAAAAGATGGAACTGCAACCATCTCACAGAGATGTCCAGGTCGTCCACAGAAGTTAACACCTCGTCAGGAGCGTCTTCTGATGGGAAGGGTTGAAGAAAATCAACATGCAACGTCACTGCAGTTATCTAAAGAAGTAGAAAGCCAAACTGGGGTGACTATTTCCCGTGACAAAATACGGTGTACACTGCAGAGGAATGGCATGCATGGGTGCCGTCCACCAAAGAAGCCTCTCCTAAAGCCCAGGCACAAAAAAGCCCACCTAGAGTTTGCCAGGGCCCATGCTGACAAAGATGAAGACTACTGGGACTCTATACTCTGGAGTGATGAGACCAAGATAAATGTTTTTGGAACTGATGGCTTCAAAACTGTATGGCGTCGCAAAGGTGAGGAATGCAAAGAAAAATGCATGGTGCCTACAGTGAAACATGGTGGTGGCAGTGTCCTTATGTGGGGCTACATGAGTGCTGCTGGTGTCGGGGAGCTGCATTTCATTGATGGCATCATGAATTCACAAATGTACTGCTCTATACTGAAAGAGAAGATGCTACCATCACTCTGTGCCCTTGGTCGTCGTGCACTTTTCCAACATGACAATGATCCTAAACACACATCTAAGGCCACTGTTGGATTTCTGAAGAAGAACAGGGTGAAAGTGATTCAGTGGTCAAGTATGTCTCCTGATCTGAACCCAATCGAACACCTATGGGGAATTCTGAAGAGACAAGTTGAGCATCACTCTCCATCCAGCATCCAATCTCTAAAAGAGGTCATTCTTGAAGAATGGAAAAAGATAGATCTGGCAAAATGTCGCCAACTTGTTCATTCCATGCCTAGAAGACTTGGTGCTGTCATTAAAAATCATGGAGGCCATACAAAGTACTAGATTTAGTAGTTTTTGTTGTGGGGTGTACTCATTTTTGCATCACCCTAATTTGAGTAAAACTGAAAAATGTGTAATCTAAGTTATATTATTAACCTTACTTTCATGTTATAAGTTAAACAGATGTTATATTAAACTTAGTATTGTCAACATTATATATATATATACATATATATATATTTGTGTGTGTGTGTAATTGATTTGTTAACTGTTATTTTACATACTATTTAGTTAATTCACCAAAATAGTATAAGTATATTATCTAATACTTATATATTATGCATATTTGTACATATGAAATATTTTAATATTTAAATATTAAACTAAAACAAAAACAGTAGTTTTAGAGTTGAAAAATAGTTCCTGTGAACCAGTTAAAACTGTCCATTTAACAGAAGCAGAATCTTCCTTCACATTTAAGTAAAATGAAGAAAAAGCACACATATTTCAATGTTAGAGACAATCATGGTTTCCTTAAAACCATGTCCATTTTTAAATGGTGAAATCTGTGAAAAAAGGTTAACTTAAAAAATCACTAATCCATGAATCTTTCTAGTGTAAATAAATTAATTGTATTAATTGTTTGTCTGATTTATGTCTTTTCGGAGAAAATAAATATTGAGATACATTGTAGCTATATCGCTTAGGCCTACTGTAATTCAGAGAGAGAAGAAATGTTCAAATACCAGGGAAGCACACACATGCTTTATTAGTGGTTGAATTATTTTCTATTTGGCAACTGTATTATGTAGCACAGAGTAGGCCTGAATGCTGCTATTCTGGAAGTGGCCTAGTTTTTAGTCTGTTTTTTTCTTAGGGTGGGTGGCAAGCATGCCTTTTAATCAGAGTTAATTACAAGTAAAAAACACAGCAAGCCCAAAAATCAAAATGCATCTATGTTTCCTTTGCATTCTTTGAGAAAAAGAAGTAAAGGCAGAAATATGTCAGTATTAGAGGAAATCCAGTTACCACAGAACTGTGGAAACTGGAGAAATCTTTAAAGCGGTGGTTGTTTTGTGAAATTCATTAATCTTTCTAGTGGTTATTATTATTATTTTATTTATTTTGTTGTATAAAAAATCTGTTGTGTGGAAAGCTGGAAGTTTGCTTTTTAGGGAAGAAAAAAAGAAAAAGAGAGAGTTAACTAACGGATGGAAATGTGATGGATTACCTTACAGTGAAAACAAAAACACAATTATTAATGTATCACAGCTTGTGTGAAATACCTCATGGTGAAGTGATTATGAAAATAATTTACATGGTTTACATTTTCATACAAGTGCTTAATTAACTTTTTCATTATATTGTTTGTCAAGTGTTGCACTCAGGGGAGAGGTAGAATTAATTATGAACTGAATGAATGTGTTACATAATGGTTTATTTTTAAATAAAGTGATATGAAACAGGGTCATCACTTTCATAAAAGAATGAGAGAAGTGGTGTACTGACAGCAGAATCTTACAAAGACAGTTTGCTTTCCTAACTGACGTATGACACTCATTCTTTTCTCATTCAATTCCACTTTCTAAAGAATAACTTCAACTTTGTCTGCTGTAATCTGCATTACATTTTCGTTTGGTTTGCTGTTGTGATCTGTTGCTCTGCAAGATTTCATTTCATTTGGGTCACACCTCCAGGTCTGAGGGAATGATAATGCTCAAAATAAACGCTACAACAATTATTTATATAAAAGGGCTCTACATGCATTATATTTCAATTCACTGGTCAAATGTTTGCATCTGCATTTATGTTCTTGTGTGAAGTACTATGTTTATGTATTGCCTGAAGCTTTTATTCAAATGTAAATGACTGCAAATGCATCATAGGCAATTATGTTTTTACCTCTTTGCAGCATCTAGATGAAACAGATTCCGTTTTCCTTAATAATGAAGCATAACAGAAGTCTATGAGGAGTAATGGCTTTGCTCAGAACATCCCATTGCAAATAATGGCCAAGGTTAACTTGATTGATTAACCGTTGTTTGTTGATAAGTGCAATGGTTTAACTGTGGTAGTTTGTGAACGTAAGTTTTTTCATAATTTATGTCTTTTTATTCAATGTAATAGTTGAATAAAAAAGTAATATTTGGGCATTTGTGTTGATGAGCATAATGGAATTAAGTGTGCTGTCTTAAGATGCTAGAAAATATCTACTGATATCCACCATTTAGATCTCATTTCTCAGTTTAGCACATGCAGATTTAAACCAACATTACACTAGAAACAATAATGCAATAATGACATTTAAAATGAATGTCTGAGCTTGATGCGATGAAATATCAATGAATCATTATATTTAATGTCTTGTGAGCCATGGCTTTATTGCTTTTCATTATGCATGGGTATGAAAAGTAAATGCGTTTGATATAATGCATGAAAATGTGTATTTGGACTTGTAATGTGTAAGATTTCAGGTAAGCATCACACATCGAAAGGCGCTGTGAATATGGGGTTCCATAGGCAACTCATTAATGTTTTATTATGAAGTACCAACAATTTACATTCATTAAATATTAAGAACTGTATGGTGTGTTTTATGTGAAGTTGTCTTAGAATGAGGAAACAATGAAAGAAAATAATGAAAATTGAAGGTTAGAAACTTTAGTAATAAGCACTAGTATCACAATAAGTAGTTAATACACAATATGGAGTAACATGTTACTGAATACACCATGCTGTATGAACTCATGTTCTTTGTTAGTTTATTTTGCAAGTTAATCTTGATGATCATTGTCTCTCCTAAATTTGAAGTTTGTCCTGTGTTAAATCTATGTAAATCCCACATCATACATTCCATGCTTCAGAATTGAATGGACCCAAGTACAGAGCCCAGGGGAACTCCTTAAATAATGATTAAAAGTCATGCATCTCTGGGTAGCATTTTAATTTAGAAGCTGTCAGTATTCAGAAATATCACTCAGCTAATAAAATGAGATTCCTAAGCTGTTTTGGTTTACAAGAATTGTGGTTAGCAACTTGTATTCCGTGCTTATGTTTAGTACAGTGCATGCAAGTGTATCCACAAAGTGCAGTTCCGTTCAGCCCTACCTCATACATCTATACCGCACTGCTTC
This sequence comes from Gymnocypris eckloni scoliostomus, assembly GCA_027564155.1. Lineage (NCBI taxonomy): Eukaryota > Metazoa > Chordata > Actinopteri > Cypriniformes > Cyprinidae > Gymnocypris > Gymnocypris eckloni. Next base: position 29,792,917 of record CM050418.1, read on the forward strand.
CCTTATTAGGAGTGTTATGAAGTTGATGCATTGTGTGGAGTATTATGATCATCCCTTAACCACAACTGTATTACATGAGCGATAAACTCAGCGCTGCTGTGATTAATTATAGCCGAATTCCAATATGGGAAAAGAGAGGAGTAATTCTATTCAATTTTCAAAAGCTTTTCAGCATTACCGGCTTAGCTATTCTAGAAAAAAAATAATATATATAGACAGAAAAAGAGTGATCAAGAGTGCAAAAAAAAAATACAAAGGGCAAGAAGCGCACTGGAGGAATTGAGTGGAATAAAATGAGAAGAATACTGCAAAAGGAAAGAGTGATGTCAGGAAAGATGAGGAGTTATAAATATTGATTACCGTTCTTGTACTGATCCAAAGACATGACAAGGAAGATGCACTCAGAAAGCACTCAGATGCCGAGGTGTTCTTTGACAAGAGCGCAAAACAACTAATTTGTTCCCAGGCTCGTTTTTTTTACTCCCTCACTCGCTCTGTCATTCTGACAGATACCGCCTTGCCTGAGAGCGCCACAACTTTCCTCAGCTAGGATGGGGATGTAAGATGTAGAGGTAGAGAATGAGAAATTGCCTTTTCTTGTTTCGTCTCCCAGCCTTTGTGGAGTGGCGGACTGCTCCTGAGAGTGCCATGTGACTCCAGTGCTTTGGAGCTATTTTCCCCCTCTCCCTCTCTTTTTTTCCCTTCCAACGATGAGTCGCTGAAGAGGAGAGGAGGCGGTAAGAGGAGGATATGTTTTCCGTTTCGCTCAAGTGCCGGATGGGGGTCATCAGGCGCAGGATCAAGGGTATTGTACAATGCAACACTTTCACACAAGCTTTTGGGATGGGATGGATGGGGGGGGGGTCCAAATCTTTCCAAGTGTTGGGAGGGGGGTGAGTCTCGGATTAATGTGTAATTAGGATGTGTGATTAACTCTGTGTTGTGTGTATGTAATCTTGCCTTGTCCACTAATTTTTTAAACTTGATATAAGGAAAGGCCAGACTTGTCTTGGATGCTTTGTTTTTGAGAACCTGGAAAGCCAAGCTGTTTGCTAAAGTCGAATGTGAACATCCTTTAAAAATCCAAGACGGGTGATACTTCAGGTGTGTTGGCGAGTGCTTGAGTTGTGTTTGCCATTTTAATAAACCTCTCCTAGGTTTATTTTATTTTATTTTTTCAAAATGAGTGGCTTATTTTGTATTATCTAGTTGAATTATTCATACAGTCTTAACATCAAGTGTGCCAAAATGTGTATCATTGCTTTTCATTAACATTTCATTACAGAGGGTGATATTTTTAGACTAGAATTAAAAGGCCTTCGTACTTCTTTATAGTGACGTTAGTAGCACAGCTGGGTGTGATTTGCTGCATGTTTTTGACTGCAAAACTTGAAAGTATCTTAGTGATTGTGATAAAATTGTATCTTTTTTTAGTTTTGTAATTTGTTGTACTCATCCAGTTTATATTTACCTTCACTGCAACAAATGTATACTATTTATAAATAGTTGGCTATATAACTTTACAGTTCATTATAGTTCTTCAAAATGCATAAATCACTCCTAGATGTGATCTTACATTTACCAGGCCTGTTAAAAACTAGGAAGCGTCTTAGTGTCGTGATTTAAAAAAAATATTTTGTTGTTGTTGTTGTACTCATTAACTCAACCACTTTATTTTACCAGAGTTGCAGCAAATACATACTATTTATTTATAGATGTATATATAGCTGTGTACAGATCACTTATAGTACTCAAAAATGCAAAAACAACTCTTGGTTGTGATCTTAAATTTAACAGGCCCGGGCAGATATCAAGCCGATAAGTTTGACACTTCTTCTGAACCAACCGTTTAGAAGAGCTCGTTCTGATGCATCTCGGGATCTCTAGCCTTAAGCTAGTTTGCAAGAAATCAATAAAGCATTGCCTACAAAAGTTCAAGACTGTAGAAGCAACATCAGCTGTTGATGGCAAACTTGTGTGTGGGGGTGCTGATAGATTCAATGCTCTGGTCCTTGGCGGAAGTTCAAGTTTACATGCTCAAGTATCAATGGTGGGTGATACACATGAGGATTCCTACTGTTTTCTTGGGCCTTAAGCATTTTTTTCTTTACGTTTTTATGCTTTGCATAATCTATTGTCTCTTCGATAAAATGTCTTAGATACATTTTATTCTCAAGTTGCGGTCATTCCTCAAACTTACACAACATGGTTTATTCAAAAGAATCCCACTTGGCCATCTAGTCATATATAGGGAAACAGATTTGGGAAGCTGGGAACAAACAGTACACCACCTTGAATATACAATCATAATGTGACTAATGATGTAATTGCAAAAAAAGGTGGGAAAGTCTTTAGATTGAACCAATAAAATAAGTCTGTTTCCAATGTTCGAATGATTGATGAAGGTTATTTTATGTATTGAAACAAATTGGGTCTTTAGTCCTAATGTTATTTGTTGTGACAACATCTCTTTCCAAGTCCACATGCTTTGTCCAAGCTTATGGAAATCATACAACTTTGCAGTAGATTATTCTAGGTTTATATGTCAGTTTATATGTGCTAGCTTCATGAACACTCTATCTAGAGAAGACTGGAAGTTTAATCTGAGAGGATTGATCAGCTGCGACAGTTTTATTGGATTTATATATGGAGAGGTGGGCTCAGGACAAGCTTGATAAAAATGCTGAGACTAGACTGACTGCACTGGAGATTTCAAGCCGAAAATCAACTTCTCACTCTATTTAACTATGCAACCAAGATAGTAACTGAAAGCAGCAGGCCGTAGACTTGCAATTATATTGGAGTGGCTTATTTTTTGCTTTGTGTAACTGATATCCTATTCACATCGCATTGATTTTATTATGGCTTTATTTTTCACCAGGGATATAGAAACCGTGGTAACTATTAGACATAAAAAATAAATAAAATTAAAACCAATTACTTAATGACCACACAAAAACCTATTTAAGCACTTTTTGAGGAAATCATCTAAGACTTCTGTGCAAATGCTAGATCACACTGCTAATTGTCTGTCTTTATTTTTTTTTGTCTATTCCATTTGAAAACATTAAAACGTCTTCAAGTTTAATTGAAGCAGAATTGTGTATGATTATATTACATGTTTTCAGACATTATTTTTATAACATTTATATCTTGCATATAAATATATATAAATATATCTTGCATCTTCTTATATCTTATTTAAGCGCAGATTTAAATTTAACTTAAATGTTGTTAGATCAATGCTTAAAATAAGAAACTTTGCTAGTGGGGTGAAAGTCAATACATCTTTCAAGATATATTCTTTGAAAATTATTAATTCAATGTCTGTTACATTTTTCATTCTCAAATGAATATGTCTTGTTATAAACCTTTGTGCTGTGCTGAAAATCCCTTACCCTAATATGGTGTTTTTAATACATCCAAAAATGTATTCTTGTTTTCTTGTTTTCTTTCAGTTAGCACAGGTTTGGTATTTTTTTTTTGGAACTGATTGGTCGTAGGCCTCACTGATCTGAACTTATGCACTTTAAAATTTTTCAGTGAAAACATATTTTCAATCATTATTTTTTGTAGTATAATGATTAGGATTCATGAGTTTCAAAAACAAATATAAAGACTGTGCTAATTAAAAAAAATATATATTTTCAATATTTGGCATAGATAGATAGATAGATAGATAGATAGATAGATAGATAGATAGATAGATAGATAGATAGATAGATAGATAGATAGATAAAGCCTACCGATAGACAAAGATGGCTTGTGACTTTTTTTATTTGTTTTTGTGCCAGTTTTTCAAGTCAAGGTTTTGCCTTCATAAGCAAAAGTTGTGTGCAGCAAAGAAGAACAGATCAAAGAAAAGCATGATTGTGAAAATAATTGAACATTGTCTCTGTCCCGACTGACTGACCTCTCAACCCAGTAATATGAGAATGGAGGATGAAAGTACATTTAAAGATTGAAACTGTGAATATTTACATGACTACATTGTTAGCGCTAGAATTCTGAACAGCGACTGATTGAGGAAGATGGAATAAGAGGCAGATTAAAGCAAGGAGATGAAAGATGGACGTGACATTGCGTCTGGATGTTCATTTCTAAGTGGTTCACAAGAGACCTTACATCTATTCCCTGGTATTTTCCAACAAAAGGACGTACATGTTTAGGGTGTTTGCTTGATGCAGTGCTTTGAGAAAATGAAAGCTACAAGGCTGTAATGAGTACAAACAAAAGCTCTTCCTTTTGATCCATGTCACAAGTCGCTAGCATAGAGAATGTTGCCAGATGGGGGTGATTTATTGCTTTCTCGCACATGACTACCTGGAATACTTTATGGGACCTTGCTCACTTTTATTCACTCACTGCTGTGCAAGTTTTTTTGCTAAGGGAGTGTATGCAGGGCAAAAAGATCTCATAGCATTGTTTGAAGATGTTATTGTTTATATTCATCACAAGGTGCATTTGCCTTTGAAATTGGTTTGTTGTGTCTACCTAAAGTTTGTGGATTGGAAAGTTTGAAAACCAAGTCTTGGACTGTGAAATAGCTCAAAAGATGTGTGCTTTTTGTTATAAGTCATACGCATAACAAATCCTTTGACTGCAAGGTTAATTGTTTGTAGTCCCAAAGAGTCAATATTCAAAGGATCTTTTGTATTTTGTAGTTCTAAGTTGATATGAAAATCTTTCAGTGAATTAAATCATGACCCAGACCTTTAAAAAAAAAAAAAAAAACACTTAGTCAAGAGTGAGATGGTGTTTTCATTAAATTGCAAATGGGAGTTGTAAATATGTTTTCCTTATGGCTAGAATTCAACAGCTGGGCTCTTTTATGTGTTTATCAAACTAAATGATTATAGCACAGAAAATGTACTTAGCACAGGGAAGCACTGTTTGCTGTAGCAATTATTTTTTTAATTATATTGTTGGCAATGTGGCGATGGTGTTGGCCCAGGGCAAAGCTTAACAAGAGAAAGGAAATCACTATTTTTGGAGGCATTATGTATCACAGCACATACAGCATGTTAGTTAATTTTTATACAGTGTTAAAAGCTCACATGCTAGCAAGCCCTTTTCAGAGCAGACCTTTTTGCATTTTTAATAACAACAACAAAAAATGTAATGGTAACACGAGATGATATGTGCAACACAAAATATCTTGTAGATAGTAAACCAGAGAGAATGTGAGGAGGAAACAGATCATTAAAACAAGTATATTGTGTTTCAATATAGTGGCAAGCAACAGGACTTTATTTCGTCCATGTATAACTATGAGATTTTTAGCCAGAATTTAGCTAAAGAAGCAGTCAAGGTGCCATTTTTGTCTGTTTAATGTTTCAGGGGAATTAAATTATATTTTAGTTTACATAAATGCTTTTAATTATGTTCTTCAGTACACTTTAACCATATTTGAAAGACTATATAATTATAAAATTACATAAAGATGCTAAGTCCTGCTCATGTTAGTCAAAAAAGCAATCTAAAATTCTAATTGCATTCGATTATAAATTTAAGCTATAATACATTTTTATAATATATTTAATAACAATTAACATGCAATTTAGTGTCTGAAAATATTACATTACATTTGTGCTTAATGGGAAGGGATAATTGACTTTAAAACTCAAATTCTGTCATGTTGTTCCCAAACCTGGTTTAATTATTCTACTGTGGATCACAATACAATGTTGGTATTTATTTTTTTTTTTTGATTAGCACATACTTCCATTGTATGTACAAGTGTATATTTGAGAAAGAAATACAATTTAGCATGTATTACAGAAATAATATATTTTGGTGAAGTCTTGAAGTATATCCTTTAATATATTATTTTCATAAAAAGTGCAAAATTGTACTTTCTTTTCACAAGGGTTACATTTCACACAAAAATAAAGTAATTTACTCACCCTCATGTTCTTCCAAGCCTCTGTGACTGTACAAGACAAGGACAAATTCTAACAATAGATCTTGTTGTTGAATTTGTTGATCGAGTTCACAACTGATCCGATTCTCAAATTCAAGTGACTGACCCAGTAATTTGTTTGCAGCGACACACACAGTCATCCAAATTTCTCTTTTTGTGAAAAAGAAGAAGGTTTGGAATACATGAGGGTGAGTTTCGTTTTAGGGTTTTGTTTATACTTTTTCTTTTCTAACTATTCCTAAGTCTTTGATTTGTGATCTGAGGGGACAATGTTGGCGGTCATTACGGAATCACGACTTCATAATTAGGAATATTAATTGTTTTTTAATGAAGATAATGAAATCGCCTTCCTTACAGGATCATAATTCATTCCAAAGCGGCTTACAGTGCTAACAACCTGAGCTGCCTTGCTGTTGTCCCTCTCGGCTTTTAAATTACGCCTTTACTTGGCAGCCTTTCAGACAAGTCTCCCTGTTTTGCTTCCCTCATTTTAAAAGACCCTTCATGCAATCAGTTTCTTCATGCTCATTTTCCATGTCCATCCCTTTTCTGGTGCGGCCCACTTGTCCACTCTCAAGAGGCCATGATGGTGCATTCAGTTCATCAGCGCTGTGTCTGGGCTGCTCGCTGGCGCTGAATACTGAGAGGATGATGGCATGTGTCCCATGTGCTGAAATGAGCTCCAGCATTCTAGAGATACGAAGTGAGAGCATGCCATATCTCAGCATGCTGCGATGGCTATCAGACCTCCTCTATCAGACCTCCATTTCTGTGCCGAGGTTCGTTTGAAGCTCTGCTTGGCATCCTGAGGCGGATTTGTATTGATCTGGCTTTGTTTGGCTCCATTTGAGAGGCAGGAAAGCGAATGAGGTTTGGCAAAGTAGCAGAGTCTGCCAATCTGATAGACTGTGAGGAAACTGACAAGGTTTGCAAATTGCAGGGACCAGGACTCTAAACCCTTACCATGTTTTATTATCTTCCATATTTAGAAACTTTACATGTAGCCTAGACCACAGATCTCCAGTCCTGTTCCTGAGAGGCCACTGTACTGAAGAGTTTTGCACCTACCCCAATTAAACGTACTTGAACCAATATATTCAAGCTCTTCGAGGTTACTAAAATCTTCCAGGCAGGTATGTTGGGACAAATTGGAGCTAAACCCTACAGGACGTTGACCTATGACCAGCATTGGACACCCCTGGCCTTGACCAAGCTGTTACTAAAAGCAACTTACCTTGAGGTCTCAAGTCTACCACAGACAGATTGAGAAACTTGATTACAAAATTGATAGCTGTGGACAATTGACTTGTCATTGCATTATGTTCAGTGATATAGACATTAACAATATATGGACTTCTAAAACCACTTTGTGACTAAATGTCTTTTTAATTATTTACTTGCCTCAGCAATTGACAACAATATTCAAGCACTGTAAAAGGTTTTGCCACAATCTCAACTGACTGGCTTCTCTCCTGTATGATTCACATGCGTCTCTCCAGACCTTAAAACTATGCATCAATTATAAGCTTCTAGAATGTCTGTGTGACCCAAATGATTTACTTTCCAGAAATTTAACATAGAAATATATATATATATATATATATATATATATATACATACAGGTGCTGGTCATATAATTAGAATATCATCAAAAAGTTGATTTATTTCACTAATTCCATTCAAAAAGTGAAACTTGTATAATGTATACATTCATTCCACACAGACTGATATATTACAAGTGTTTATTTCTTTTAATTTTGATGATTATAACTGACAACTAATGAAAACCCCAAATTCAGTATCTCAGAAAAATATTAAGTGCAAACAATATGTGCAACCAGGTTCAAGGTTCTTTATTATTTGTCACATACACAATCATACAGGGTATAATCAGTAGTGAAATGTAAGTCAGGACAGGTCTGCTCAATGGACAGTGCAAAAAAAAAAAATGAAACATAACACAAGAGAATATAAATAAATATAGGGTGAGAATAAAAATGAAAATAGGAACAAATAATAAAATAGAATAAGGAGTAAAATGTGCAATGAGATACAATACAGTATACTGTGGATTAATAAATATTAATGTAAACACGGATGTGCAAATAGGTTGTACCGGGTATGTACACATAGCAGCAATGCGGATGATGGAGAATAATGGATGTTTTTACAGTTTATTAAATTGAGTCCTGTAGATGTTATGATGTTATGTAGATGTTATGAGACTGAGTTTAGGAGCCTGATGGCCTGAGGGAAGAAGCTCCTCCTCAGTCTCTCAGTTTTTGCCATCATGCTCCTGAAGCGCTTGCCAGATGGCAGTGAAGTGAAAAAATGGTTACCAGGGTGATTCGAGTCCTTGATGATTTTAGCAGCTCTGCTTTTGCAGCGTTTGAGGTAGATGTCCTGCAGAGAGGGAGAGCAGACCCTGAGATGCGCTCAGCTAAGCGCACGACTCTCTGTAGAGCTTTGCAGTCCTGGTTCGAGGAATTACCATACCACACTGAGATGCACTGAGTCAATACACTTTCTATGGCCCCTGAATAGAAAGTTTTCAGGATAGCTGGTGAGACCCTGGATTTCCTCAGCTGTCGTAGATGGTACAGTCTTTGCCTGGCTTTCTTAACCTGAGTCTGAATGTGTGTAGTCCATGTCAGGTCCTCGGAGATGTTTACACCGAGGTACTTGAAGCTGCTCACCCTCTCCATAGGGGTCCCACTGATCATAAGAGGAGTGTAGGGCCGCTGCTGTCTCTTCCTGAAGTCTACAATCAGCTCTTTAGTTTTGCTCACGTTCAGAGAGAGACAGTTGTCCTGGCACGATGATGTAAGTCTCTCTACCTTATCCAAGTATGCGGTCTCATCATTGTTGGAAATGAGGCCCAGAACCACTGTATCATCAGCAAATTTGACAATAGAAGTGGAGCTGTGAGAGGACACACAGTCATGTGTGTAGAGAAAGAAGAGCAGGGGACTCAGGACACAACCCTGTGGGGCTCCTAAGTTCAGGGTGATGGAGTTGAACTGGCCCATTTTCACCACTTGAGGTCTGCCGGTGAAGAAATCTTGAATCCAATCACAGAGTGACGAGTTTAGGCCGAGGTCTGTGAGTTTAATAGCTAGCTTGATGGGGACTATTGTATTGAAAGCTGAGCTATAGTCAATGAATAGTTGCCATTTTTGCTGTCAATGTGTGAGGGAAGAGTGCAGGACCTGAGAGATGAACATCATCAGTAGACCTATTTGGGCGGTAGGCAAACTGAAGAGAGTCCAAAGTAACAGGAATGGAGTAGCAAATTTGGTTCTTTAAAAGTGTCTCAAAAACCTTCATGACTATTGATGTGAGGGCAACTGGACAATAGTCATTCAGGCAAGAGGGTTTACTGTTCTTAGGCACAGGGATGATGATAGATTTTTCAAAGGAGGTGGGAACCACAGTGGTAGCAAGGGACTCATTAAAGATGGATGTAAACAAACCAGAAAGATGATCAGTGCAGGACCTCAGAATACGGCCAGTAATGCTCCATAAACCATCAGGTCCGGCTACTTTCCTGACGTTCACTCTCTTTAGTTCCCTCCGAACCTCGTCCTCCGACACGGTGATTACATGATCATCGCTGTTCTGTCTGCTGCTTCCTGATTCACTGACCGGCAGAGCTGTGCTGCCGCCATTGCATTCAAAGCGGCCATAGAAGGTGTTTAACTCTTTAGCCATCAATGGATCTGCTCTCATCTCTGCGTAGTATTTGTTTCCAAAGGAAGAGATGGTCTTCAGTCCCTGCCACATGCATCGAGATTCATTGAGCTGAAAATGACTCAATTCTCTCCCTGTATCGGAGTTTAGCGGCTCTTTATAAAGAAACTCATTGTTTTAGTCCTCCATAAATGCTGCTGATATCTTTATATTTTCAAAAACATTGTGCTTATACATTGCTTTATATATATTTTTTTCTGTGTAGTTTTAAGTATAGCTAGATAACCTGAATTACTGGAAACTTTATACAACACTCAACTTTCAGTTGTGTTTAGTAAACGAAAATTAATGCTCTGGATAAAAGGTTTTTGGCTGTACTTCCTCCAGCGACTTTTTGCGACTTCCTTCTGCACATGCAGTCCATCATCTGAATGGATCGGTATTCAAATTAGCCTACCTAATCATTTTTAAAGACAGGTTTATGACTTTTCATTATAGCCATGATCGTCATTTCAAATATATGGCTGGAGTAAAATCAACCCCTCCTTTTAGGGATGGCACCTCACATATACACATATCAGATGTCTCATTTTTATTATTTATAATTCAGTGCTGCTGGGTTTCTCCTGACATGTGTGCACTCTTACTGCCCTCTACTGATTAATACCTGTCATACAATATTTATGGCTCTTCCTAAAAGACATTTCTGGGAAGTCTGCATCTAATTTGTTTCAAAATAGTCTCAAAATGAATATACTGACAAAATATGATTCACAAATGCAAAATGGCATTCATAAATGCCTGTTTGTGTATCACGTTGATGCTTTGAGACTTTTCTAACAGATTTTTTTTACATAAGTTAAATGCGGATAGCATTTAGACAGCTAAATTCTCTGTTTAATCCCTTTGTTATCTAAAATTTAGATATTTTATATGTATTTTTCAGGTTAAGACATGGCACCTGCTTATTTATTCAGAGACCATAACACTCAATGGTTCTGCCGCACTATTTAGAGGGTAAACGAAAGTTATTTAGCCTGTTTTATGGTTGTTGAACCGCAAATATGTCAGTGACATACGCAGGAGGATAAGTATGTCACGGATCACTGAACAAACAATATCAAAGTGGCTGAAGTTCAAGGCAAACTGAGAGCGAATTCAAATGGGTTATAAAAACACTGCTATCAAAGATCCAAAATACATCAGCTTTTATGATTGTCCTCTCCTCTAGCTGAAGCAATAATACTATCATACAAGGCTGATGCTAATAAACATCAGCATATTACTGCGGCTTCTGGGTCCGAATGATCAAAGTGGCTGTCGATGGGCCTGCCAGACCTGTATCTGTTTGCTCTTGCAGTGTCATTACAAGTCATTACCACATATTTGCCTTCCCTTGGTGCTCTAACAATAGATCTGGGCCCATATTCATAAAGATTCTAAGAATCCTCTCAGAGAGCTCCTAATTTAGCTTAAAAATTTCTAGCTAGGAGTCTTAGCTTAAAAGTGATTCAGGACCAATCTGAGAGCAACTCTGAGCAAGGAAAACACAAAAACTCTTATCTTAGTGAGGAGGCTGACCTGACCCCGTTGCTAGGAATGACACTGTCTTTTGATGACTGTGATTGGTTGGTGGTCCAATAAGGAAATTAAAGAGAGATTTTAAGAGTAGGGCCTTCACTTTGAAATTGCAGGCATATTTTTTTTCTGTTTTACCTTACTCTCTCTCTCTCTCTCTCTCTCTCTCTCTCTCTCTCTCTCACACACACACACACATTATGTGTATATATATTTTTTATTTTTTACTTACCATGCTGTTAATTTCCTACTTAACGTATTTTACATTTACATTTAATCATTTAGCAGACACTTTTATCCAAAGCGACTTACAAATGAGGACAATAGAAGTGATAAAAACTAACAAAAGAGCAACAACATGCAAGTGTTATGACAAGTCTCGGTTAGCCTAACGCAGTACAAGTTTTTTTTTTTAAGAAAACGAGTAGATAGAATAGAAAAAAGAAAGCTAGTGTTAGTTTTTCCAGAAAAGCTAGCAGTTAGAGAATAAATAAGCAATTGATAGATTGATTGCAACATTTGTTTGTTTTCAACATTGATTGCAATAGATTTTATAGGCTTAAGAATGAGGAAAATGCTCCGCTCTTTCCAATTACACTGATTGCTTGCATGTCTATTTTAGTGGGGTTTGAATGTTGATTTGATCGTAGCAAACATGGAGTCAAATAAAAGAAGAATGAGAGCCCAACTGGACAGAGGAACAGTGTTTACTGTTAGCCCAGTTAGTGGAAGAACACAAGGGCATCCTTAAAGGAAAATTCGGGCCGGGTGTCACAGCACGGGGCAAGAAGCAGACGTGGGAGCTTATAGCGCAGAATATTAACGCTTCATTCCCCCTGGTTGTGTGCACCAGTGAAGACTGCGAGAAACGCTGGTACGTGTGTTGCAATCAAAAGCCAGAGGGGAAATTGCAGCACACAAGCGGAGTCATCACGCACAGATGAGTGCTATACCACTTTCTTTTTTTTTAAACCGCTGGCAGTTATCTCAAACAATTATATGTAAACATGTGGTCCACTGCACTGTTTTCTAGGGGGTGGACCACCTGCTAAACAGCTTTTCCCAAGTAGCCCAAAACCATTTTCAACATCTATGGTCACTCAGAAACCAGCATGAGCGGTTTAAAGGAGGGCACAGACAGCTCAATGATTCAGCTGGTGGAACTACAAAAATGGTCATTTTAATAAACGAACTGCCAAGTAACAATATAAAGATCCATTTTTATTTAACATATAAGGCCATTTCTCATATTCTATCTGGCATTCTATAAACAGAACAAAAACAAATTGGTCTCAAAATGAATTAAATTACAGAGATGAAATGTTTTCCCCTTTCGGCAGCACCAAGCCTTCAGCCGAGGAATGTGGACCGTCAACATCGCAACTGGGCTACCCTCGTCCCGAAGCACATCATTCCTCGCCTTCTGCTGCTGCTGCAGCTGCTCCAACATGATCCCTAATGGACAAAAAACTTGAGATGGAGATGGATGTCCTAAAGCAGCAGAAAATAGTACGCCATTTACAGGAGGAGTACTACAAATTACAAATTGAGCTACTAAAAAATTAAAATAATTAATAATGGGCATTTGTGTGTCTTTATAATATATTTTTAACAAAAAAATTGGCTTTTCAGTGTGGTCATAATTTTATATTGCATTCACTGTAACTTGCCTGAAATGCAAATGAGTAAATTGGCCTCTGTAAGAATCCCACTTTGGGACAGATCCCTTCCTTGTGGAGGGTGTTCTCATCATCCTCTTCATCAGTCTGATTGTCCGCGGGAGGGTCTGCAATTTGTCTGGCTTTACAGATGTTATGAAGCACTGCACAGGCTGTTATCACTTTGCAGACCTTTCCCGGCGCCAGTCGCACCTCTCCATGCAAAATGTGAAAGCGTCTCTTTAGCTGACCAATACCTCGCTCAACTATGGCCCGTGTTTGTTTGTGAGCTCTGTGAATTAATAAAAACGAATAGAATTCAGTCAATATTTTCAATACATAGCGGTAGGCTATTTATGGGAAGTACAGTAGCATATGATACTGCAACACATTTGTTTTTCTCTGAATTTGAAGTCCACACATATTAATTGTACATTATCACTGTTACCTGTTATAATTTAGCTGTGGCCCCTGGTCAGGACAGAGGTAAGGTGTGAGGAGCCATGGTTTACAGGGATAACCACTGTCTCCTAACAAGTGGCATTTGCTGGAACATGACGTTCTTCAAACAGATGTCTCAGGCCACTCTCCGTCAGTATCCTGGCATCATGTGTTGCACCGGGCCATTTCGCAACAATGTCTAAAATCCTATAATCAGCACTGAAAACAACTTGAACGTTTATGCTATGGTACCTTTTTCTATTTACATAAGCATCCTCATCTTCTGACGGTGCAATAATTCGGACGGGGGTTCCATCAATTACTCCGACAACACCGGGGAAGCCTGCTATATGCATAAATGCTGTTTTTTGAGGCTGCAAGGTGGGAATGTCCAGTGGAAACGCAATGAACTGCGAAACAAGGATCTGAAAGTGCTGTAATTGTCTGTGTGATCACTCTGCTTATAGAAGGTTGTGACGGACCCAAATCATCACTGCTGCATAGACTTTATCTTGTGGTTATTTTGGGAAAAACGGTAGGGGGCATTTCCCCCCACTCTACCCTATCTTTTACAGAGAAGGCACTATTTGAAAGCTTTGCGATGAGGTGAAGCAATTTCATCAAGGATATTGTATGGTGGCCGAGAGAACTCAACACGCTGCAAATAGAAAAAACTCCTTAAAATTAAGAAAACAACTTTCTCAATTTTACAACGCACATGCTGCAAATGCTCACAACACAACACAACACAACCAAAAAAAAAAAACACACTGCAAATAGAAAAAAAACCCACCTGATAATTAAGAAAACAACTTTCGTCAATTTGACAACACACACACTGAAAATGTTCACAACACAACCAAACAAAAAAATAATAATTTGCAAATAAAATGTATTTGGTTGTGGTTTGAGCATTTGCACCACCTGCTGTCTAACTGATGAAGATGTTTTCTTGATTTGCTGGTGCTTTTTCTATTTTGCATGTGTTTTCTTAAGTTGTAGCGCTTTGAGCTCTCACCGTAATATTGACTATAAATATACCAAATTTCATACTAAAGATATTTGCTGATAATAATTTTAGCTAACTTAAATTACTAATATTTTAATCAATAACGGTGTGTGGTTTTGTAAGTTTAATACTAATTAAATTAGCAACATACTAACATCGTTGTTAGGTTAGGTTAGGTTAGAAACATGTCAATATTATTCTATAAAAATCACTGGACCAAGCATTTTGTGCATTCTGTATTGTCCAGATTGGTTGGCTGCTTTTAGATGGTCTTTGAGACTGGTCATAGCTAGTTTTTGACCACTTCTGTAGCTGATCAGGCTGGAAGACCAGCTAACTGGCTAAAACCAGCTGAACAGTTTGGTCAGGCTGGGAAACCATCTAACCAGCCAACCAGCATGGTATTGTTGTAGCTGTTTTTAATCTTTGCCAAATAATTTCTGTGCACTTTACCTAATAAACTTAGCAACATGCTAACAGACTTTGAATTATTTTGAATCGAGTCTTGCACTTTGTGTTGGTAGCAACATGCTAAAATCAGACATTTTTAATCAGTTTTGAATCAAGTCTTCTGTGTTTTTTGCACATCTTAGTAATATATTAACATTCAACTTTTTTTTAATAAGATTTGTGCACTTTGCATCAAAAACTTAGCAAAACGGTAACACATTTTTATTTAAATTAGTTGAAGTCTTCAGTGTTTTACATTGCTGTCTTAGCAAAATGCTAACATTATTTTTTGTTTAATTTACATTTTTATGCATTTAGCAGACGCTTTTATCCAAAGCGACTTACAGTGCATTCAGGTTATACATTTTTTTGTCAGTATGTGTTCCCTGGGAATCGAACTCACAACCTTTGCGCTGCTAACGCAATGCTCTAACCACTGAGCCACAGGAACACTGTGATAATAATTACTTTTGAATTGAAATACTAAATATAATATTAATACGAAGTAAGTCCGTAGCCTATATACAAACAAAAATGCCTTCTTTTTTCCATTGCGTATGTTTATCTACGGCTGAGAGGAGAATGATCACATGATTTCAACCTTCGTTCCTATTGGCTGTCGCTCCCGGAAGTCGCTCTTCATTTGCATAAATTTGAAAGATTCTAAACTTTGTCGCTAGACATGCCCCATCTGTTCGCCAACGGCCGCTGTTGCGTTTGTCGCCGGAAAATCAGCAGCTCTCCATTTAAATTAATGGGATTGTGTCGCGTGTAGTGTGAACGAGGCTTAAAGTTTTAACATCTTTTAATCAAGTGTTCTCTGCACTTTGCATTGTTAGCTTTGCAACATTTTAAATTTAAACAAATGTAAGTTTTAACATTCAAATGTCAATTAAATCACCATGTTCGGTGTACTGTGTTAGAGGCTTAGCAACATTAACATCATATTTTTTAATCACTTTTAAATTGAGTCTTTTGTGTTTTTTGTTTTGTTAGCTACATGCACTAGCAACATGTTAACCTTAAACTTAGTTAAAAACTTTGTTCAAATTTGTGCAGTTTGTGTTGTTAACTTAGCATCCAGCTAACTTGAATTGAATCTGTGCATGTCATGTATATCTTAGCATGTTAACATAAATTCTTCTGTGCATTTTGCAGTGTTAAGCGGGATTTATACTTTTGCCTGGCTCTGCTTCGCGAGCCTCCACTAATTGCGCGCGCAGCTTCCCAAATGGATGAGGCTTTTATACTTGACGTGTTTGCCATTGATAGATTCTTTGAAACGGCAGTGGGCGACGAGGAGTAATTTTCCTCTAAAACCATCGGGAATCACCAGTGAGAAGAAGTAATTTACCGGTACAAGACTTCTCGCATGATGAATGAGTTGAATGAACAATTTCTTTATGAACTGATTAAAATACTCTTAAGCTTTCGGGTTTATTTTGTATCAAACACTGGACAACTTTAAGCATTTTATTCTAATTCTATTTTTATACAATAAAAATAAAACGCACTTGAATTAAAAAGCCTTGGACAACCTATGCAAAAAACAAAACAATGTTTTCCATCAAAAAGCACCTGATGGAGTTTGAACTTCACATTAAACTGCTTCTGTTTCACACAAAAGACGGCACAGACATGCATGTTCAGCTATAATCACCCAGAAATCGTGCATCTTCGGAAGCAGAGCTGTGCGGAAAGTTACAAAAAATGCACATAGCCACGCGAAAAGACATTGTGCGCACTCAAAGCGAACTTCCGCCAACACCGCGATGACCGCGTCATATTTGGCGCGTGCACCCAAGCGAACTTGCGGACGTATCGAGTATAAATCAGCCTTTAAAAGAGAGAGAAAAAAAAAAAAAATACAATGGCATCCATCACAAAAGTTCTAATGGTTTCCACCACAAGTTCCATTACAAACATTACAAACCATCTACTTTTAAGCATTACATAATGGTTTCCAGTTACAGTTATGCCAAGTTCACGTTTTCTTTTTTTCTTTTTTGGAATTGGGCAACTTGTAAGCTGTTGCCGGGGTTGATTTTGTTCCACCTTCGGATTAAAGGTTTGATATATTGCTTAAATTGTAAATGACTGAAATGTGTGTATTTAAATATTTTACATTTTCTACCAATGATAAAACTTTGCTAGATTGAGTTTTCATAAAAAGTGAGCTTCTTTCTGAAAACAGATAGTTTGATTACTATTAGTAATTTTGAATATGAAATTGTGTATAACTCATTATAAAATGTATATTTTAGGTGTGGGAGTTGCATATGTTGAGTTTTGATATTTGTATAGGGTCACTGGGCTTGTTTTGGGTTATTTTTGATGGATCTTTGAACTGGTTTTATTACAGAGATCTGGCAACCCAGTAGTGTGTATTGGGCCATATTCCACCAGGATTTCGTGGTTTTAACGTGCAACCAATAAAAAGCAATCAAGTTAACTGTAGAGACCCACAGGGACCATTACAGTTTCCATTAAAACCAATACATTTACCATTATAACCATTAAAATCATTACAAATTCTGTGTTTTTTGTTTGTTTGTTTTTCAGCAGGGCAAACTGTATTTAAATCACTTGTGAGTCTTCTGTGCACTTCCTGTGAGGAGTGCTATTGTGTGGCATGTGCTCCCAGTGTAGAGTGTTTTAATTCAGTTACTTAAGGTTTCACGTTAGCATGTACCTGCCTATCTAGGTATCTCATTTGATTTTAGAACAAAGCCTGTCCAAACTGTAGCTTATTCTGACCAACCCTAATGAAAATGCCAGCGCATTTTAGCATCCATATCATATTTCTTAACTAGCAAACCTCCTGTGGTGCATTTGAAGTAAGATGAATCACAAAACCTTGAGAAATCTAGTAATAAGTTCTCATTGTAGCAAACTACAGATTCAGATTATCCATTTTGCAAAGGCCCTTTACTCTATTGTCTGCACTGCGCATCAGGTGGTCCATGAATGTTCCTTGGGCAGCTTGCCAAGCCGGGTCGGAAGCGTAGACTACAATAGATATAACAAGACTTGAAACTTTTTGTTCAGTTTCTTCTGGTTGCAAAGGTTACACAAAACAATAGACAATTCCACATTGAGCGTGTGACCATGTAATGTGTGAAGCTCAACACAGCCCAGGTTTTTCTCTCTGTTAAAGCGATATGCTTGAGTCCCGGTGGATGGGAGCAATCAGGATGTTGCAGGAACAAGGGAGCGCTCCAGAGAGGAGCTGATCAAAGCGGCTTCTCTTTCCCCGCCGCCGTCTTGTTGACTCGCAATGACACAAGCCCAGACTGATGAATATTTGATCCCATCCAGGGTTGCACTTGACACAACTAGCGCAAACCCAAAGAGCAGTAGCACAACAATTTGGAATGTGTGAAAATATCTGCTCGCATCTGGTGCCCACCATATTATTTCTTTCTTTGTTAAAGGAGGACACAGCGAGGGAAAGCAAGGGGGATATGAAAATTTCCTATTTGTTTATTGATGCCGTCTGCACCATATCCAGGCTTTACAAAGGGAGATAGCTCTATTTTAGAGCCACAGTGTTTTGCATGTTAACAATGCTGTATTAGTAAAACATGCAAGTAGAGTTGTGGCCTTATTCCTCAGAAAATGCAGAAATAAATGTTCTTTTTTTTCTTTGTAGAGTGGTGCATATGTTATGAAAAATAGCTTTGGTGTGTGGGCGACACAATTTTGAAGCCAGATCAAGTTTTATCTTATGAGCTCTACACATTTTATGCTGAAGAAAAAGTATGAGATGCTGTGGACATGCATTTTATAATTAGTAACCATGGCTAAGCAATTAATTCTATTAAATTAAATTAAATACCTAAGTAAAATGTATTAATATTTAATTAGCAATTAATTAGGACAGTGTGGACACAATTTGACTAAACAATGGGACAAATTAGTACACTATGGACACAATTTACTAGAACAAGGAGTTGAATTAGTACATCATGGCTAACATTTACTAAAACAATGGAAAGTATCAGCAAAATGTCAAATCAGTACAACGTTGCCACAATTTACAAAAACAAGGGAACAAATTAGTACAATGTGGCCATGATTTACTATCATGAGGGAACGAATCAATACAACGTGGTCACAATTTACAAAAATTATATAACAAATCAATACAACATGGCCACTATTTACTAAAACAAGGAAACAAATCAGTAAAAGGAATTAACACAAAGTGGTCAGAATTTACTAAAACAAGGGAGTGAATCAGTAGACCTTGGCCACGATTTACTAAAACAATAGAATAGATCAGTACAAGGAATCAGTACAATGTGACAATGGTTTACAAAAACAAGGGAACGAATCAGTACAACGTGGCCTCCAGTCATTCAAGCATGTGATTTTATTTTTCTTTGGTATGGGCACAATGGTGGATTTTTTGAAGCATGAGGGAACCACAGACAGAGAGAGGGAAAGATTGAAGATGTCTGTAAAAACCCCGGCTAGTTGAAATGCGCATGCTCTGAGCACACGGCCTGGGATGCCATCCGGACCCACAGTTTTGCAGATGTTCACCCGTTTGAAGGATCGGGTTACATCCGCGACAGAAATGGAGAGTGGACTCACCTCTTCTGCAGTAGCCGCGGGAGAAGTTGTTTGGTTAGGAGGAAGCATGGTTGCCTGCTTTTTTCTCCTTAAACACTGTAGAGTCCAGATTGATCAAAATTTGTGTTTCAAGCTCAATCATTGTAAGTGGTTTCCTTTGCTTATTTGGTTCTTGTATCTTTTCAATTGAGTTTATGTATGAATTGTAATTTGTTTCGTATGGTTGCCTTATGTTATATGTGTTTGTTAGTAAGCTAACACCCAGTTTGTATATTTTATTTTAGAAGGACTTCTTTATATAGGTAGTTTACACTCACTGGCCACTTTATTAGTTACACCTTCCTAGTATGGGGTTGAACACCCTTTTGCCTTCAGAACTGCTTTAATTCTTCGTGGCTTAGATTCAACACGGTGTTGGAAACATTCCTTAGAAATTTTGGTCCATATTGACACGATAGCATCACTGCCGGCTGCACATTCATGATGTGAATCTCCCATTCTACCACATCCCAAAAGTGCTCTATTGGATTGAGATCTGGTGACTATGGAGGCCGTTTGAGTAAAGTGAACTCATTGTCATGTTCAAGAAACCAGTCTGAGATGATTTGAGCTTTGTGACATGGTGCATTATCCTGCTGGAAGTAACCATCAGAAGATGGATACTCTGTAGTCATAAAGGGATGGACATGGTTAGCAAACAATTCTCAGGTCGGCTGTGGAGTTTAAACGATGCTCAATTGGTACTAAGAGGCCCAAAGTGTGCCAAGAAAATATCCCCCACACCATTACACCACCACCAGCAGTCTTCTGCTGCTGTAGCCCATCTGCTTCAGGGTTCGGCGTGTTGTGTGTTCAGAGATGGTATTCTGCATACCTTGGAAAATAACGAGTGGTTATTTGACCCATTCTCCTCTGACCTCTGACACCAACAAGGCATTTTCATCCACACAACGTCCGCTCAGTGGATATTTTCTCTTTTTCGGACCATTCTCTGTAAACCCTAGAGATGGTTGTGCGTGACAATCCCAGTAGATCAGCAATTTTTGAAATACTCAGACCAGCGTGTCTGGCACCAACAACCATCCCACATTCAAAGTCATTTAAATCCCTTTTCTTCCCCATTCTGATGCTCGGTTTGAACTTCAACAAGTCGTCTTCACCACATCTAGATGCCTAAAGTTGCCTCCATGTGATTGGCTGATTAGAAATTTGTGTTACCAAGCGATTGAACAGGTGTACCTAATAAAGTGGCCGGTGAGTGTATTTGCTACTAATATAACCCCTGGATGAAAGGGGTTGTGGTGCTGTGAGAACAGCATTTCACCTCCTATTGTGGACATTTTGGGATTAATCACTCAAGAACTGAAGTGTTTTGGGAGCATGTGGGGGAAGGCGTTTGTTGTCCCAACCATTTAACATTTAGTGGATTGTTTATCATCATCGACGACATCATCATCAGCGTTAAGTACAATAGATCTTCATCAAAAGACATTTTGTGTTTTTTCATTGGACAGTGACCCGATTTTGCCATAGTGTGTACTGTTATGCTTACATAATTCAAGTTTCTTAGCCCACTGAATTTCCTTTGCATTGTTTTTCTATCATCTACTGTTTGGTTCATGCCATTCTTTCACACTTAAATATTAACCTTATGGATTGCATCAGTTTGTCTATTTGGATTTTGTGCTTACTCTTTAAAGTTTCAATCTTGTTTAAATATTATTTAAGGTACACATATTAAGTGTGGTTGGTGGGCCCCTCCCTCAATATATTTTGTAACGGCTCCTTCTTTGAGAGAGTAGGGACGGTTACATGTTACAAGGAATTTCAAAAACGAGGGAATGAACCAGTGCAACGTGGCCACGATTTACTAAGCCGAAGTAACAAATCAGTAAAATGTGGTTGCAATTTCCTAAAACGAGGGAACAAGTTAGTACAAAGTGGCTGCCAGTTAATTATAACAAAACAACATGCAACATGACAATGATTAAAACGAGGGAACGAATCAGCACAACTTGGGCGTGATGAACTAAAATTAGTTTCTATCTGTCAAAATATTGATTGAAGCAGTGATGTTTAGATGTTGCTTCTCTGAATGTGCAGTTTGACAGTTTATGTGTCTACTTATCTAATTCATACAGTGTAGAAATTGTTTTGGCTAAAATATTGAGAGGCCTGAATTTACCATGTATTTACTAGGGTCGAAAGAAATGTACTATGACAGGTTTAATTTTTAAAAGAAGACCATGATACCCTGACCAGCATAAATTTTCAAAATTGTATTTGCATTTCACACAGCATTTCCTTACGTAATATCCCAACATTTGTAAAACTAACAATACATGGATGGAAAGTCAGCTGCTGTGATCATATATTACTATAACCATTTGCCAGTGATTTGCACAGTAAAGCAATTTTACATTACACCCATTTATAGCGGAAATACAATAGCCCTTCAATGGACCTCTATCACTCTCAAATATTAGCACTCATTTCGGTCTCTCAGCAATCTCCTCTCAGCAGTGCTGGGTTATTGCCTCCAGTGCTCTATATCCTCAGGGTGGATCAGACAAATGTAATTCCCCCATACTGTTCCCACGAGGAAGATTTCAGCTCCAGCCAGAGGAAGACCAATAAAGCGTGGGTATGAGAGTTCAGAGGTAATGTCTGCTAGAATGGACAGAGCTGTTAAAAAGCAAGTATAAATGTGTTCACACCTCTAGCTGCAAGTATGAGCAAAAGTGACAGTGACTCTTGCTTTAGCACAGATAATAACGGTGATCTGATTTTACAAATTAAAGTTATTTTTTTGCAATCATTTATTTGATATAAATGGTCAGAAATGCATACATGTGCATAATAGTATCTACAGTAAACAAAAGGAAAAAACCTAGTGTCAAGTTCTTAAAAATTCCGTTTTTTTATGGGTTTGAAAAACCCATTCAGTTTATTGACTCTAAAAATGTCATGTGAAATGTAAATGTAGTAATGATTCCTTAAACCTTATATACATATATATATATACAGGTGCTGGTCATATAATTTGAATATAAAAAGGGATTAAGGATTAAGCTTTATTTGTCACATACACAATTATACAGAGTATAACCAGCAGTGAAATGTGTTCTCTGCATTTAACCCATCCAAGTGCACACACACCTGGAGCAGTGGGCAGCCGACACAGCGGCGCCCGGGGAGCAGTTGGGGTTCGGTGCCTCGCTCAAGGGTCTCACCTCAGTCGTGCACAATTCCTGCCGGAGCTGAGATTCAAACCCACAACCTCGGATTACAAGTCCAACGCTCTATCCACTAGGCCACGACTGCCCACAAACAATATCATCAAAAAGTTGATTTATTTCACTAATTCCATTCAAAAAGTGAAACTTGTATAATGTATACATTCATTCCACACAGACTGATATATTACAAGTGTTTATTTTTTTTTATTTTGATGATTATAACTGACAACTAATGAAAACCCCAAATTCAGTATCTCAGAAAATTAGAATATTACTTAAGACCAATACAAAGAAA
Source organism: Gymnocypris eckloni scoliostomus (assembly GCA_027564155.1). Classification (NCBI taxonomy): domain Eukaryota; kingdom Metazoa; phylum Chordata; class Actinopteri; order Cypriniformes; family Cyprinidae; genus Gymnocypris; species Gymnocypris eckloni. Next base: position 29,815,778 of record CM050418.1, read on the forward strand.
GGATTTTTAGAAATCTTGGCCAACTGAAAAATATGAACATGAAAAGTATGAGCATGTACAGCACTCAATACTTAGTTGGGGCTCCTTTTGCCTGAATTACTGCTGCAATGCGGCGTGGCATGGAGTCGATCAGTCTGTGCTGCTCAGGTGTTATAAGAGCCCAGGTTGCTCTGATAGTGGCCTTCAGCTCTTCTGCATTGTTGGGTCTGGCATATCGCATCTTCCTCTTCACAATACCCCATAGATTTTCTATGGGGTTAAGGTCAGGCGAGTTTGCTGGCCAATTAAGAACAGGGATACCATGGTCCTTAAATCAGGTACTGGTAGCTTTGGCACTGTGTGCAGGTACCAAGTCCTGTTGGAAAATGAAATCTGCATCTCCATAAAGTTGGTCAGCAGCAGGAAGCATGAAGTGCTCTAAAACTCCCTGGTATACGGCTGTGTTGACCTTGGACCTCAGAAAACACAGTGGACCAACACCAGCAGATGACATGGCACCCCAAACCATCACTGACTGTGGAAACTTTACACTGGACCTCAAGCAACGTGGATTATGTGCCTCTGCTCTTTTCCTCCAGACTCTGGGACCCTGATTTCCAAAGGAAAATTTACTTTCATCAGAAAACATAACTTTGGACCACTCAGCAGCAGTCCAGTCCTTTTTGTCTTTAGCCCAGGCGAGACGCTTCTGACGCTGTCTGTTGTTCAAGAGTGGCTTGACACAAGGAATGCGACAGCTGAAACCCATGTCTTGCATACGTCTGTGCGTAGTGGTTCTTGAAGCACTGACTCCAGCTGCAGTCCACTCTTTGTGAATCTCCCCCACATTTTTGAATGGGTTTTGTTTCACAATCCTCTCCAGGGTGCGGTTATCCCTATTGCTTGTACACTTTTTCTACCACATCTTTTCCTTCCTTCGCCTCTGTTAATGTGCTTGGACATAGAGCTCTGTGAACAGCCAGCCTCTTTTGCAATGACCTTTTGTGTCTTGCCCACCTTGTACAAGGTGTCAATGGTCATCTTTTGGACAACTGTCAAGTCAGCAGTCTTCCCCATGATTGTGTAGCCTACAGAACTAGACTGAGAGACCATTTAAAGGCCTTTGCAGGTGTTTTGAGTTAATTAGCTGATTAGAGTGCGGCACCAGGTGTCTTCAATATTGAACCTTTTCACAATATTCAAATTGTCTTTCTTTTAATAATAAAAGATATGTCAAATATTAAAGTTTTGGAAAAGTTAAACCACATGACAGTTTATTAATTTGTTATAATAAAACTGCATAATCTTTTTGTCGAAACACATTTTTCAGTTGTTTTGTTTTTTATGATTAATTGTGTGTGTGTGTGTGTGTGTGTGCGGATGTGTAAGTAGTTTCCTATTATTATCAGTTTTTGAATCAGTTGTTCTGGTTCAAATTTGAATGTGATGCATTTTTCTCCAGATTCCCCCTAGTCATTGTCTTTTCATTTTTATTTAGTTGAATTTGATGTAATTTACTAAAATAACTAATCGACTTCAGTGCTCTGCCATGACGCTTTAAGCTTGAAGTTGACTAGTCGCTGGTAGGATAGGATAGTAATAGGATAATAAATCCACATTTACGCTCTGTTTCCAAACAGTTAAAATTACAAACTAATTCATACTCTGAATGCGCTCCACAAGACATGTGTGATTATATTACTGGATGCTGGAAATTGAACGGCAGAATGCACGTTTTAAACCGCTTATTATACAGGTAAGATAATCACGTTCTAATCTAATGCGCTGCTGCACTGTAACGCACACACATAGCTACAGACAGTAGCGCGTACAATACATCACACACAGATCGCGCGCACAGAATCATTCAGCGTGGAAATGTATTGTCAACACTGTTCTGTGATTTCTCGGTAAAATAGCTTAGAAACTGAAAAGTTCAAGCATATGTCTCTTAATAACTAAATCCCACAGCTTCACTACTAGTAGAGAGATGCTGCCAGATAGAATTAATTCACACGCAACCGCTCTCTCATTAATGCATTAATTCATATGAATGTAATCTTTACTATACTACTTATCGTTATCTGATTTAGAATGAGCAGGAATCTGTGAGATATTATAACGACCCAAAGACTAAAGAACTGATCAAAATAAGCTGTTATAGCTGTAATAGTCATGTGGGCAGTGCTGTGTCATATTTCATAGCTTTGCACAAGGTGTTTGTCACAGCTCCAGACTTATTTGTTCATTAATGACGTCATCAGCGACTAATCGACTTCGACTTGACTTTCATCACATAAAAGTCGACTTTAAAAAAAATCAGAAGTCGTTCAACCCCTACTACATAGTCATAATACAATTATAAAACTTTTAACAAAAATTTAAATAAAAACCACTAACATTAAATCTAATTCAAACTGAATAAAAACTAAACACTGACATATAACATTTTCAGCCCAGAACAGTTATTATTTTCTTTCTTTACATTTTCCTCCTGAAATAAAATACGTTTACATTGAAGAGGCATATTTAAGCCATTAAATGTATAAATAGCTTTTTTACTGAGTTTATGAATCACATTCACCCAATTGTCAGTTCCTTGCTCTGACCTGCTTTGAAACGTATGACTCCATGCAGACCTTTATCTGTTTAAGTACGTTCATCGTGATCTGCCTTCTTCAGTTCTCTCACCATCAATACAGCAGGGTTAAAATCCTAAAAGTTAAAAAGGTTAAAAGCTTTTCCACAACCCTTCATTTCTCAGGTCATTGACTTATTTCAAGCTTGACTTAAGGCTCAACCATCATAACAAATGTTCTCAGATTCAAGTTGGACAAAAATCAACCCTAAATTCAAAATGCGTTTTTTGGGGGGGCACAAAATCCGTAAGTTTACAATAAAAGTGGAACCTTTTGACTTGTACACAGCCACTCATATTTGCCTCAGAAACCCAGTTTTCTATATTGTAAAGAAGTTTTGACACCGATATCCTGTCATTATGATCCAAACAGAACAGGTTGAGGCGGACGGAGCGAGAGTGGGTTAATGATGAACAGATGCAGTAATGTTATAATTCACAAACAAGTCCTGTGGTTTCTCTCTTTGACTGTGAGCTGAATTAATAGTTTTGTCATCTAATTTTCCATACGCATAATAGCTTGCTGAAGATCATACACACACTCTGCTCCCCACTGCTTCAGAGTCCTGAGGCTGTGAAATGACGCTGTGCTGTATCACGGTCATTATTGGCTGTGTATGAAGTCTCTGTATCACACTGACACTTTGATGTCTTTTAAATATCTCACTACATCTCACCCACTGGAAATTCAATTCAAGATTATTTATATAGCGGTTTTTACGGTACAATCGTTGCAAAGCAACTTCACAGGAAATTAAGTTTCTAAAATAGATTTATATTGAAGAAACTCAATATAATTAACTGTATGGCAAAATTTGGTTAATTCAGTATAATCTCTGATGGTTGGCTTCCTCTGAGGTCCTCCGAGGGGTTGGCATCATCTCTTCTAAGGAGAAATTCTTCTGGATATATAACTTAAGTTTTATTTACTAGCATCTGTTTAATAACGCACAACACTTGTTATTTTATAACGTGTCTGAAGAATGCAAGGATGCTTGAACCTGATGCAAGTTAGAAGCGTAGAAAACAATGCTTGCTTGATACTCCCGCTTGTTTCTTGTGTTTTCTATCTTAGTAATGTAATATATGTATACACTGATATTCAAAAGCTTGGTGTCTGTAATATGTCTTGTTGTCAAAAAATGTAACGCATTACAGGTAACAAGTAAATGTAATCAGATTACATTTTAAAGTAACTAAAGTTACGCATTACTTTTAAAACAAGTAAATTAATTATATTGTTGTTGTTTGTTTACATATTTGTAGTTGTTTTTACATACGTGTTTTCATCACTAGAGAAAATCTAATTCAGATTTAGTCTGATCTTGACATTATGTAAACTATTCATTATGAGCTCCTATTCACAGCTCCTAAATATTTGCTGAGTGTGTCTCAGTGAATACAGCAGTGTTAACAGATCAGACACTGTTTGTCTAGATGCTCTCATACTGTCTTACTGCAAAGCTGAAGCTGCTGGGAGTTGTTGTTCTTATATGTAGATCTTAGCTTTACAGTAGCATGCTATTGTGTGTTTTACAGTATGCACATTTTGATGCCTTTGATACTTGAATTTAATATCCTCTTATATATATATATTAGTACTCAAAAATACATTTTGCTGTACTAAACTACAGTATGTGACTATTTTATAGTCTCTTTCTTCCCCCTATAATAATAATAATAACAATCTTGTATCTCTAAATTCGTACTAAACTGAAGTGAAAGCTGTGTAAGTGGCTCTTCTTTCTAAAGTCAGACATTTGCTCTACATATAGCTGCTTCTCAAACCAATTACTTCTGAATCACATTTGGACAATTGATGAAATTAATGTCATCGCATCAGAGACTACAGCTCGTGGCATAAAAGCCACAGTCTACCCATGATCCTCTTGTTTCATATTATAAAGAGACTGGTGCTGCATATTAAAACGCTGACACAGTAACTTGTAATAATTATTGGCTTCTCTGGGAATAACTGTTTATGCACAGGAAACTACAAGAGCCTGATTCAGGAAAAAATGACAGGCCTATTGCATTTAAAGCAGTATAGCATAGTAATATTTCAAATCTAAACTCTGTCACTTGTGATCCATTAATAATCATAATTGATAAGTAATAAATATTGTAATATTATATAATTAATTGTATTATTAGTACAAATTGTAATATAAACAAATAAATATACATTTAGATGATGATGATGATGATGATAATAATAATAAAAAATACAAATATTTGTATTATTGGAACTACTACTGTATAACAAGTAATGCGCACTTTCAATTCGAAAAGCGTGACTTACTGTATATAGTATAAAGCATCCACTGTTAGTTCACAAAAGGGTTGTGTGGGTGATTCATTGCAGTGCTGAGGTGGTTTCACTGGGGTCTTTGTGTTAAGATTGGATTGTTCACAGAAATCGGTCCAGTTTTACCATTTCATACCAGCAGAAATCCCCTCGTGTGTTTGAAAAGCACAGCACGATTTCTGCAGGGAGATTACAAAATGATATAGCTGCCAAAATACAGTTTGTACATCCACACAGATATGAGACCACGACTGTTATCACAGTAGACGAAGTGTGTCTTTCTCTGAATGACTGTCTGAGGGTCAGGAAACTTACACGATTAACTTAATACCATTGCCATTTTTATATTAATTGTAATGCTGACATGGCCAATTTTATCCACAACACTTTTTGAAATAAGCAGGTGTAAATCTACAGGAGGAAGAGAAAAGTGAATTTGTGTATGTCATGATGAGTTGTCAGTGTTGGTGAGTAACTATACTGAACAAAATTATAAATGCAACACTTTTGTTTTTGCCCCCATTTTTCAAGAGCTGAACTCATATCTAAGACTTTTATCTATGTACAAAAAAGGCCTATTTCTCTTAAATATTGCTCACAAATCTGTCTAAATCTGTGTTAGTGAGCACTTCTCCTTTTCTGAGATAATCCATCCACCTCACAGGTATGGCATATCAAGATGCTGATTAGACAGCATTATTATTGCACAGCTGTGCCTTAGGCTAGCCACAATAAAAGCTCTAAAATGTGCAGTTTTATCACACAGCACAATGCCACAGATGTCGCAAGTTTTGAGGGAGCGTGCAATTAGCATGCTGACTGCAGGAATGTACTGCCAAAAACAAAAATGTTGCATTTATAATTTTGTTCAGTGTAGTTACATGTAATGGAATTAAATTATTTGATTACAAAATAAATGTAAATGTAAACTGTGTGTAATTAAATTAGTTACTTATGAAAATGTTAACGACTATAAACGAGGGTCACATCTGAATACAGTATTCCAGAGGTGTGAAGTACCTGTAAAAGTAAAAATAAATACATAAAATAAATATTCAAGTTATACGTCAACAATTCGAATACCACTGAAGTAAAAGTCTCAGATGCCATTTAAACAACACCATTTTTAACTAAAAATTTAGAATATTTTATGGGTTTTGGCCATTCATTTTCACGAAAGTGGAGATATGGGTGCCTAAAAATTTGAGATTCAAGTTTTGTGAAGTGCAAGTTTTTGATAAAGGTATCGACTCTGTGGAAACAACAAAAGCGGTGATATTGTGTATGCATATGACGTGTTAATTTTATAGTTGCGTCTAGTATAACTTTACCGAGTGACATCGCCATCTACTGGCCTGGCATGAATAATGCAACATTTGTAGTAATTTTCAGAGATCAGTGTGAACTGGGATTGTTTTGACAATGTTGTCGCCTGTAGTAGGCCTAAAACTGTATATCATTGTATATAGTTGTATATATTTTAGTATGTCGTTGTCATGTAAATACCCAGGAGTAAATTATATTTTCACATTTTATTTTATTGCATGATTTTAAAGTGTGTAATGATGTATACACATGCTTCTCTTTCTATCAAAATCGTTGTGCCTTAGTTTTATATATTGTTTTTTTTTTTTGCATCTGATTAAGCAAAATTATCTATTTATATGCACAAGATTGTATGTGGCCACACACACACACACACACCCTAACAAGAACTCATTAAAACCATCACCATATAAATGAGTTTAGCAAAAAGCCACCATGAATCATTTTTACATTAAAGTGTATCAATATTACAACCTTTCACAAATTTCGTCTTCATTGTGCTAATTCCATTTATTTGCAGATTTGCTCAAATTAAAATTTTGATCAGCCCTGATGCAACCCTGGTCAAAAAATCTATCAGATGTTTGCAGACGAGCCACTGACGAGTAGGTGCTAAAGAGCAGTCAGAAACCCAAAACATACACTTGTGTAAACCCCTTATCTTCAAGTTTATTCAGGAAGGCAGCTGTTTGAGGGCAGAGAGAAAAAAGGGAGGAAAAACTAGGGCATCAAAAGTCCCGAAGGCTTTGAGCATACATTTTGCATTTATTAATCACAGAGAGGAGAGAGAGCGATGGAGAGATGGTGACTTCGCATACAATTACGGTTAATAACAACTAATGATTACTGCTCAGATGAGTAATTTAAAAAGACAAAGGCCGAAACGTCTCGCGGTATCATCGCACGTCACGCTCGCATATATAGGGTCGTTTTTTATCCCAGATCTTTGATTTTGACATTGATTGACAGCTAAAAGTACCTCGTTGGCTCACAGACGAGACGTAGCTGGGAAGACTCACTAGATACAGAGCAAAGCAGCAATCAGGGGATATTTGCCGAGCCGAAGGAAAGGAGAAGGACTATGCTCTTCCTACAGGCTATCCTGAGGAAAAGGATACTCAAAGGTACCCATATTCTTAAAGTGTTAATTGCAATCAAAGACTTTATTTCATCACCATCTAATGCTCGATTCAGGCATTGCACGGTAGTAGCCTTATCAAAATAATGCAATTTGAGCCATGAAGTTGACGTTTTGGGGTCAGTCTAATACTTTTATGCACAGGTCTTCGAGTGCGTGTCCGTTTCGGCTGCTTGTGTTTGTTGGAAATGTGATTATGAGTTTATGATAATACAATCTGGCAACCACAAATAAGGCATATCCCTCCTGTGGAGGGCTGGGATTTATCTGGAGTCGGATGGACGCTGGATGCACCTTGGATTGGGATAGTTTGAGATGAGTTTATGTAAATAGCTAGTTAATATCCTGAAATGTAATTAGTATGCATGCTCATCCTTAATATATTATTTGTATGAATGTTTGGATTGTGCGTTCATTTGTTTGATTGGTCTTTGTGGGAAGGTTTATTTTTCTTCTCAGTCACTCAGCCCAGATATGTGTTTATTGTCACATGCACGCTGCTGTTAGTCTTATGGATGAAATATTTATAAGACGCTGATTACAGCTTTGAAATGTCCGTGAGGTTCAGTCAACAGGAGGAATCTGCCACCTGTTGGCGGACAAACAAATGGACAAGCTGCAGTCTTGTCCTCATGTGTCCTGTCTTGAGCTGTCAGTCTTTCTGCTTGAAGAGTGGAGGTTTATCTAGTTGTTGTTTTGTTTTAATTGAGTTATTTTATATTGTGGTTTGTTGTTTTGCTTTAGCTTTGTTGTTTATATTGAGTTTTGTGTTGTTTTGCTTTGATATTGTTGTTTTGTGTTTTATTTAGTTGTTTTATTATTGTTTTGTTTATGGTTTTATTTAGTTGTTTTCTGTCGTTTGATTTTCTATTGAAATTATGGTATGTTTTTGTGAATACATACATACACATGATCTCTCTTTCTCTCTGAAAACATCTCATATTGTTAATGAATAGTATATTTACAATATTTTGACAGTGCTTAATTTAGTTTTTATTTTGATGTTTTGTTTTTACTTTGTTTGTTTTTGATTTGCAATTGTAAAGCCAAACAAACCTATTTTTATAAAGGTAATTTTTTAATACCACTTGGCACTTTTAATGCCATTATACAGTATGTGTATAGTATAATGTTCATGGTTAGTATATATTGGAATGACACCTTAAGAAAAAAACACCAGTAAAATATGGGGCCAAAAAGAGTACAATATTTTGACATTATGTATTTATTTGTTTGTTGTTAAGTATTTAATTTATTTATTTTTAGATTAAGGGGAGGGGGGGTGGTTTTTTGTTTGTCATTTTGTTTTCTAATTCTAAAACCAATCAAGCATATTTTTTTTAAATATGGGACCAAAATAATTTTCAGTAAAATGTTTTGACATTAGTGTCATTTTGTTTTTATTTTACATATTTATGTAGTTATTTTGGTTTGTTTTTTTGTTTTTTATATTTGTTTTGCATGTTTGTTTGTTTTGTTTCTTTTCTTTTCTGAAACCAAACATATTTATTTTTATTTTTAATTACACTTGATGCTTTTAATGGCATTACATTCATATATAGTATATTGTTCATGGCTAGTATAGACATGTCTGTATTAAAACAAAGCCTATATAAAAAACGTTTACGTGAAATATTCAGTAAAACACGGCACCTGAAACCCTTTCAGTAAAATATTTTGACATGAGTGCTTTGTTTAATAAATATTATCACCTGCGTTCAGGCGGTTGATTATGACAACCAGTCGACTGCAGCAGGCAATTTATCATAATCCTAAAATGACTTTAACCTGTTTGTGTCTGTCATGATTAGCATTGTTTTACTGTCACATTTATAGTGGAGCACAAAGCATTTTTTTTCTACAACCTTTAATACATCGTCAGTTATTTGCTTAAGTTTATGGAATATTATTAACAATGTGTTAATGTGGTTATATTTTAAAAGAATGTTAGGTTCATTTTGTCAATTCACAAGACCGAAACTGCATTTTGGCTCAGTGTTACACTAGAAAGGCAGAAAGATACGCTCTGCTTTTATCTTCCACATTCACAAGCTCCAGATGCCTGGTATTCTCCACACACATTCTCTCTTTGATAGCTGAGACTGAGACTGCATCCTGCTTTAATTTGCATGGATATGTGACGGCACCTGCTATTGTCACGTAGCTGCAAGAGGGCAGCATATGCATCTTTGCTCATGCTAGATTCACGCTCTTTTCCTAAGAGGAATAATGAACTCCCATTTGTGAGTCAGGTTTGCATGCAATTGTTTCAGAAGTGCAAGAACTGTCACGAGCCGCATAGTTATGATTAATTAGAAAATGCATAGGTTTGCACTACTGTGGATATACTGCTGCTTCGGAGTATAAATCTCCTGTCTTGGAGTAGTTCATATGGGAATACAGTGTGATATAGTTAATGCCCATCAGCTACACGTTGTATGCACATCTTTCCTTTTCGTCCTTTTTCTCTCTCTTCCTCCTGCTTTCAAAATGAAAACAGCAGCTGATTTGGGGAAAATACTTGGGAAATGGATTTGTTTCCCTGGGTTTGTCATTAAAAGCATCCCGTGGGGCATTCATTTTAAATTAGTACATTTTTCATTGTTTGAGTTTCTGTTTGCCCTTGCGAGGCTCCCCAGATGTGGTTTATGCACACAGTTCTTTATAGTTTTAAAATCTGTACTATCTGTGCCTAAATACTAGAAAAACTCTGTCTAGCATTTAATGCATATGAGTATAAGACTCTATTTCCTAGCAACATCTCTTAGCCCATATTTGTTGGATATTGAATGTGTAAATATTATAATAGTGACAAAATATGACAAATAATGTATGTTAATGTCACATACATTATATAATCAAAGCTGCTATTTTGTAAAAGTACACTTGTACCAACTGTTTTAATAACAGTTCTTATAATGTATATATGTGTGTGTGTGTGTATGTGTGAAGCATTTTTTTTAAGAAAAGTAAAAAACAATTGCTGAATTCATGGTCCTTGGTAATTCGTGATAGAAAGTCAATAGTTGTCGGTTTTTGAGAATACAAAACACATATACAGGCAATACTAAATTAATACCCATGGCTCTTGACTATATACTGAGGTCTTATGAAGTGAAATGGTCAGTCTGTGCAAGAAACTGAACATTATTTGTACAAATATTAAAGGGATCTTTCACCCCAAAAACATTATAATTCTGTCATTAACAACTCACTTTCATGTCGTTCCAAACCTGTAAGATGTTCTTTCATTTTCAGAACGCAAATAAATTTTTTTTTTTATAAAATCCGGAGCAATCTGACCCTGCATAGACAACAATGCAGCTGACATGTTCAAGGCCCAGAAAGGTAGTAAGAATATAATTAAAATAGATCATGTGACATCAGTGGTTCAACCTTAATTTTATAAAGCTATTAGATAACTTTTTTATGCTCAAATAAAATGAGAAAAACGAGAATCAAATTTTTGTCAAAGGCTATGTCTGGTAAGGCAGCACAGTATTGGGGAAAAAAAAACTCACATTTTGATATTTAGTTTTTCTGCGATTTATACTGCAAAAAAATATAAATAAATAACTAAATAAATAATTTAATCAGATGACTTGAATAGCTGTATTTGAAAAAAAAAAAACATATATATTTTAGAACAAAGATACAAATGAAATAAACAGCGCTTTTTATTTTTCAGGTAAGTCTAACAGTATTTAGGTACAGATATTGAATTATCAAATGTAAAATAACTGCATAGTTTTCACTGTATCAAGTAAATCTAACAAATAAGGTAAAGCTACAAAAGTGATTTTTCTCTGTGTTTTGTTGTTTGATTAACATTCATGACACACAAATCAATATTGTTACACATCCGTATTCCTTCTCAATTGTTTACCTTCACCTAAACCATAAGCTGCTGTGTTTACAAGGATACTTGCAGAGACATGCATTTTGACAATTGTGCGCGTATATGTCATTTCAGGCACAAATAGGAAATACAATTCAGATTCAGAACGATGATCAAAACTTAGATGGACATCCAAAGCTTGTACAGTCCTAGAACACTTCCTGGATTGTATTCCTATAATTATATAATGATTGATGTTTGATTATTACATTATTTTATTTATGCATCTGCTTACACATGCAATTGCTCTTTTCTGTGTCTTCTTTGCCATGTTTTTATCCTCACATTCAAGACTCTTTCACAAGATGCATAATAGCGCCTCCTACCATACGCCAGTGAAAACACTGAAAGTGGGAAAATTCCATCAATGGCGGGGGAAAGAGTTAAGGATAACCATGTTTTGATTATCTAGAAGACATTGTTTGAAATGTATTTGAAACTGCCGTACAAATATATGTATGTGACCATGTGATAACGTCTAGGTTACATACGTAACCCCCGTTCCCTGATGGAGGGAACGGAGACGTTATGTCGTGACAACATAGGGGATTTACCTGGAAGCCCCGAACATATCTGACTAAGAGAAAACGCCAATGAAATTGGCTAGTGGATTATGCATACCTGAGCCACTCCCCGTGCATACGGGTATAAAAGGGCGACAGGTGCATCCACTCATTAGGTTTTACGCTGAGGAGCCGAGACGAGTCCCTGGCAAACCAGCGATGGTTCAAGATTGTAGCATGGGGACATAACGTCTCCGTTCCCTCCATCAGGGAACGGGGGTTACGTACGTAACCTAGACGTTCCCTATCTGTCGGTCACTACGAGTTATGTCGTGACGACATAGGGGTCCTATGGGAAGCACCACAAGCTGAACCCCGTCACAACCTTGTGGCATGCAGATGTTGACAAGCGAGTGCGTGACAGACAAATACCATGCATTCCTACCGCCCCAGCGCAAATTCGCTAACCTTGGTGCCCACCGGGACCACTGAGTACATTGCTGCTGGAGATAGCCAAGCTGCTGTTCCTTTCCCCACGGAAATTGTAAGGGATTTCGACCTTCCGTGAAAGACGACTTCAGGTCTTTCCTATTTGTTGTTACAGCTTGCCGTAACGGCAGGGAAGCGAGCCTTCCAGAGAAGGGCGCTACGGAGGCCACATCCTGCCCAAGGGAGGTAACATGTGGAGATACTGATATGGACTGACCCAGGCTTGGGGCAGTACTACATACGACTGGGCTCTGGGGCAGATCCTACCTAGGTGTAGGGAGGAGGTAATGCCAGCAGAACCAGACAGAGAGCTTTGTCAAAGAGAAGACACGGGTTTACCATGAGGGAAACCTTACCATGGAAGAATACACATATGGGATTACCCAGAGGGGAATCAAGCCATACGGACACCTAGCCCAGGACAGGGGCTGACCGGAGACCCGGGCGAGCTAACACCAGTACTGGGCCTGGCGTCAGACTGCTCCGCCCAGTCTGACTGCCAGGGGTGCTTGGAGGATTCCACCAGGGTTCACCGTCCGGGGAACTGAACTGGGGGAGAAAAAAAGCACTCGTATCCCCGGGTGAGGGGGAATGGCACAGCAAGCGTGACACCGGCCAGTTCTTCCCGCCCATTACCTGTTACCCAACACATGGGAAGAAACTGGATAGACGCGGAGATTGTAGAATCTTGCGAAGGTGTTCGGTGTCGCCCAGCCCACAGCTCTGCAGATGTCTGCCAAAGAGGCGCCGTGCGCCAACGCATGGGAGGAGGCAACACTCCTGGTGGAGTGAGCCCTCACCCCCAGGGGGCACGGCTCGCCTTGCGACTGGTACGCCAAGGCGACGGTCTCCACTATCCAGTGGGCCAACCTCTGTTTGGAGAGAGCCTTCCCTTTCTGCTGCCCTCCGTGGCAGAATAAGAGCTGCTCAGAGCTTTTGACGCTCCGGGTGCGGTCCACGTATATGCGCAATGCTCTTACGGGACACAGCAACGCTAAGGCTGGATCTGCCTCCTCCGAGGGCAGTGCTTGCAGGTTCACCACCTGATCGCGGAAGGGCGTGGTGGGAACCTTGGGCACGTATCCAGGCCAGGGTCTCAAGACAATGTGAGAGTAGACCAGCCCGAACACAAGGCACTCTTCGCTTACCGAAAAAGCCAGGAGGTCCCCGACCCGTTTGATGGAAGTGAGCGCGGTCAGGAGCGCTGTCTTAAGAGACAGGAACTTCAGCTCGACTTAGTCCAGCGGCTCAAAGGGGCCCCTCTGAAGTCCAGCCAGGACGATAGAGAGGTCCCAAGAGGGCACAAGGGGAGGCCTGGAGGGATTCATCCTCCTGGCCCCCTTCAGGAACCTCACGATGAGATCATGCTTTCCCAGGGACCGGCCGTCCACTGCATCGTGGTGAGCCGCAATAGTGGCTACATACACTTTCAAGGTGGAGGGTGACAGCTTACGCTCCAACCTTTCTTGCAGGAAAGAAAGCACTACTCCAATCGTGCATCTTGGGGTCTTCGGTGAGAAGAACACCAGGTCGCGAACAGACTCCATTTCAGTGCGTAGGTTTGCCTTGTTGAAGGAGCTCTAGCCTGAATGATGGTCTGGTGCTATGGTGCCGAGCCCCTGAGAGAGGAGGTCCTTTCTCGAGGAATGCGCCAGGAGGTGCTGTCGCGAGGAATGGTTCGGGAAACCAGGTCCGGTGGGCCAGTGGGCGCAACCAGCAGGACCTGCTCCTTGTCCTCCCTGAGCTTGCACATCGGTCAGGGAGGGAGGACGGTAGGCAAACAGGTCTACCTGAAATCAACTCCAGATCAGCCGGATCGTCTCTGGAAGGAGTCGCCACTCTCCGGGGAATGTGAGCTGTCGTGAGAGCGCGTCGGCCACACGATTGAGCTGCCCCGGGATGTGAACAGCAGGAGGGCACCCACGGCGACGGGTAGACTGAGGCCTGGCCCCGGGGGCAGCGGTGGATGGTGCATCACGCCAGGGCATGATGTGCTGGATCGCCTCGGTCTGCTGCTGTACCACCGAGAACTGCTGGGCAAAGCCCTCGACGGTGTCGCCGAACAGCCCTGCCAGGGAAATGGGGGCGTCGAGAAAGCGTGCTTTGTCAGCGTCCTTCATCTCTGCTAGGTTGAGCCAGAGATGGCTCTCCTGGACCACCATGGTGGACATCACCTTCCCGAGGGACCGCGCCGTGACTTTTGTCGCTCGTAGAGCGAAGTCAGTCACCGTGCGCAGCTCCTGCATCAACCCCGGGTCGGTACTACCCTCGTGCACCTGTTTGAGCGCCTTGGCTTGGTGAACCTCCAGGAGAGCCATGGCGTGCAGGGCGGAGGCTTCCTGGCCCGCAGCACTGTAAGCTTTGGCCGCGAGAGCGGCTGTCAGTTTACAGGCCTTGGACAGGAGATGCAGACGGTTCCTCCAAGTGGCGGCGTTTCATGGGCACAGGTGCACCGCGATCGCTCTCTCCACCTGGGGAATGCCCGCGTACCCCCTGGCCACTCCACCGTCGAGGATAGTGAGGATCGAGGAGGCGGACGAGCGGCTTCTGGCCATGAAAGGGGCCATCCACGACTTCGTCAGCTCCTCATGCACCTCCGGGAAGAAAGGCACCGGAGTAGAGTGCGGTTGTGAGCCGCGCCCCGCTCCGAGAAGTAACTCCGGTCTGTTGACCTCCAGCCCGATACTCACGGTTGCCCGGGCAAGCATGGCCGTCAGCTCCGGGTCCGGTGCGGCGGTGGTGACAACACCCGAGGGGGGCAGCCCCACCGCACCTTCATCCTCAGAGGACTTGAGCCCATCCCCCGATGCTGCAATCGACATCCTATCCACAGATGGCGCACCGAATGAAATGCCGGGCGCCCCGTGGGACGGACCAGCGAAATCACCCGGGAACCGGACGGGACGTTCGCTGCGTGAGGAGTAAGAGGTCCGTGGGGATGTACCCGGCGGAGAGGCTCTTACAGTAATCCTCAGATCTCCCAGAGCGTCAGCCGGCGGTCCTCTGCTCGAGCCAGAAAGACCAGCACGGGTGGCGGCAGAGGGTGCCAATCCTTTCATAAAGGAAAGGCGAGATCGCAACAAAATCATGCTCATACGTCCACAACAGGCGCATGAGTCATCCACGAACGCATCTTCAGCGTGTTGGAAGCCCAGACACTGAAGACAACGATCGTGTCCGTCATCCGCAGACAGGAAACGACCGCAACCAGAAGGACACGGACGAAACGGCATCTTGAAAATGACGCGATCGTCCGTGATTTGCTCTTTTAGAATTTGCTCTCCTAGTTGATTCCCAGGGGAATCGCTGATGAGAGGGACTCCGCTGATCGCACCGTTAAGCCAACCAGGAACAAAACAAAGATGAAAGGCTTTTGTGGAGATCAGCACTCTTCTCATCCACTCGGCTCCGAAGCAAAAATCTAATGAGTGGATGCACCTTTCGCTCTTTTATACCCGTATGCACAGGGAGTGGCTCAGGTATGCAAAATCCACTAGCCAATTTCATTGGCGTTTTCTCTTTAGTCAGAGATGATCGGGGCTTCCAAGTAAATCCCCTATGTCGTCACGACATAACTCGTAGTGACCGACAGATAGGGAACAGAGTTTTACCATGCTCAAGCAGTGAGGGGGGATTTACACAACAACGTTTTTGTCTAAAAAACTAAAAATCACCAATGAAATCTGACAACAACTGTCTCATAAAAGTGGTTTATTTTGCACAAATAGCATTAAAAAACTTCTGAGGTCACCTCTTAGAATGCTGACTGTATCTATAGCAACTTCTAATGGCAGTGGCAATGATGTGCTGACTTTACTGTTTAGCGATTGGCTGTTTTATTTAGAAGGTCGGGGCTTCTTTCAATTGAGCGACCATATTGAATGTTGCATTTTTCCCAATTCAAAACTATACAAGTGCCACATCTTGGGTACTTTATAATCTTTGGTATTAAATAGTTGATCTGTTTCTTTACAAAGGGATCGACAACTACTGGCCTGTCATGATAATACACCATTTTAAGTTGTTTCGCGAATCCATGTGAACAGTGATCATTTTGAGAATGTTTTCCTCTGTATGCAAAACTTTACAAAAACGCAAAGAAAAACTTGCTAGTTTTTAGTAAATTAGTTTAATGTACAGATGTCTGAAGGGAACTCTATCGCCCCTTGACTATGGAGGTTTGTTGGTGCCACAGTAAGGCAAAAACTGTAACACACTTAAAGTGCGGTAACGTTTGGGTTTTAATTTGCATATGGCTAGCTTTAATCCTGTCAAAGATGAAACAAGCAGGATAAATAACTCTCACAAAGCCTGTGGCATGAAATAACCTGTTATGGTCATTGTGTGTTTTGTTGTATTTGTTTGGATTATTTATTTACATATTTAAGTAATTAATTTATCACTAGCCCCCAGAGCAGCAGGTTTGCTAACACAGTCATTTTTTTGTAGTAAGTGCAGCCTTTAATCCTGAAAGGTTGTAGCTGTAGTCTTTAAAAATGCTTGTATTGTAAAAAAAGAGACACGCTCGGGGTCTAAATTGCCCATTAAACACGTTAAATTGGAGGAAAAGGTATTGATCTCTGAAATGCCTACAAGACCACATTTCTGATACAGTAGCCTATACTCTGTCATTAAATTGGCCTCGGGGTGTTTTAGGAATTGAGTGGCCTAGATTGATGAATCATTATGTTTTAGATGCAGTGTTGTACTTTTCATATTTAGGGCCTGGGGTGTTGATGCTGTAATGCTGAAAGTTTTCCAGACTAGCATAACATTTACAAGACTTTTAAAAGCCTTACTTTTAAACTTTTTTGACATTTTATCATCATACACTTTTTTTTTTTTAGTTCAACTGATAATTGAAGTCAACATAAAATTTAAATAAACCATATTTATATAATTTTAAAGTTAATCCCTGTCCTTCATGTTTTTCCCCTCACTCAGTATTCAGAAGTAAAAGGTTACGGTTTATTTTATTTCTACATTTGCTTTGCATTGCTTGCTTTGCTCTGTGTGTGTGTGTGTGTGTGTGGGGGGGGTTATTTTTACTTGGACTAAGCACTCCACTTATTTTGTTTTGTTTTGTTTTGTTTTGTTTGGTTTGCTTTGTTTGTGTTTTTGCTTTATTTTGTTTTGAGTTTGACTAAGCACATTGCCCCACCCTATTATTTTGTTTTGTCTTTTGTTTGGTTTGCATTGTTCTGTTTTGTTTTGATTTGTTTTATTTTTTTGTTTCGTTTTGACTTTGATTAAGCGCATTGCCCCTATTTACCTTTATTTTTTTTGTTGGGTCTGTTTTTTCATTTGTTTTTACTTCGACTAAGCACATTGTCCCTCCCTATAATTTTTTTTAATCTATTTATTTATATGTTTAAGTGAATATGCTGTGAATGTGTGTGAATATGGTCCAAGTACTCATCCCTCAGGTGGTGTCACTGCAGGCTTCATCTACCAAACTTTAGTTGCTCTAATATAAAACTTTAAAAGGCAGATTTCATGAACTCACATCTGAAGTCTTTCCCTCACCACACGGGATTGTGGTCAATCACTCCAAAAGGAATAGCAAATATCTGGAAGCACTGAATTCCCTTTTAACTGAAAGTGAGAGCAAGGCCTTTAAAATACAAAGTTTACTTAAGGTTTGTAGTAGAATACACAGATGCACTGCTGAGCTTCGACATTTATTTGGGCCGTTGGTCAATTAAAACATTTAAATCAGTTTAATTACATGATTTGCTGATAAATTAAATTACATTACTTCTACATGATTGGGACCTGCTGATTTTGATCAAATTGAACAAATTAGGACATTGATTGCATACATTTTTAAGAAACAGAACAGAGTTAAAGATTCATTTCAGATTTGATTAGTGAGTTTTTGCTAAACAAAATCTTAAGGATTGAATAGGAATCCTATATACTGTATATCATATTTTTATAGTATATGAATATAGTATTCAGATTTAGCTTTTTCAGCATGCTGTCAGGAGTCAAACTAAATGAGCTCACATGAGTGAAATTAGTGTTTCATTTTGTTTCTGAACATGGAGTCTGGCATGAACGTAAGCGTTCGAAAAATATGAGTCGATTGTTCAAATAATTTATAATCAGTTCATGCATCATTGACTGATAATAATTCCACTTTCTCCTTTTGGCCATGGATTAAATCATGTAATTAACGACTGTTATATATAGCAGTTGTAGCTCTTCCCTGCACTAGTTGCAGGGCTAAATTAATTTTTGTCCGATTCCACAGGAGATTAATAAAAATGTATTGGTGATCGTTATTGCATGCTGGAAGAGCCGCATCAATGTGAAAATATTTTATGAACTCCATGAGTTTCAGGAAGGGAATGAGAGATTCAGTATTACCATGATACACAAATAATGGAAAGAAGTTTGCACTTAGTTGTTTTAAAGTGACTATTCACCCAAAAACTAATATTCTGTCATAATTTACTCACCTCATGTCAGCCCAAACCTGTATAACTTACTTTCTTCTATGGGCATATATATATATATATATATATATATATATATATAGAGAGAGAGAGAGAGAGAGTAACGAATGACTGGTCAGAGGCGAGAGTAGATCCACTTGCAGCTTTATTAATACGAAGAGGTCAAACAGGCAAATATCAAGCAGTAGTATCGAGGGCAATGTAGACAAGGCAGAGTCGTAATCAGAGGCAGAGCAATGGGTTAGGGCAGGTGGCAGACAGAGAGGATCACCAGTAAGCAGGCGGGGTCAGAGAGGCAAGCAGCAAATGATCAGGAGAGGGAGTCAACAGTCCAGGTAGTACACAGATAGACAAACTAGGGAAACCGCTCGGAAATGTTAGCCAGGTCAAAACAAGACTTCGCAGTGAGTGCATGTGAGAGTGCTGCTTAAATGTGTGTGAGTGAATGAGGTGCAGGTGAGGTGAGACAATCAAGACTAATGAGTGAATGGTGACAGCTGTGTGATGGGTGTAATGGTGGACGGGAATGTGTGAGTGCAGTGCATGATGGGAGATGTAGTCCATGGGTGATGTGCAGTTTGAGTGAGTGGCAACCAGATTCATGACAGAGAGAGAGAGAGAAATAGCTGAGTGTTTTATTTGTTTCTTTGGTCCATACAATAAAGTTGTACGTTATCAGATTGTAATTAAAACGGTTCGTCAGCTATCATATTTTGGGTTAATTTAATACTGATCCATGTCTATACAAATTTTTATTAATTTTAAAAGAATTTAAGAACAACTTTTTTAAACAACTTTTTAAGCTAAAGACACATTTAATGCAACTTCTTAAGTAGGTAAGTAAACTACTTAAACTTCCAAGTTAAAGAAAGTTAAACGCAATCTCTTAAATGAGCTAAGGATAACTTGGATAAATGAAAACCAACTTCTTAGATAAGTTTAGAATAAGTTGACTTAGCATTAAGATAAATGCAACTTGTTAAGTTCAATATAAGTAAACACAACTTCTTAAGCCCGGCTCACACTGTGTGATTTTGGCCACAATTCGGTCGTCTGAGACAAATTTTGAAAATCCCAAAATATTCCTATAATTCTAGGCTAAAATCTGTAGTCTTTGATTACTGGTTTGACATGTTCACCAACAGCCGATTATTGGCTGTTGCGAGAAAATTTCACCTCCGACAAAACCCAGTATAAATCTCAAATGTTTTACATTTTTACAAAGGCCTGGATCTAGAGCACAAATGCAAATTGAAACCAATATTCTATCTCATGCGCGCACACACCCAATAGTGATTTTTTTTATAGGAATTGGCATATAAAATCAACAAATCTGCCATAAAAATCTGCCATTATAACATAAATCTGAAAATTTCCTCTCATAAATGAAGGACTGGTAATAGAGCACAAATGCAACATGGAACAAGCATGTGCACTCACTGTGTGACAAAAGTGTCCAGGGCAATTATGTAACATAATAGTAACATAATAATGTTACAATTATGTAACAGACAATTTAAAAGACATCAGACAACACAAAAAATTCTAACCTTTGACAAAAATATAGATTTTAATATATTTTAGAATGTTTGAATCATAAAGTTGCGAGGAGAAGTTGAAACATGAGGAAAAATGGACTTGAAACTGAATAAGTCCCAACGGACCTCTGCTGGATATATGTGGTCATGGCACTTTCTTTCTTTAACTGTAATTCCTAAAAGTGTTCCTCTAACCTGCAGATGGCAGTATTCTATCCCTAACACATGAACCAATATCTAGAAACCTTTTATATTTAATGTATCGCTCAGTGTGAGCCCGGCTTAAGATAAGCTAAAGATAAGTTAAACATGATTTCCTAAGCTTATCAAAGAAATTGCATTTTACATCTTCAGCGCAAGAAGTTGCCTTTAACTGAGCTTTAGCTTAAGACAAGTTCACAATACTAAGTTAAATTTAAGTATACTAAACTTCTTAGATAAACTAAAGAGATGTAACCTCGGATAAGTTAAAGAGAAATAAACAACTTCTTTACTGAGTTAAAGATAAGTTAAAGGCAGCTTTTTAGATAAAATAAAGAACATGGACTAGTTCAAGATAAGTACACTACTTAAGATAACTAAATTTCTTAAGCTAAAGTTAAGTTAAAGGGAGCTTCTTAAGCTAAAGTTAAGTTAGACATAACTTAAGTTAGAGAGAACATAACCCCAACCTGTGAACAACAACAAAATCCTCTGGTGTTGGAGCTAACTGTTGTTTAATGCACTCAGTATCCAAAATTGTTTGTTATTGGCAGCTAGATTCTTATTGCAGCACGTTACTGCAATCATTGAGTTCCAGCAGCTTTCAGGGACCTACTATTTGGAAGAGCTTCCAATCTAATGCCTTAATACAGGTTTTTGGCTATGTTTAGCATTGGCAGAAATTTAGTGTTGGCAAAAAACAGTTTGTTACCTGCTGTTGGCCTCCTGAATAGCTTTGCCCTACATGCAGTTTGCCGACGTGAAGCTCGTTTCCCAAAAGAGCAAAGATACTAAAGCCCTTTAGCTGTTTTCTAGCTAAAACTGCTAAGCAACAAGGTTTAGTCACTGCCTAATTCTTCTTTGAGCTTCCCTCTGTTCACAAGCAATCCAGATTACACCAGACGTTTTTTCAGGGAGAGCTGTACAAAACAACGTGGAGAAGGAAAGCGAAAATGTTTAAAGCTGTGGAGAAGCGTGTGCTGCCTGCCCTCATTGTGTCAGGTTGTTGTATGTTATCGGCACAAAGGCGAGAGATTCAACAACAGCTTTAATTTGAGGGAATAAGAGGGAAACATGGGAAAAGGAGAGAAGCAGCTTTTGGGGATCCATTTGCATTTCAAGTGCAGGTTTGAAAACGTAGTAACATGCTGCTTGTCTTAATGGCTGATTCTATGCTCTCAAATGTGTAAAGTTATTACTCCACAGGAGTCTGAATTGAATAGATAAGTATCCCATGATGCTTTGCTGCCATTCTTTCTGGGTTAAAGAACCCATGAAATTATGTCTGTTTTCCAGAAGAGAAAGATTGTAAATTTTTGTCTACGTTTAAAGTTACATTGATTAGAGTACGTTTTGCAAGAAAATACTTTTCAGTTTAATGTCACTTAAAAAAATTGCACATTTCGAAATTCTTTTTTTTAAGTGTACTTGAGTTGTGTTTTTTTCACTGTAAATAATATTTAGCAGTGTGTTAGCAAATAAATGGCTACAAAGCTACCAAACATGGACTTAAACCGCAAACCATTTTGATTTTATGTAACACTTTTTTTTCTGTAAGTCTGTAAGTTGAGAGATGCATTTATGCCTCTTCTATTATGGTTGGTTTGCAATTTTTTTCCACATTTCTTTGTTTTTCATTTTTCATTTTACAGACAAAACAACTTTTAATAGACCACACCAAAATGATATTAAGCAAAAAATGAGCAATATCAAATTCTGCTAAACCAATCACTGTGTTATCTGTCTCTTTGATGGACTCTGTGGCCTTAAAAGTTCTAGCTTTTAAAATGACGTCAAACTAAAGCTACTTTAATCTTTAAACTTGCTTTTATGTAATTTTTAAATAAATGATAAAACAAAAACTTGGCATTTACTAAAATGTATGCTACAAAAAAAAAAAAAAATATATATATATATATATATATAATTAAGTAATTAAATTTGTGACCCTGCAAGTGAAAATATGTGCAAGCAATTATGACATTTGGGACAGCATACACTTTTGTTCATATTGTAGATGATTACTGTAAACTGTATTGTATTCTGATATTTTATGTTTTTATTTATTTAGATAGCTAGCTATTGATCCTACAATCAACGACCACTGCATTTTCAATTATATAAGTGTTTGTTTTATTTATGTTTGAGTATTTTATAGTAAGACTACATGCTGTTTACAGGATTTACTTAAACTATTAATTTACCAATATATCAAATAGCTTCTGTAAAAGCCCTTTGTAATAGCATCATTAACATGCAACATGCTAATTTATTCAAACCTAAACCAGAAAGGTTGACATTATTTGTGCGTTTCTCTGTGCGCCCAATTGATCTCTCCGGCACTTCAAAGTGAATCCGCTAATCAATTTTGCCTGTATTAATTGCCATTGAATTATCTTTAGCATCATCAAAGAGCCTCAGAAAGGAGTCATTACCAAAGATGTAATATGCTAGTTCATTTAACAGTCTCTAAGTTACAGCAGCCATTTCATTTGAGCAAACTCACACTCATGTCCCTGACGTAACATGCTTCAAACGCCACCTCAAAAAGACTGTCAGAAAGTTATCTAACATGCCATGAGTAATTAAACAGCACAGCCATTGAGTAATTATACAGTACATTATGTAGCAATTCAACTGATGTTCTCTATTACAAATCAATTTTAAGAGGTTATTAAAAAATCGTAAGTGCATTGACACTTTTATGAGCTTTATATAAGTAGTGTGTGGTGAAGAAGCAATCTGTATCCTCCCACTTCTAGTTTATCTTGTATTCTGCCCCAAGTCTCTATATCCTGTATGTTTTCCTCCTATTCTTTGATGGATGGCAGACCATCTGATGAATAATCCTCAGCCACTTCAAACGCTTTCATCGAGGTGAGGGAATTGTGCCGGGAGAGATATTCACCGCATTAGATCTAAAAACTGAATTCGCCGCACCAATAAATCAAAATAAAATCTCGACCTCCCAGATAACGTAGTGTTTCAGGAGTGTTGTGTAACAGATTGAGGAACCTAGATTATTTTAGACTAGATTTCAGTCATAATAATTGATAATGGAATGCAAGAGGAATTTAATGATACTCAATTGATGAAGAGGTTTGTTTGTATGGTTGTTTTACTGGTTGTGCGTTTTAAATTAAAAAATGCTGGTTGTGCATTTTAAATCTCTTTAAAGGCCCATTAAATGGTTTGACAAACTAATCTGATTTATAAAAAGACCATTAATAATAGCCTGCCTGATTGCAGTAAACAAATGTGCACCATTTCATGTCTACAGAAAATAACCAATAAATGTGCCTTTGTACATTTTTTTTTACTGATTTTGTATGAATTTATTAAAAATGAAACTAAATAAATAAATGCTACAAGTAATTATAGGATTTATAATATTTTAATGAAACGTGTGTACAATTAGTTTATTTGTAATGTATTTTTTTAAAGACTGCGTTATCTGACGGCAAAGGAAATTTAAATGTAAAAACATGACGAGGTGCATAAAAAAAGATTAAAGAAAAACATTGTGAAAAATATTGAGGCCACAAATTAAGAATTTGTTCCAGTTAATTTGTTCGCTCATTTTAATGCTATGTTTTTTTGTTTGTTTTTACACAGTATAACTAAAATTAAGTATAATATACAAAGTATACAAATAGGCAATGTACAAAATCTGCACAATACAGACAATTATGTGTGAGGTCTGACGTATGCATGATAAAAAAATAAGTATGTGTGATGAATAAATAATTGTATTATAGTGTTGTGTGTTCCACGTTTAATGTCAAGTGAAAGATCAGGCCCTTTCTAACGGTGTATGCTGCACAACTTCTTGTCCAGGACCTTGTCATTTCTAGACTGGACTACTGCAATGCTCTTCTGCCTGGACTTCCATCAAACACAATCAAACCTCTATAAATGATTCAGAATGCAGCGGCACGACTGGTCTTCAACGAGCCCAAAAGGGCCCATGTTACACCTCTCTTTATCTCCTTGCATTGGCTACAAGTTGCAGCTCGCATCAAGTTCAAAACATTGATGCTTGCATATAGAACAACCACAGGCTCATCGCCCACCTACCTCCATTCACTGATGACAGTCTACATCCTCTCCAGAGTTTCGCTAGTGAGTGACGGCTCATGGTGCCATCAAAGAGTAGCTCAAAATCACCTTCCAGAACATTCTCGTTCACCATTCATGGCTGGTGGAATGATCTTCCCACCCCCATCCGGAATGCTGGATCCCTGTCAACCTTCAAGCATCAACTGAAAACTCATCCCTTTTTCGACACTACTTAACTTCATCCTAAAAAAAAAAAAATCGTTTTTTCTTTATTTATTCCTTCTCTTGCTAGCTTGTACTTATTTGAATAATGCCTGAGACTTGGTATTACGAGCACTTCCTCTGTCTGTTTGCCTCTTTTATATGAATAATTTCATGTATTCCCCAATCGTAAGTGGCATTGGATAAAAGTGTCTGCTAAATGACAATGTAAATGTAAGTGTTCATGAGATGGATTGCTTGGGGAAAAGGAGCCGTTTCTGTGTCTGGTTGTTCTGGTGCTCAGAGCTCGACCAGAAGGTAACCCTTCAAAGAGGGAGTGTGCTGGATGTGAGGGGTCCAGAGTGATTTTTCCAGCCCTTTTGCTCATTCTGGATAAGTACAGTTCTTGGAGAGTGGGGAGGGTTGTACCAATGATTTGTTCAGAAGTCCGGACTACACTCCGTAGTCTTCTTAGGTCAGATTTGGTAGCTGAGCTGAACCAGACAGTTATTGACGTGCAGAGGACGGATTCAATGATGGGAGAGTTTGTGGTGCCCAGGAATCTGAATGACTCCACTGCAATCACAGTGCTGTTCATGATGGTGAGCGGGGGGTTCTCCTGAAGTCCACGATCATCTCCACGGTTTTGAGTGTGTTAAGGGTTGTTAAGACTGTACCAGACAGCCAGATCCTTAACCTCCTGTCTGAAAGCAGACACATCACCATCCTGAATGAGGTCGATCAGTGTGGTGTCGTCTGCAAACTTCAGGAGCTTGACTGCGCGGTCTTTAGATGTGCAGTCGTTCGTGTACAGGGAGAAAAGCAGTGGGGAGAGAACACAGCCCTGAGGAGCTGATTGTACGGGTGCTGGATGAAAATTTTCCCAGGAAGCTGGTGATCCACTGACAGACTGAGGTGGGGACGGAGAGCTGTGTCAGTTTATTTTGAAGGGTATATGGGATGGTGTTAAAAGCGTAGCTGAAATCTTCAAACAGGATCCTCACATAAGTCCCTGGTCTGTCCAGATGCTGCAGGATGAAGTGTAGTCCCATGTTGACTGCATCATCCACAGACCTGTTTGCTCTGTAGGAAAACTGCAGGGAGTCGAGTAAGAGTCTAGTGGAGGCCTTCAGATAAGCCAAAACCAGTCTTTCAAATGATTTCATGAGCACAGACGTTGGAGCCACAGGTAATTAAGTCAAGTAATGTTGGGTTTCTTTGGGACGGGGATGATGGTGGAGCATTTGAAGCATGAGGGGACTTTGCACAGTTCCAGTTATCTGTTGAAGATCTTTGAAGATGGGGGCCAGCTGGTCAGCACAGGTTTTAAGGCAGGCTGGTCACACACTTTCTGGTCCTGGTGCTTTCCTTCTTTTATTCTCTCTGAAGACCTGGCGCACGTCATCTTTACTTATTTTTTAGTGCAGGTTTGGAGGAGAGGGGGGTTGCTGGAGGTGTTAATGGTTGTGTGGAGAGGTGTTCAGGGCAGGTGTGGGGTGTTTTTCCAAACCTACAGTAAAACTCATTAAAATCCTCTGCCAGTTGTTGATTCTCCAGAGTGCTGGGGGATGGTGTCTTGTAATGTGTAATGTCTTTCAAGCCATTCCACACTGAAGCAGAATCACCAGGAGAGAATGTGTTCCTTAGCTTGCCAGAATAATTCCTCTTTGCCACACTGATCTCCTTTTCCAGTGTGTATTTGGCCTGTTTATACAAGACTTTATCCCCCTTTCTGTAAGCATCTTCTTTGGCCTGACTGTGCTGTCTTGAGTTTTGCAGTGAACCATGGTTTGTCATTGTTGTAGGTTAAACGAGTCCTGGTAGGAATGCACATATCCTCACAGAAACTGATATAAGATGTTACAGTCTCTGTGAGCTTGTCCAGATCGTTTGCAGCAGTCTCAAAAAAACTGCAATCAATGAAGTCAAAACACGCTTTTAAATCTTGCTCCGCTTCATTAGTCCATCTTTTAACAGTTCTTAAATCAGGTTTAGCAGATTTTAATTTGCTGGTATAAGATGTACCAAACGGTGATCAGATAGTCCTAAAGCTGCTTGTGGGACAGAGTGATATGCATCCTTTATCGCTGTATAACAGAGATCCAATATATTACCGTCTCTTGTGGGACATGTGATGTGCTGTCTGTATTTTGGCAGTTTGCGGGAGAGATTTGGTTTAGTAAAGTCCCAGAGAATGATTAAAACAGAGTCCGGGTGTTTTTGTTCTGTCTGTGATACGATCAGAGAGTTTCTGTAAAGCTGAGCTCCGGTGCACTTGTGGAGGAATGTAGACACTCACGAGAATGAAGGAACAAATCTAGCATTTCTCGATCTGAACAGCACATCTTCTTTAACACTGTTACATCTGTACACCACCTCTCATTGATGTAAAATCATGTCTCCCACCACTGCGCGATTTCCCCATTGGTTCTGCGTCGTGGTCAGATCTGATCAGCTGGAAATTCGACAGATATAATGCCCTAATTATGAAACTAATTAATAAAATAAGGCCACAAATGAAAAAAAAAGTGGGAATGGATTATTTATTTGTGGCCACAATATCTATATTTTTAACCATTTGTCATAATTTCCACATGACAATTTGAACTAATAAAAAAGAAGGAAAAAGAAAACTGAGTGTCTATTTACACTTAGTGCCGCTTTTAGGCAGAGTCTGTTTACACTAACTCCACCCACCAACGTGCGCTTGGGATAGTCAAAATGATAAAAACAGCTATTAATCATCTTCTCCAGTGGCGCAGATGGTAAAGTGCGTGCTGGGGGGTTATTGACGCGATCGACCTGGGTTCGAACCTGCCTTTTGTCAAACTTTTTCCCTACCTTTTTAAATCTCATATCACATTGTAAAGGCATTTATTTTCAATAAAAATTAAGGAAATAATCAAAAGTTTAAATAAAATACTGGTTAGGGTAGGTATAGGAAGGGCTTTATATTACTAATAAGGTGGCATCCATTTAATAATTAAAATTTAAAAATATATTTTACACTCAATACGGTATTATAGCATACTGTTTAATAATGTCATATAATAATGTAGTGCAGATAATTGCCATTATTTGCAACAAGTAACCTGAGAACCCAAGGACAACCTTTCAGCATTTGATCAGGCAACCCTTCGAAAAAATTAACGATGGTTTCACTACAGATAAAACCAAGAAAACATGGTTACTATAGTTAAATCATAAATGGTTTTGCTGCACTAACCATAAAGCAAGCAACCTTGTACTAGCTTAGCATAATGTTAGCATACTAGCTTAGAATGTGTCAATGTGCTATTTTGATGAGGTCTTTAAAAAATTAATGCATCCTGTTTTGGAGTCATTATCAGTGTACTCCGAGGCATCATGGGATTGTGATTGCCAGTTTGTCACAGAAGTAGCCTGAAATATTTAGACATTCACCAACCCGAGGCCGGAACATAATCAGAGACCACCTGGAACAAAAAACCCATTCATATTCTGATTGGATCTTGATGTTCTCCATGGAGCGAGTTTGGGCACAATGCAGTTTTGATTTGGTATTCAATTTTAGTAGCACCACAGAAGACATTATTTGCGCTTTGGTAAGACTGAGAACATTAGCCTTTTCTGATTATTACGTGGTTTTATGACAAACAAATGTCATAAAAAATGTGTTGTAACATTAGCTTTTTTAATGCATTTCCGACCATCCTCTGTCATTAGAGGTTTTTAACCTACGTAAATGTATTCATGGACACAAGGTTTTAATTGTATATGCTGCCAATTCTGCTTCAATAAATTCCTGAAATGCAAAATAGACTGATATACAGGGGCAGATGGAGAGAAATGGGGTTTATTAGTCATTGGGGTCAGAGGGGCATGATGGGTCGTGGGGGGCAAAGAGGAAAGAGGGGCAGAGCGCTGATTCAGATTCGCTCTGGGAAGCAGCTGAAGAGGACAGAGGAACGTTTGTAGCTAGAGCTGCTTGGTGTCATTGTTGGTATCCATCTAAAATGTGTCCCGGGGGGAGACAGAGAGGGAAATAATGCCCAAATTTTTTTTTTTTTTTGGTCACAGAACGTTTGAGTATCCCCGTCAGTTGTTTTACACAGTTGTATACTTTAATTTGAAACCACATAGGCTAGTTTAAAATGTATTTTTATTTAGAAATTACATAAATATGTATTTTTTTGAGAGAGAGGGCTTTTAAGTTTGGATTTGTTCATTTAATCAGGCAGGTGGAGTCACATTTATTGGATTTGTTGATTAAATACTGAATGGTTGTTTTCTGGAAATGGTGTTATACTGTATTTGTGGTCTCGTGACTTATGGTAAATTAATTAACTTCAGGGTTAATGAATCTTATTAATATTATTTGATATATCTTACCATGTTGAGTGTGTAATTCCATATATGTTTTAAATAATCCATAATTCTTCCATAATTCATATTACTTTAAATAGCAATTCCATTGCTGAGCTCTTCCATTGTTTGTTTTAATGTAATTGAGTAGTAGTATTACTTTTACTGAAGTATATTTAGTTTGAAGTATTCAGAGGTGGAAAGTAACAAATTACATTTACTCGCGTTACTGTAATTGAGTAGCTTTTTTGTGTACTTGTACTTTTTTTAAGTAATTTTTTTAATCTGTAATTTTACTTTTACTTATGTATATTTTGTGTGAAGTATTGTACTTCCCTACATTTTAAAACACATTAATTACTGAGTAAAAAAAAATTGCTCCGTGGAAACAACTGCAGCAAATAATGGGCAGAAGAACAAACTGGTGCTAAAATCACAAGATGCAGATACAGACGGACATGACAGGCGTTAAAGGTGCAGACCCAGCTGAAAACCAGACCCCGTCGTATTCTGCTGAAGTTGAACTCAAAGGAATGAAGTGAACCCCTGGCCATATATTCATGCTCTATTATGCAATGTAAGCTGTGTTTGCCTCGGGAGACCGAACTAGCAGCTTATAAAATCTTAACATCGTCTTTCACAAACACGTAGAGGTAAAGTAAATACTTGCATTGTTGCATTGGTGGTTAAAATTAAGCTTTATCAGTTTAGCAAAAGGTTGTGCACAAATTAGCCAAAAATCCAGTGGTGCAGGGTGTGCGATATCGTCTCGATAATATAGCAATTGTTGTTTTAACAATGGGCGATTTTACATTATCAGTATTTTGCCAAAAACCAAACAAAACACTCTAAACAGAGTGCCATGAAATCTAGTAGATTAGACTAGTCCGCGTGCATTCGGAGTGCTTTCTTTCACTGCGTGATTCGGTCTGTTAAAAGGCATTTAGAATGATGACAAAATTCAAGATATGGGGGCAGAACATGTATATATTTATATCATTTCATTTAGTAGATCAACATCACATGAAGAGTGCAATTTTTTCTCCATAAATCAGCATGATTACATAGGCCTGTAGATTTGTTTAAAAAACAATAAGTTAATTAAGAGACTTATAGACACAATATTGCCTGTTTTTACTCTATTTCGACAATAAAAATAATTCCAGACACAGTTTTGCATCTCTGAGCAACATGACGGTTTTTCGTTCTTAAATTAATCAACCGTTTAAATGATTCAGTTCAATCACAATGACTCTCTTAACAGTGACTTGCTGACACCTACTGGCTGTTATAACCCTAAGTAGATGTTATAACCCTGAGTAGATCTTAATTTCACATTTAAAGAATCTTTTGATTTATTTTTTAAATAATTTCAAACGAGTATTCAACATTTTGTGTCTTATTTATCAAAACATTATTTCTGCATTTGTAACTGCAGGCTAAATGCATTCATGTCAGTGTCTAAATACATCTAAATGCCACTTCAGATAAAGCTTCTGCGTTTCCTCTGCATCGCAAAGATTAATTTAGTTGATTTTGATTTAATTTGCCTGGTAACAGCCCAAATGTGTTATTATTCTAAATAACTGATTCCTTTAATTAAAAACAACTAGTTTGAGATGTATAGGCCCATATCCCAGGGGTGTCAAACTGCAGAGCCCTGCAGAGTTTAGTTCCAACCCTGCTCCAACACACACACCATGTAGTTTTCAAATAAGCCTAAATGATTAGTTTAGCTGTATCAGATGTGTTTAATTAGGGTTATAAACAGTGAAGGGCTGTGGTCCCCCAGGCACTGAGTTTAAAACCCTTGGTCTATCCCATTTTTCGTCCCTCCCACTGTTAATATGTAAAATAAATTAATTTGAGTACATTTTACTTTTACTTGAGTAGATTTTTAGACTGGTACTTTTACTTGTACTTAAGTAATATTTAATTAATGTAATGGTACTTTTACTTGAGTAGAATATTTTCGTACTCTCTCCACCTCTGATAAAACATCATATTATATTTATGAAGATTTCAAATGTATTGTTATGGGTTGAAATAAGTTGGGTTTCAAAATGTATGTTTACATTTTGGTGTATTTATTTATTGTTACATGGTTGAAATAATGTAAGTTTCAGTTACATTATAGTTATTTATCAGTATGGAAATTCAAATTGTATGGTAACAGGGTTGAAATAATGTAGTTAGGATTTAGTTGCATGTGCATATGGGTAACTTTGGGGTAATTCGATTTTATTAGGTTAAAGCAACAGCAGTTATTTTTATGATTATATCAAATAGATTTACTTATCCAACAACTGCACATATTCACTTTTTATAATGTATTTTGCAAGACATTTTAAGATTGAAAAAAAACCATTGAGCCTGAGGTGCGCAAACAGTTTTTTTTTAAAAGTTCAGCAGTAACCTTTTCATGTGAAATTAAAATAATTGACATTCAAATATGTGCTTTTTTTCTTAAAACGACCGAGAGACAATAGCCTGAAGATAAAGGGAAAGACATCCGCTCATTTCTCATTCAAGCCGAGCGCTTTTAGCTCTCTTTTACATCCAGAAAAATGCATTGCTCTCATTCAGCTCAGAGATTTACAGCCGTGTGAAGAAAATCAAAGGAGAAACCAAAAATCTGTAGGGGAGGAGGAACCGTACAGCCCCATATGGCAAAAAGACAGCTTGTGTAGAGTTAGCGGAGAGAGGTGTGTGTGTGTGTGGACAAACACACACACACACACACACACACACACAGAGTCAAAGCGTGTGACCAGACAGGGGGGCGCTTGCTTCTGTTGCTCTCAGAGCTGCATGCGCTTCTGTCTCTCGGTTGGAGAGTGTGTGTATGTGTGTGTGTTTGAATTGATCACGCCAACATGCTCTGTGGGCTACGGAGAGAAGTCAAGACCAGTTTTGGTGAGAATTGCTCTTTATTGGATTGAGGATTGTTTGATTAAAAGTGGATCCTTTAGTTTTATAAGGGAGATATGTGGGATTATCCACGTTGGGAAATCTGATAGACGTGAGGTGAAGCTCAGCCAAAGTTTGCCTGTTAAGATGTTCGGATTGATCTCGTTATTTGGACTGGGTTGATTTTCTTCAGTGTCTTAAAGTTGAAGGGCTGTCGGGGTTGGAAGGACTAATGAATGACATTCAGGAATTGTGAGACTGAAGCTGATTATATGTTGTCTTGTATGTTGTTTTTGGAGATATTGTATATACATGCTGATATTTTTTCAATTTGCTGTAATGGAATAAATTACATTTTATATTTTAAGTTATGTGAGCTGCAACAAAGGGTTGTGTTTTTTTATATATGGTTCAATGGTAAACATCATGAAACCTGTTTGAACATTTCCAGGTCTTATTTCACCCCAAGAAAGACATAAACAATATATCATAAATGTATATCATAGATAGACAACAATATATCATAAATAATTAAGTAAAATAAACCGTAAAAATATTTAAATGACTCTTTAGATCATATCATGGAGTAGTAATTGTTGTAATTGATGTCTTCTAAAAAAAATTATTCAGATTTTAGTAAATATATTTGTATACATTTTAACTTGTGAGTGTATATTATTATTATCATCATTAGAACATCATAATCATAATTGTGTTTGTGTTGCAATGTTTATTTAGGTTTTAATAAAAGTATATTTAATAGTATTATTATAAGCATTGATAGTGTAGCATTTGATAAACAAATTCATTTTACATTAGAAAAATTAAATAATTTTAAAATCATTATTATATTACCACCATAATCATCATCATGGTAGTAAGTATTGCAAATTAGCATTTTAAAGTATGCAGATTAATACAAATATATATTTTTAATAAAAAAAATATGTATTTATAATAATGTTATCATCATCATCAAAATATAATCATAATCACTTATGCATTTATGCATGTATGTAGCTTGTAATACATTTTATTTTATTATTTTTATACATTAATTATTATAATTACAACAAAGCACTTTGTGTAAAAATTGTATAATATGTGTGACTTCTTTCCTAAAGCTGCTGTTACAATGGCAATGCAGAGTCGTACATATGGATGCATAAAGTGTATAAAGACTCAGTCTCTATGTTACAATTGCTATTTCATGCATTTAAATCGACATACAGTAACATGTATGTAGATCCCCACTGTGATCTTTTTTTGCTGCTTATGAATGACATCGTGTTTGGAGATGAAAACCATATTTATGGGCTCCGTTGAGCGAGTCAGGGGACGCTGATCTAATGAAGAGGAGCAGAGGAAGCCGTCACGCAACAACGCTCAGTCTAATGTTCTCCCAGCGGGGGCCACAGACCTGTGTGTGTGTGTGTGTGTGTGTGTGTGTGTGTGTTGGTAATGATGCTCAGACACTAGCTGAGATTAAGAGATCATATCATCTATAAGCATGCTTTGCTTTACTTCTTTTTTTAAGCATGCTTTGCTTTACTTGTTACCTGAGCTTGTATGACTATTTTTCAGTTACACACACACACACACACACACACACACACACACACACACACACACACACACACACACACACACACACACACACAGTCAGGTTATGTTCTCCCATAATCCTGTCGACAATTACAATTCGGTAAAACACCTCAACATCTTCAGTCTGATACCATCAGCAGGTTTTATGGGCTTAAACTATTTATTTGCGCACCTTTTCTGGTTTTTTTTTTTTCTTTGAGTGCAGAGTTTCCAAATGTGTTGCTGATAAATTTGTTAAAATCAACTTTTTTTTTTTTTCATTGGCAGTTAACTATCTAAATAGTTTTTTACAAATGACTGAATCCAATTGCAGTATTATACTTTTTTATTATTAAACATATAGCGATTTGGCTTTCAGCACCTTATTTAATTGTATAAAAACATAATGTAACGTAAAGCAAATGTAACGTAACGTAGCAAAGCAAATTCAGTGCATCTAAAATAAGACTATAACCCAATAACCCTGTACAATAAAAAACACAAACTTAATTAACTTAATATTTAATTAATTATCATTTAAATATTAAATATATTTAATGGTTTGCCTCGCAGCACCTTTATAAGTATACAAAAAAACACCTGATACACATTTTTTATTCGTAATTTGTCGACGTAAAAAGTATTGTTGGTGCCAGTAGCCCTCGTGGGCAGCGCGCCAGCATATATCGCTGTTGTGCTTTGGGCGTCCTGAGTTTGAGTCACAGCTCGGGACTACTGTCCTATCAAATTCCTTATAAATCCCCAAAAAAGTATTAATTTAATCTCCTAAACCTATACATTCGTAAATATTGTATGAACGTCCCAATCATTTATACAATATCCTTTGAGTTTTGTTTAAGTTACACAGATAGAAGGTGAGAAAATTATGGTGGGGAGAATATTTATCTGATTTGAGCGTATATGATCAATCAATAGTGAATTGAATTCCTTCATTAAAAGTGTCTTAAAGGGACAGTTCACCCAAAAATGAAAATTAGCCCAAAATGTACTCATCCTCAGGGCATCCTATGCATGCGTGTCTGACATTCCTCTTGCAGACGAACACATTCAGAGTTATATTTGACAATGTCCTGTCTGTTCCAATCTGTGTAATTGGAGTGAATGGTGCCCCTGTGGTCGAGTATGACATATGATGTTCTGAAAGCGACGTAAGATCCGGAAAGTAGACTGTCTCGCGAGAGTAAGCTCCGGGGAGAAGCATGTAATCTCGCAAGAACCAAGTTTTGCGTGCAGCACAGGGAAATCATGTTAACAAGTAAAATGTATCTGTTGTGATTAAAATGGTGCATTCGTTTTAATGCCCGGATTTTTAAATATGTTTGTGACAGGTGTTTTTGTTTTGCTTTCTCCTCTGTGCATCCACGTTCATCACTCTCTCCCCGGATCTTACGTCCGCCTTTCGTTACACCTACGTCATACGCTCGACAACCTTGTCGTGAACGCGACCTGCTTGAGCGACCGGAAGCTGGACATTACAGTTTATACGTTTTTAAGAATAGAAATTTTGACTAGATAAAGTGTTTCATTTTTTTTGCCTTGGCAATCTCAAAATAACGTTAAAAAAAGAAGGTATTTCTGATTAAAGTTCATCAGAACTTTAGCTATTTATATGTATGATCAAGTCTTGATTCATTCCATGATAAAAGAAAGAGTCAAAATAGCAGGTCTTAGCAAGACAAAACTATTTTTGGCTTGTCACATGATCTTAAAATGGCTGCCACCGTTAGGAGACCCACTCTGTGTAAAATATAACTTTATTTTAAGCTTTTTCTAATAAAAGTTAAATCTTTATCTCATGAATATTGCATTTTTATGATCAAGCCATGATTAATTTAATTCCATTATTAAAAAGTGTAAAAAATAGCGAGTGTTAGCAAGATAAAAACTATTAATATTTGGTTTGTCATGTGATCTCAAAATGCCCGTCACCATGAAGCGACCCACTCTGTGTAAAACTAAACTGTTCTTTCCAGCTTTTTTTCTGAGATGGAATCTTCATCTCGTGAGTGTATACAATCTTATAAATATTTCACCAATGTACTCTTTATTTCTACTTTCGGTCAAACAGAACCCAACTAGACTAGTTGAAAATAATCAACGTTAGAAACCTTCATCAGTAACAACACGTTTAAGTTAAACACAATTAATCTACTTGCTTCTTACTGTTATCAGTTATCAAATATTTTCATTTTGCGAAAGTGCGTCCAAACAGCAAGCAAGTTTTTCAAACATATACAGCCCGACATTTGATTGAGCTCAATAATGCTGAATATAAATGATAACTGCAATCAAATAATCCATCTTTGAGCATCTCAGTCCACTTGAACAAACAACGATTACGCCAACAGCCACCTTTCTCTGCCGCCCACACAATGGTTTGACACAACTTCTAATGTGGAGGAGCACAGCGTCCTCCTTCGCTGTCTTTCCTGTGACTAATCTCCCATTTACATCGCTGGCATTTTCAAACCACTCATTATACTAATTGTGCCTTGTTTGTCCAGATGCTGCTTTGCTTGTTGCGTTGAGTTATTCAGGGGAAAGTGAGTTATGGCGATTGAAGGTGGAATAGGTGTAATTATACGTTTTCGAAGTATATCTCTTCAAATAATAATGGGCGTAATCATGGCATATTTGTAGCGCTGTGAATTGCTTTGCAACTGTGGCAAGTAATGACAAGTTTTATGTGAAAAGATGAAGCAAGTGTTAAACGTGCCTTGAATTAGAAGGCTTTGTCTCACAAGAAACCTCAGGGAGAATGATCTATAATTCTTTGCTCAATTAATAGCCTGTCGTTCGAATAAGAAACTCCTGGTGAATATGAAACGAGTTTTGTGACAAGGTGTACTTGGATCAGAAAAGCTCTGTGATTTTCAGGAATTAATAAATGTGTTACTAGCAATGTGTCATTGTAATGCTACTATAATTCTGAAACCTGTTTGAGCTTACAATTCATCAAAAAATAAATGCGTATATATACACACGTAATATGAAATACTTGTGCATGTGTTTTATGCAAACCAACCACAATCCATTCATCTTAGTTTTTTTCATTTCCATCGTTATTTTTCTTCTATTAATTTTATACATACAAAAAATAGGTAAATAAATATAGAAATGTATTAATGTTATATTTTTATATCAATATGGTACAAGATTGTAATAAATGAGTTAGTTCAAAAGTAATCTAAAAGTAACCAAAAAGTAACCTGATTATATCTTCAGCTTAGTATTTTCAATTCCACAAAATATAAAATAGCAGATCTGGACAGATGTTGTTAACACCACAGGGGTTTGCTTGTACCTCTCTGGCCATCCACTATGTCCTGATGACAGGTTGTTACTCCGTCCGTTTAAATTCGCTGTGAATTATGGTCATGTCCCGAGGGTGGGAATGCATTACATCTCCCGTGGTGAGCGGGAGACAGCCAGAAGGAAGGTCCAGGGGTTAACATGCTGAAATTTGTTCCCTGTTAAACTTCCTATACCCCTGTTGTCAGACGAAAAGCGCGAGCTGTCTGACATCACATTATACCAGTCTAGGAAGGGGAAAAACATGCATCTACCTTTTTACCAAGGCAATTTAGCCTGCTATCTTGGAGATTTACAACAGCATTACATCCTGTCACATCAAATAGTTCCCACCATTTCTTGAAGTATGGGAGAAAACAGGTCCTGAAATTTGACCTTTTGTTAGTTTTGAAGATAGCAACTTTTCCACTTGATCTCCAAATGTTAACTAGAATATGTAAACACATAAGTAGAAATGAATACCATTAATTCAGTTTGTGTACTTGCTGTAGCCTGTTTTGGTCATTATCAAAGAATCTGTGATTTAATTAATACAAAATATGAAGCTGTAACAAGTTACTGTACTCAACTTGCAATTAATAACAGTAGACTTTGATGTTAACATGTTGCGAAGCTAATCACTCTAATATACACTAATGTGCAAACATGCACACATATTGGGCAAATTGATTCAATTGGGTCTGGCCTGGTGCTAGCATAATGCCAAGGTACCAGTGTAATGCACTGTAGTCCTAATATCCCTGCTGAAAATAAAACAATAGAATCCTGCCCAAAACACAATAGAAAATGTAATGGGTTTAATGGTTATAATGGGAATTGTATTGGTTTTAATGGAAAATATAATGGTGTCTACTGGTATGTGGTGGATTATATTGGTGGGATGTTAAATCATATTGGAAAAAGGCCCAAAAACACTACAAAAAGGAACTTTGTAATGGTTTTACTGGAAAAAAGCTAATGGTTCATAATGGTATTTTAAAGGAAACCATTGGAATTTCTGTGACGGTTTATATTGGGTTTTATTTTAGCAGGGCTGTCCCTTATGAAAATTAACCATGGTTTTATTATAGTAAATGTTTAGTAAACATGCTATTTGGTCGATTAATAACCAGTTGTATAACCACTGTTTTACTACAAAAACCATGGTTAAACTATGATTAGTGTAGCAAAACCATGGTTAATTTGTGGTTCCCATGGTTTAACTACATTAACCTTGTTTTTGTTGTTGTTATTGTTTTGTTTTTGGTTTAATTTGTAGTGAATGGTTAATTTTCATAAAGGTTGGCATACACAAATATTTGGTAAAGATACCTGACTCCCAGTTTCTAAATCGACTCCAAAGAGAAATATGTTAATATTTTGCTATATTAATAACTCCCTGATAATAAACCAAAACTACATACATGGCACACATGAATATGGGGTGTGATGTTAGCATATTGCTAAGCTTAACAGTGTAATGTCCTTTGTATGTAGCACACAAATTTTTGATAAATATTGAGGCATACATGCAGAATTTCTCTTGAAGCACACATGAGATTCTAGTATGGTTTGATGTTAGCATGTTGCTATGTTAACAATTTGATACTATAAACATCATTAGCACACATACATATTGGTAATTGATTTCAGTGTTTAAAGTTAGCATGTTGCTAAGCTAACAATGCATTACTTAGTCTAATATGTAGCGTACACAAATATCTATCATGAAGCACATAATGCAGCTCTTTATTGACCCACTATTGTTTGATGTTAGCATATTGCTAATGACTCAGTGCTCTACTATACAACAAAAAATATTGCACACACAAATGTTGGGTAAATTGATTCCAACAGGGTTAGCATGTTGCTAAGAAAGTGATACTCAATATGTTTGATACACATATATAAGGTAAATAATTAAACATTCAAAAAGAGTTCCTCTTATTCAACCCTTACTTGTTTACAACTTGGTTTGGTGTTAGAATGTTGCTAAGCTAACAACATAGTATATTCTATAGAGCATATCAATTCATAACTTACAGAAATATCAGGTACAATGGTCTGTATGCTGCTATTTTTCAGTATTGTGATGTCTCCCATATTGGATGTACGTTTTCACCGAACTTGTCACAATGCATCATGGGATACACCATAATAAACACAAGCAATGGTGCTTTGTAGTTTGGCAAAAACAAACATGAGGTTCCCACCTAAGTTTTTAAACCGCAAGCTGTCAAATGTTGTCTTGGTAGGCTGCACAATCTAAAATCTTTTCCTCACTGCAATGCTAATTAGCATGTTTGCTTTGAAAGCCATCCTATTTGTTTAGTCCAAAGCACGTCCGGTGCATATTTAAAAAGGAACAGCTGTGCACACATTAAAAAAATGTGATTGGCAGCTGTGAGGCTTAATGGTGTACTTTAAAGTACCGGTTTGGGTTAATGTACCTGTAAATATTGCTAAGCGCAATTTCATTGCATTTAACAAATGGATATTTAAAACAAAACAGTGGAGGGTTGAGTGCTTTCAAAGGCAATTAACCCTTTTACCAAATACCTTTCCATCAAGATTTTGGCATTCAGTAAGCTTCAAGAACATAATAAGGTTTGGATCATTAACAAATTCTGATTAAATATACTAGAAGTACACTTATTCAAGGAATATCTCTCTGAACTTAATATGACCCATCTCCCTAAACCCAAATCGGTCTGGAAAACTTTCAGTCCCGTTACATTCATGCTTGGAAACCCTGAAAAATCCCTTTAACACATCGCCCCATGTGTCAACGCTCACAATGACAATGTTCCATGGCACTGCTCCCTGGGCAAACCGCATTGATGTTTGCGCAGACGTGCTTTGATCTAAAATGCCTGTTTATTCTCACTTCCACATGGTTTCAGAGAACATTAATTTTGGAGGCCGAGACATAAAGGCGGTAATACCTCGCTGCCATGATCTTCCCGAACACACACGCCCCCACCGGTACGGTTTCAGCTCCCTGAGAGCGTCTCTGAACAAGACCCTGGATGATTACGGTGGTTAGCCGTGACAGTGTTTTAAAAGCCTTTTCCAGTAGGTACCACACAACCGAGTGCTGCTATTTCATAGTCATGACATATACGGGTGTAAGGGGTCGGATTTTTTCTTTTCTTTTTTTTATTATATAGTTGGCCTTTGAGTGTTGTCAGCTATAATGTGAACTTTATGCTTATGTCCAGTGTAGATGTGGTGTTCTGTGGGTTGTTTATGGTTGCCAAGCAATCTTGAAACCATGCTGAATTCATATGTGGAAAAAAGTTCTAAAGGAATGTTAAATATAAATATTGCACTTGCAAGAAAAATACTTTAACACTGAGCTTGCATCTTATGTCACCAAGTCATGTGCATGACATGACATTGTTTTTATTCTATTTAGCGCAAAAATGCATTTTGTGTAAATGGATTTTTGTGTTTGTTTTGTAGTGCCTTGCATCATTGATGCCACATTTATACATGGTTCAAAGGATCTAAAGAAATGTGAACTATAATGTCGCAATTACAAACAGTTTAACACTTTAATGGGATATTTTGCCCAGAAATTAAAATGTGCATTTTATTTACTCACTCTCAGGCCATCCAAGATGTGATTTTTTTCTTCACAGTAAAGAAACAGTAAAGAAGTTTTAGCTGAAACCATGGTTCTTGGTGATTCATAAAATGCAAGTAAAAGACTACCATCACTTTGAGAGTCCAAAG
The DNA here is from genome assembly GCA_027564155.1 of Gymnocypris eckloni scoliostomus. Lineage (NCBI taxonomy): Eukaryota > Metazoa > Chordata > Actinopteri > Cypriniformes > Cyprinidae > Gymnocypris > Gymnocypris eckloni. The sequence continues at coordinate 29,856,405 of CM050418.1, forward strand.
AAAAAGTATACCCATGGCTGCTAATGATATGTTGAGGACTTATAAAGTTAAACATCTTGTCTGTGCAAGAAACTGGAAGTTATTTACAACATTATTAATTTTCAACATTATTACCTGTAATTCAGAGCCTCTGGCAATCTGATTCTTTTCTGCAATCAGTTTTTTTATTTTATTTTAGTGAACTGTTTCAAATAACCGATTCACCAGTTCGCTTACATGATCATGCAATGAAGTCCACCCAATAAAGCACTCAATAATGATGTGAAACTTGGATGTTTTACCTGTCTATAGTATATAAAGTGAATGAACTAGACTTAATAAACTCACCTTTTTAAATAAACCACGAGAAATCATAACTTTAATTGCACCGCTTCAATCAAGTGCTCTTGGTCAATGGTCTTCGGTTCAAGTCGGAACTGTTTCCTTAGTTCAGTGACTGTTGGAGGAACCGAAGCACTGAATGAGTCAGCAAAAACCAGCATAGGATCATATATGCCATATTGGCTCATTTCAAGTCGCAGTGACTTTCAGGCTTCTGAAAGCGAGTTTTGATTGAGTTGTAGATCTGTGCTGCTTAAGCCGCAAACTGTTTCAGATGCTTCAAACTAATTTTATAAACTTAATCCAGTTCACTAAAAGGAACCAATTGAAAAGAATGATTTGTTTATGAACTGGACATCACTCTGATCCGATTGCCTGAGGCTTGGATTACAGGTAATAATGTTGTAAATAATGTTCAGTTTCTTGCACAGACTGATCATTTTGCTTCATAAGACACTTTGCCATCAAGTGCCATGGGTATTAATTTAAATTTGTGTTATTTGTGTTGCAATTTGGGACATTCAAAGGGACAATAGTTGCTGGTTTGTATTTTATGAATCACTAAGGACCACGGCTTCAGCTAAAAATCTTCTACTTCTACTGAAGAAAAAAATTCACATACATCTTGGATGGCCTGAGAGTAACTAAATAAAGGGTAAAGTACCCAAAGTTTCGGGATAAAGAATGGATATGTATCCATTTGCTGTAAAAAAAAAAGTTAACATAAAAAAAAGATCATAGACCTTGCATTTTTTTCAATTCTACATTTTTATTGCAAAAATGTTTCGAAAAGTCCCCTTCTGTTTGTTTCACACTGTATACTTTCTTTGGACCATTGATCAGCCAAAAACGTCATGTGATCGATTTTACCCTCTACAAGAGAAGCCTTTGTATGCAAATGTATTTGTGGATGTGCATTTAGTTTGCAAGATTGGCTACTATTGTGTGTGTGTGTGTGTGTGCGTTTTGTTGCTGTTTCTTGGGAAGTATAAGTGTGTGAAGAGTGTGTGTTTGCAGTCAGTGTATTTAGCACATATCACCCAAGTTGCAGGTTCGTTTCCTGATAAAGCTTCTGGCTGTTTGGTGCTGATAATGGGGAGTAATTACTGGAGGACATGTGGAGTTTAAACAAAGAAAGACTTGAGCTCTCTCAGATTATGGCTACCGTATCTTCAGCTTAATTAGAGCCATTCATTTGAGCAGTTTACCTTAAAAAAGAGTTGCTAAACGGTGTTTGTGCTGAATAGCCTGCATTCACGATAGACTTTGAAAAGAACGGTTTCTGCTGTATCATGATTTGCATATTGTTATAGTAATGTAGTATTGTTTTCTATAATGTGCATTTATTAGTAGTGCTTGTTGAGTGATTGTTATTAGCATTACAACTATTACTATATTTTCTGCAACTCAAATGTATTTATTTATATAAAGCTTATAGCTTCATTTCCCTTACAGGCCCTTGAGGTGAAGCTAGGATTTATTTGTATTATTATTAATATTATTATTATTGTATTTACCTATTTTGTCATACAAGTATAGGAATTGTGGTAACCATTCTAAAAATGTCTCAGAAGCCAATAAAAAATTTCATTTGCTAATCATTCTAACCCCTCAGAAACACACAAAAGCAGTATAGTAATATGCTAATCATGTTAAAAACTCCTCAGAAACCGGTTAACGCAATATAATAATGTTAATTATGCTTAAACTCCTCAGAAACAAACAAAAACACTTAGATTGCTCCCCACAGACTGTCCTCAGAAAACAGTATGAAGGCATATTCATGCTTAGCACTCAGAAAACTGTGCTTTTAGTATTGTGCCAATCATGCTAAAAACTCACTAGAAACCCATAAAATAAATGTGTTAATCATGCTAGAACTCATCAGAGACACATAAAAGCAGTATAGGAATTGTGGTAACCATTCAAAAAATGTCTCAGAAACCCATAAAAGCAGTATAATAATTTGCTAATCATACTAACCCTCAGAAACACACAAAAGCAGTATAGTAATATGCTAATAGTACTTTGTCTTGTCTAAAATGTGAAACTGCACGGCCATTGGTTCATGCAGTGTGTTAAAAACGAACCAGTGGGTTGGCAGCAGAGCTGCACAAGCCTATGGTAATGGAGCCCGCCAGAGCCCACCAGAATGGGTGGAGCCATCTAAGCGGCTGTTTCGCCATAGAAACTCAGGTTTCTTCGACTGAAGCAATGACTGAGTCGTGCAGCTGTCCAGCATGGGAAGTACACAGTACTCGTTCCGTATCTCAGGGAACCGAGGTTATGTAACTGAGTACGTTCCCTGTCGATACTCCTCTTTGTACTGCGTCTTGTCTAAAGACGCTATGGGAACACAGTTCAATCACGCCATGCTGATAGAGGAACGACTCAATTTGATACCTCCTCGAGCATTCAATGCTCAAGGGAAGCATAACAATAACTCCAAGGCTAAAGCGGGCTAAAGTCAAAGAGGTCACACCTGGATAATCGTTCCAGAACTGCTTGCATTTCGACACCCTGGGCCGAATCATACAAGTAACCAATCAGAGAGCTTGAGCTGTCAAGTGTTCTCCGTCAGAAAGTTCCCATTCTTAAAATAAGCCATTAAGCAGTGTGGACCCTGGCCTGTAAGGCCGATACGTCCAGGTACGTCCAGGTTATAAAACATATCGATGGGGCATTGCGTAACGGCATCCACTATCCATCGCTAACAAAGAGTTGTTCCAACCACCTAAAGGGGGCAGAACGCTCAAAGTAGTTTCTCAAGGCTCTGACAGGGCAGAGCAAGGATAACTCTTGGTTCTCATCAGAGGGAGGAATATATAGCTATATATAGCGATAGTTTCTATGTAGACCTTGAATGTGGATGGGGAACATCCTTTATCCAGCTGTTCTTGCAGGAAGGACAGAACCACTGATAAGTTAGAGATAGATGGGTTTTCACTACAGTTTAGGTACCACGTGGAGAACACAGACCATTTAAGGGCATAGAGGTGTCTCGTAGACGGTGCTCTAGCCTCAGAAATGGTATTCAAGTCAAGTCAAAATGTATTTATATAGCACATTTAAAAGCAACAGGGTTGTTGGGAAGTGCTGTACAACAAAATACAGTATATAAAAAGCATAAAAGAAAACAGGCGTCATATGAAAATTAAACACATAAAATAGAATCAGAGCAAATTGACATCAGAGCCTTAACTAACATTAATAAAAAGCTTGAGAAAACAAATAAGATTTGAGGACAGACTTAAAACAAGCTAGTGAAGGAGCAAGTCTCACATTTACAGGCAAACTATTCCAAAGTTTAGGGGCTACAGCTGAAAAAGCCCAACCATACTTGGTTTTACAGCAAAAACGTGGAACGGTTAAAATAATCTGATTTTTAGACCTAAGTGCTCTTTGAGGAGAGTAAGGAATCAGAAGGTCATTGATGTATTCAACTCTAAACTTTACAGGAATCCAATGTAAACATGCTTGAATTGGAAAAATGTGATCCTCTTTTTTGTTCCAGCAAGCAGCCTCGCTGCAGCATTTTGGACAACTTGGAGATGAGAAATTGCAATTTGAGGCAGGCGGCAATACAGGGAGTTACAGTAATCCAGGCGTGATGTTACGAACGCATGTATTACTGTCTCCAAATCTTTGTGTGGCAATGACTGTTTGAGTTTAGCAATTGATCTCAGATGGAAGAAGCTGCCCTTTCCCACTGTGCTAATTTGTTTGTTGAGTAACGAATCAAATGTAACCCCAAGATTTCTTACATAGTGTTGAACACTGGCAGAGAGAGACCTTAAATAGAAAACAGATGAAGTCCTTGAGTGGGCTAAAAGCAGAATTTCACTTTTGCTTTCGTTTAATTGTAGAAACTCATTAGCCATCCAACCTTTTATCTCCCCAAAACAGTTGTAAAGCACATCCAAAGAGTCACTGCTCTCAGTTTTTGCTGGAAGATAGAACTGAGTATCGTCAGCATGGTCGTGGTAGGAGATCATATACTTCTTTAAATTCATAGAGGTGTCTCTGAGAAGCTCTAGCCTCAGAAATGGTATTCAAGTCGGCGGCCAAATGTATTTATGCAGGGCCCATTTAAATCAGGCTGGGGTGCCAAATGTTCCCAGTTTGCTATAAAAGACAGGAGGTCCCGTCTCACAGGAATGAGTCACGTGGCTGCTATGAGCAGCTGAGTAAGCTCTGACAACCAAGGTTGATTCTTCCACAGGGATGCCACCAAGAGGACCTTGTGTCCACGCTCCTTGATTCGCCTGATAACCTGCGGAATCAGGGTGATCGGGGGTAACGAGTAAAGGAGGAGGATGGGCCACGTGGGCTAACGCATCCTCGACCTTCGAATAATAAGTCAGGCAGTGAGAGCCATCTCCTGAGGCGAAGAGGTCTACCTCGGCCTCGCCAAAGATATCCCAAATTATCTGCGGATGGAACGTCCACTCCTCTGAGGGAACATTGCTCCGAGATAACTCGTCCGCTCCTTGGTTAAATTTGCCCGGTATGTGCGCCGCTCTCAGCGAGCACAGATGGAGTTGAGCCCATTCCAGAAGGCGTTTCGCCAGTAGGCAAAGGCGCTTCGAGGAGAGGCCTCCTTGGTGATTTATGTAGGACACCACAGACATGCTGTCCAAGTGGATTAGTACGTGGTGTCCCTTCAGGTCTGACAGGAAGAACTGGAAGGCTTGACATACTGCTATCATTTCCAAGCAGTTTATGTAAAGCCTCTTCTCTGCTTTCGACCAATGACCGAAAGTCGGTTTGCCTTCGCACAGCACCCCCCAACTTTTGTTGGCATCTGTCATGACAACCTTTCTCCTTCAAACCATTCCCATGGCCACGCCCTTTTCCATCCAGTGAGGTTCTTTCCAGGGGGCTAGGGCTGTTACACAGACCTGGCTCACGCTGATACGCAGGCGTCCGTGACGCCACGTATGTGATGGAACCTGTGGTTTCAGCCAGCGCTGAAGTAGTCGCATGCGAAGCAGACCAAACTGTAGTGCTGGCGACGCTATGGCGATGAGGTCCAGTGTCCTTTGAAATGTCTTGAAAGGGCAAGTTTTACAGATCTCGAAAGTGGTCGCTAGTTCTCACATGGCCAAAGCAAGTCCATGCGCGACCATGGCTCAAATTTGAGTCGAGTTAAGAACTGTTCCCAGGAACGATATTCATTGGCTGGGAGACAGCGTGCTTTTGGTGAAGTTGACCCTGAGTCTAAGGTGCTCTAGGTGACTGAGGAGGAGGGTTCTGTGCGATAAAAGCTCCACCTCTGACTGGGACAAGAACAGTCAGTCGACAAGAACTGGGACAAGAACAAGCCAGTCGCCGAGGTAGTTGAGAATGCAGACATCTGTCTCAGAGGGGAAAGAGCCCATGCACTTCGTAAAAGTGTGGGGGGCCAGAGACAGTTCAAAGGGAAGGACAGTGTACTGATAAGCCATTCCCTCGAAGGCGAATCTCAAGAATCGTCTGTGATGGGGGGCTATCTGGACGTGAAAGTATGCGTCTTCTAGGTCCAGAGAAAATAACCAGTCCCCTGGACGAATCTGCGAGAGAATCTGTCTCAATGTGATCAGCCTGAACAACCTCTTAATGGGCGCAATTTAGGCATCTGAGATCGAGTATGGGCCGGGGGCCACCATCCTTCTATGGGATGAGGAACTAACTACTGTAGAAGCCTGACTCGCTCTGAGCAGGAATAACTCTTTCTATTGCTCCCTTTTCCAGCAGAATCATCACCTCTGAGCATAGAACATGGGTGTTCTCATTTTGCACTGAGGTGGAGACCACACCAATGAAGCGCGGGGGTCTTTGAGCGAATTGGAGTGAATAACTTAATTTTATTATCCCCATAACCCACTCTGACACCCACTTTATACGCGTACGCGAGAGACAGCGTACAGTGCGCGTGACGCAAATTTCGTCATCAGAATAGTACGCACGTACTGTACGCACACCCCCCGTATCTTTGTAACATGTCGCACGTGGCATTAAACACTCTTGCAGTAATTAGTTTATCCATAAGGTGGAAACGCTGCCATGGGGGTATCGATTCACATGGTACAACGTCTGTGTACGAGTACGAGTCAAATTAAGTATACTTTGCAAGGCTGCACATACGACTGCGCATACGCTAATGTACGTGAAAAAAAAAAGAAGTATACTTAGGCCTTTAGCAGGCTGAGCCGTGGGGGCGGCAGGCTTCTGAGTTGGCATAGGCTTAGGGCAACTGGAAGCAGCTACGGAGCTGAAGCTCTTGGGCAGGAAGTGTCGCATGGCCTGGGATGACTTCTGTGCCTCAGTGAAGCGTTTAGCAAACCCTTCGACCGCCGGTCCAAAGAGGCTGCTGGGGGAAATCGGGGCATCAAGAAAGGGGAACCTTGTCTGCGTCTTTGATCTCCGTCAGTGTCAGGGCTTAGTGGCTTGCAGTGTCAGTTCGAGATGGCTCTTCTGGTGGAGACCATTCCAGACCCAGCTCTTCCACCGATTTGGAGAGGATGCGGAGAAGTTCGGCATCTAACCCGGCCTTGGCGGCGCTGGGAGCGGACGAAGGTAGGAGGGCGGGGTCAGCTACCGATCCCGACAGCTCCTCTGCATCCGAAGCTGCTAATGACATGCTGTCATCATTCTGCTCTTCATCACTTCCCCCAAACAAGACCAGATCACTAGCGCTAGCAGAGGGATGCTGGTCAGGCTGAGAAAAGAGGACGGGAGAAACCTCTCTGTTTGGCAAGAGCGAGGCACGCGAGCTCTGAGCCGACGTGAGCTTGCTCTCAGCCATGCGCTGAGATCCTCTGCCCCGCTGTTTTTTTCCTCACAGGTCCATGAAAAGAAAGCTATCTGCGAGCGCAGAGAGGCGAGACTGATGTTCTCACAATGAGAACAATCAGATCCAGCGAGTGCGGCATCTGCATGGGATTTCCCCAAACAGGAAACGCACTCGCTGTGGCCATCATCGGCATGCAGGGGGAACCTGCACGAACCGCAGTAATGGTGCGACATTTGCAACAATGCCGATTGCTCCTTTTAGAAAAATGTGTGAGCTTCGCAGGATGGCTGCAGAGGAGCGGGCCCGGAACTGCTGCAGTGCTGATGGCGCTGAGAAGGCGCCGGATTATGCCAAATAGAGGTTGCTGGTTTCAGCTGCAAGGCATTTCAATGGCGAGCAGGCTTCCTGGATCAGTGAGAGATGACCTCTTCATCGCAAAAGGAGAAGACATCTGAGTTCTTATGGCAAAACGGCCGCTTATATAGCCAGATGGCCCCCGCCCATTCTTACGGGCTCCGTCGCCATAGGCTTGTGTAGCTCCGCTGCCGAGCCATTGGTTTGTTTTTAATACACTGCAATGGACCAATGGCCATGCAGTTTCACTGAGTGATTTAAAAAGACTTCAGTCAGATGTAAAAAAAAGAGCGTCTTTAGAAAAGATGCATTACGAAATGGGAATCATGATTATCAATATCTCAGAAACCCATAATATGCTAATTCTGCTAAAAAACTCCTCAGTAACCAATAAAAACAGTATTGTGCCAATCATCCTTACAAAACAAAAAAATCCCAAAACAAACATCAGAACACCTTAAAGGGATTCCCGGGTATGAAAACATGTATAACTTAAAATAACGTAAATGATGTCTCATTTAAATATGTAGTAGAAAACCCATGAAAGATGTATGATATTTACAAAAATCAACATAGTTTTTGGACTATGGGGGGCACCATTATTTTATGTGCACAGTGCATTCTGCGTCGATGACGTCAAATGGTTGTACTCAGTGAGCTACTGGCGCTTATTTCTATAACCTTTGGCTTTTTACCGAAACACAACTCAGAATACACAACTCAGAAAATAAAATACTGATACGATACCACATTGTGTGGCTTTTGGTTGTAATTTTCTGGCAAAGGGCAACAAGAGAAGTAATGTAAGACTTTCCTAGAGATAAGAAGAGGAGAAAAGAATGGGAAGATGCCCGCTTCTTTTTCTCTCCACTTTAGCCCTGATGCCTTTGAGTCTTTTAGTAGACCACAGCAACTGAAAGAGCTTACAAACGGCTGAAACAAGAAACGTAAGATGCCATCTGTTAGGATGAAACCTCTGCGGCCGCTAGAGGAGTTTCTCAGCATGGATCTTACTCTATATTTTAGACTCCTTGTGGGGGAAAGAATCCATTGTACAGTATTTGGTTTAAACCTATACTCATATCCATCGCCACCTGTAAGCTCTTTCAGTAGCTGTGGTCATCATATCAGTATTTTATTTTCCAAGTTGTCTATTCCGAGTTGTATCGTGGTAAAAATAGCAACAAGTATCTCTAGCTCACAGAGTGCAACCATTTTACCTATCAGAAAAAAATGTTTTTGCTTTGGTGTTCCCTGCAAACTTTAAAGAACTCTATATTACTAAACTATTATGTCTCCCATTTATAAATAAAACAGAAAAGCAAAGTTTTACAGGTTTGGATTGACATTTGAGGGGAAGTAGGGACAGATGTTTTTTTATGTGAAGTATTCCTTTAAGATTCTTCTTTGATTTAAAGGAAACACAGGTGCAAGTTTATGAGCTTATTAGTATCATAACAATGGCAGCAACAGGTGTTAACTTCTTTTAGCTGAATAAATTAATAGTGTTTGTCCTGCTGGCGTGAAAAGATGAATTGACTTGTGCCACGAGTAAGGAAGCTCCAGAGACGCTTAGTGCTGATGAGCCCAGTGCACAAGGGAAAATCCTTATTCATGAAGAAACTTTGAGGAAATTAAAACTATGCTGCTCATGAATATTTTATCCGCTCCAAATGAAGCAAGTGCATCCGGCTTGACAGAAAACAATCCGCAAGAAGTTTGTCACACAAATGTTCTCTATAAAGAATGATTGTGTTTCTGTGATTATTACTGTCAATAGATGGCAAATCCTCATTAGCATGTATCTGGATGCTAATACTCACTGCACCCAAAGAGACAGTTCATCTGTCTATAAATACAGAGGTGATGGAGGTGTAATAGGCCTACAATATATTTAATATTAATAAATGTGTTTTTTGCTATATTTTTGTTATTTAATGATATATAGAGAGAGAAAGAAAGAAAGAAAGAAATATATAATATAATACAATATAAATGAGGAGAATGTGCTAATATATTTTATTTTTATGATTAACATATAATAATCTATCTGTCTGTCTGTCTGTCTGTCTCTCTCGAAATGTGTCTCTGTCTGTCTGTCTGTCTCTCTCTGTCTGTTTGTCTCTCTCTCTCTCTCTATGTCTGTCTGTCTGTCTGTCTGTCTCTCTCGAAATGTGTCTCTGTCTGTCTGTCTCTCTCTCTCTGTCTGTTTGTCTCTCTCTCTCTCTCTCTGTCTGTCTGTCTGTCTCTGTCTCTGTCTCTGTCTGTCTCTCTGTCTGTCTGTCTGTCTGTCTGTCTCTCTCTATGTCTCTCTCTGTCTGTCTGTCTGTCTGTCTGTCTGTCTGTCTGTCTGTCTGTCTGTCTGCCTCTCGGTCGGTCAGTCTGTCGGTCGGTCGGTCGGTCGGTCGGTGTCTGTCTGTCTGTCTGTCTGTCTGTCTGTCTGTCTGTCTGTCTGTCTGTCTGTCTGTCTGTCTGTCTGTCTGTCTGTCTGTCTGTCTGTCTGTCTGTCTGTCTGTCTGTCTGTCTGCCTCTCGTCGGTCTCTCTGTCTGATACAATGTATTACCCTGTAACTATATATTCTATATTTGTATTATTAAATTGTATGTAAGTGTAATAGTTTATTTATTTTTTAGATGTTATTTTATGGGTGTTTAATAATAATGATAATAATGAAATATATCATTCTCCTTATTCATTTATATTGTATGATATTAGTATTTCACAGTAATAGTTTATTTTATTTTTTTAGTTTAGTTTAATGTTTGTATTATGGTAAATATTTTATTTAAATTTGCAAATATTGAAGCCAGTTAAAAATACTAACATTATATACAGACTTTTACAATGGCAATGCAATTATTTATTTATTAACATTTTTATTGATGTGTTTAGATTAGGTTTAGATGTAGTAAAGATTAGGGCGTACATGTGCATAATATGAATTTTCACAATGTAAGAATTTTGGTTCCAAAATAAGCATCCTTCAAAAAAAGAAATTGTTTGTTTGTTTATTATTTATTTGTGTGTGTGTGTGTGTGTGTGTGTGTGTGTGTGTGTGTGTGTGTGTGTGTGTGTGTGTGTGTGTGTGTGTCAAATATAACCCAGGCGCACTCTTGACAGGTTTTGTGGGATTCACTCATCAGTAGTGTTTTAGATGAAAGTATATAATTTGACAAAAGCTGACGTCATTATTCACAGTCACGTTTCTCTGTCTAAGGTCTTTTTATTGTTTCTCTTGTCCTGCAGATGATGGGCCTTACTCTAAGGGGAACAAGGACTCAACTGGGCCAGACAACTCGCTCACATCCAGAAGACAAAGCATCCCAGGTACGCTGACTCTCTTTCTATGCCGTCTGTTTGTGCCCACACAAATTCTCCCAGCTCCGTTTCTTCAGCGTCTTTTGATCTTGGGGATCATGTCTGTCTTTGCCCATTGGGGATGTTTGAGCTCATCTTGCCACATTGGTTTGGATGGCTGTTTGAGATGGAGAACGCTGGGGGTTTGAGGGTGTTATTACAGCTTTATCCAGATGTTTCCTGCGGTTCTCGAGATGTGTCTGTCTGAGTCATTCTGCTAGCTGGAAGCACTCACTGATCCAAGACCTCCCTCTTCTTTAAAACTAATTGGATTAGCTGAGTCAACTCAAAGTGTGACTTTGGAAAAGTTTCAAAATTACTTTTTAAAGCAGAACAGACATTTTCAAAGGTTATTGTACATATCTCTTGTGTTTTAATTTCATTTAAGTATTTTTTTATTTTATTTTTTACGACGCCTACTGCAGCTTATTTTATACATGCATCTTCTTCATACAAAACTTATGTGTATATTTGTAACTTTAAATGTGTGTTTTGATATGTATGTATGTATGTACTGTATATATGGTATATGTAATACATTTCATTTATATACTAAATTAGTATAATTTATACTTATTCAAAAGTTTGGAGAATGTAATATCTTATGCTCACCAAAGCTGCATTAATTTCCTCAAAAATACAGTAAAAAAGCAGTAATATTGCGAAATATTAAAATAAAATGAATACAAAAGTTTTAAACAGCATTTATTTGAAATATAAATGTTTTGGGACATTATTAATGTCTTTACATTCACTTTTTTATCAATTTAATGTATCCTTGCTGAATAACATATTCAATTTCTTAACAAATAAATATTTACGCTAAACTTAACTTTATGGTTATGTTATCTGAATATATAGCCATTTTTAAATGAAATTAGCCAGAGCATTTTTATAAACAAACAATAGTTGCTGTTTAATATAATATAATATAATATTATTTCATAGAAAATGTTACTAAAATATAATTGGCAGATTAAGGCATTTTCTCAACTGATTTTATGGGAGTCATTATAATAGTTTGAAAAGACAGAGCTGATTGTGTGCGTTCGGTCCATTACATTTTTACTTGGGGAAAACATTTTAGTTCCAAGCTGTTCACATTTAAACCCACACAGACATTGGCTTGATTAGATTAGTCTCTGTGAGAGATTTTGTGACACAGCTGGATTCCAGAAGAAAGTGTAGCATCCCAATTTCTGCTGCACTACTGGATGTGTGATAGATGTTTTCTTTCATGTGCCTCTTGGTTTGGATTTTCTGTTTAAGAATTCATATAATCACTGCATGAATTGGAGATTAGATGCAGTTTAACATTTTTATACCATCTTCAGCTTTCGTAATATTGAGAATTCATTCAATTTCTCTTCTTTAGTTAGATGGGAGTAAATGCAGCTCATTTGCATATTCAATATAATATCTGAGTCCATCTGAGTGATGGAGGATGTGTCATAATAACATGCTGCCGACTTCTGTGTGTGTGTGTGTGTGTTTCGGTTGTATTTCTTGCCTGAAGAACTGCGTGGGGTTACACTGGTTGAGCTGATTAAGAAGGAAGGAAGCACTTTAGGTTTAACCATCTCGGGCGGAACAGACAAGGACGGCAAACCACGCGTCTCCAACCTGCGGCCGGGTGGACTGGCGGCTAGGTGAGGACTGGAGCTAAAGTCATCAATGCAACCTCACAAATTCACAACTCATTAACTGTATCAGCCAATCAGAGAATGACAAAGTGGTCACCTGACATCTCAGAAAAACACTTAAATCACCCTCTATACCCTGAAAAAGGACACTATTTGAAGGGACAGCCATTTTACTTTAAGTGGTGTTAGAAACCATAGTGGATGTTCTCGACTGCACTCATTCAATCCCACAATGCACCGAAAAAACAAGTGTACAACCGATGTACACTCAAAGGCTAGGGAATCCCCATAATGCACTGTGAGAGTTGCGTGCCGAATGAATTTTCTGCGTCTGAATCATCCATTAATTTATTTTAGAAGCGCTCGTCCACATTGTAATACAGCAAAAATGTCAAATGATTATTAAACCGCAAGCTAACTATGCAAAAGTGGCAGACCTTCCGGTGCACTCGGTGTCCGAATTCACTCACTCGTTTTCATTCACTCCTTCAAGTGAACTGCATGTGTTGACTAATGTAGGGAATAGTGAATGAGGGTATAGGGGGCGATTTCGGATACAGCCCATGCCAAACAAATAGGTTAGGTTGCAATTTGTACCTACAATTTAAGTGTGCTAATCCTTGCTAACGTGGCAACATGTACTTGTTTTGCATTTTATGCATGGAATACAACAAAAAATTGTTTAATTTTTAATTAAACTTAAATTATTTTTTTAAACTTATATTTTTGAGCAATGTTTGCATTAGGTAGGAAAAAACTGACAGACGTACTTGACCAGAAAGGAAAAAGTGACCTTAGTGACCAGTTTATGTTAATGCTCGCTAATGTGGCAATGTCTACTTGTTGAGTTTTGTTGTGAACTGAACATTAGTGTTTAACATTAGCACTTTTTGAGTTACTGTGGCAATGACAAGCCTAAATACTTAAGTGGTCGACAGAATTGTACATTTTGTCAGCTAACTTGGCCAACAAGATATAGACTGTGCCATTAGCTTATACCTGAAATATTAAACTGACCTTAGAAGCAGCTAATTTATGCTAATGCTCTCTAATGCAGTAACATAGTTACATTCGTAATACTATTTTTTTGCATTATCATTTTTGTGCAATAACAAGTCTCAATACTTGTCAATAGAATCACTTTCAAATATTTCCCTTTTGAAAACTAACCATAGTTTTAATATAGTAAAAGTTTAGTAACTGTGTAAATTTTTTTATAATTTTTTTTTGCCGAATTGATTACTAGATGTATAACCACAATTTTGCCACAAATACCATGGTTATCATGGTTTACTATAGTAAGATTTTTTTTTTTTATTCTATAAAACCATGGCTAATTTTCGTAATAGCTGTGCTATTTAACAGTGCCTGTCCAGGTAGCTAGCTATAAGATAAAATATGGTTGTGGCTAGAAAGGATATAGCTACGGCTGGAAGTGACGCAAAATCTCGGCAGATGGATGGGAACAAAGTTAAATAAAAAATAAAATAAAAATGAATTATATAAACAGACAGCTAACAAACTAATCAGCCTACCTTGTGGCAAAATCCATTGATGGACAGAAAAGAAAATGAAACAGAGAGTGAAGAAGACAACTAGTGAACTAGATTTAGCAAGACTTGAGTTTATTTTGGCTGTAGCTGTATCCCTTCTAGCCATAACCCTTCAACATTTTAACTAATACACTTATTCCAGCAATATTTAAACAGTTGATCTGCCATTACAATTTTGCTGACCTAGAGAAAACTGACCATAGAGGCAACTACAGTAATTTATGCTAATGCTTAATTATGTAGCATTGCATACTTGTTGAGTTATGTTACATACTAGGGGTGGCACGGTACATGTATTCGTACTGAACCATCACGGTACGGACCTCTCGGTTCGGTGCATGAGGCCTTACGACGAATACAGGCAATTTACCCCCAATCCAGAAGGGGGCGCCGGTAGTAATGCAACGCTGTTTGATAACCGCCAGCAGAAGAACAATGAACGCTGTGAGTTGCATGCTTGAGAATAAAGCCCACTAAATAGTGACCATGTGCTGATTCTGAATGCGTCTATCACACAGACTGACAAGAGCTTTGTGCTCGTGTATCCTATTTCTCTCATTCTCCACAAATCCAAATATTCCATAATATTTCCATGTTTGCGAGGTAACTTATCTGAATGCTAAACTATTATTTATTATGTAAATGATAGGCTTTGTAAGTTAAGTTAATTCAGTCGCGTTCCAACGGTGACATGTAGCCTACCAACTTAAGCAATGATGTGTTTTGTGTGTTAGGAAACGTGATCATGTTTGTAAAATGTTTTAATAATTTTGAATGTTAAATGTTCAATATATACAATAAAAAAGTGCGTGCGCACGATCACTTCAACTTCACTTATACCAGCAGAATCTACTTTAAACACTTATTGTCTTATTAATAATCACTGGATAAAGGTCAGCTTTTATTTGTGTACACTCACAATGAAAACAAGACCGATTTTATATATAATATAATAATGTAATAATATTATTATTATTAATAATTAGTATTTTCACATCTAGGTGGATTTAGTTTTTTTTATTTGCACTACTGTCTGTTAAAAATAAATGAAAAGAAACCGAGCTTAGTAGATTTCTTTTTTGTTCCTTTTTGTACCGAAATCGAACCGCGACCCCCGAACCGAGGTGCGTACCGAACCGTGACATCTGTGTACCGTGCCACCCCTATTACATACTTAATGTTTTGTTAAATTACTCATTTTGTGTTTCTGTGGTGGTAACAAACCGTAACGTTCAAGTGGTCAAAATAATTCACTTATTCACCTTCAAATATTTATGCTATAAGTTAGCTTCAAGTTAAACATTGCAATAATTTAACTTGCTATGTCTAAAGTGCTTTGCAAGATTCAAACTGTTCTTCTGCTATTACAGTTGCTGACCTGAAAGAGAAAACTGATCATAGAAAACTTAATTTACGCTAACGGTGTGGGAACTCCAAACGCAAAATACTGCCTCTAGATTACTTTTGGAATGTTTTTCTTGTCGCAAATAAAAATATAAAAACAATCAAATCCATTTTCTGATACAACCAAACGTGCCAATAAGCTCTTTGCTGATTGGCTTGCAACACCACATCATGCAAATTTGACTTTTGAATAAACTAATTTCTGTGAAAGTTTTCCCATCTTCAGTTGTTTCTTCTTTCATTGTGGCTGGTATGAGGATGTTATGGAGCGCATCTGGGCTGATGACATATTTTTGTCAGGCATCATTGTGCTAGCTCGTGTACGCCCAGAGGACAAAAGGGAATGAATAGCATTCACTTGTCTAATTAGCATATAAATGAGCATATTTATACTCCCTGTGGGGTGTTCAACAACAGATAAGGAGTTCTCACTTTGCATTTACTTTCCACTCAAAATATAATTGTTTTCTATGTTTCTGACCATTGACTGAAATATTTTCTGGACCTTCATATGTTATCGTGGGAATTTATCTACATTAATTGTTGAATGCTAACAAAGCTAATTTCATTAAACATTGGAAATATGTTTAGCAAAAAATAGTGTGCCAGATATTAGCTAAACGGTTTAATTACTCTTTCTGTAATTACATGATTGAGTTACATTTCAATGTGTCTCAGGAGCGATCAGCTCAATGTGGGCGACTACATCAAGTCAGTCAATGGCATCAACCTTACCAAGCTGCGTCACGACGAGATCATCAGTCTGCTAAAAAATGTAGGCGAGCGCGTCGTGCTGGAAGTGGAGTATGAACTGCCTTCACCTGGTAGGAAGTTGAGTATTCTGACTTTTGCCTGTCTTGTGGCATGTTCCTGTCAATGTAGCCCTGGTCTGAGCCAGTTTCAGACCTCGTGATTGAATATCATCGTGAAAATGTCTTTGCGTCAGTAAGTCCACTTCAGTTTGTGTAATGGAGAATGCATGGCTGCATGTTGAAAGCTGCTGTGTATCATTTTTGGATGTTAAAATACTTTCCCCAATTTCAACAGAGACATCTATAAGTAAGCCAGTCGGTTATTTTGCAAAGTTGTTAAAGTATTACTCTTGGTTTGAGTGGCGGACATAGAAACATTAGCTTAACCAATTTACCAACATGTGATCCTTAAAAACCTCATGCAATAGTTTTGATGAATGCAATGCCATGATAACATTGATGGACTGATAGTTTGTTCAGTGATGTGTTTCGCATTCTTATAAGTAATTTGCTGCTTATATACGATGGGGTGTTTCCTAAAAGTATTGTTAGCTAACTATGGTCGCAATTCCAATTGAACTCTATAGGAATTAATTAGCTAGTCACGTTTGTTTTCCAAAACCATTGTATCTTTGTGGCACATCTATTGTTCACATGTCGTACTACCTAGAAACTATGATTCCTACCACAGGTCGAGAGCTGTTGTTCCAATCACACAACTTTTCAAATGTTTGTGAATGTTATTTGGAACATAATAAGCATTTTTCGAACATTTTCCAACTCTTTCTAGACATCACATTTCCATTGAACAATTAAAAAAGGGAAAAAAAATCTACCTCTAGTTAATATATCAAGATTGAAATTCGCACATCCACACTTTCTGATTGTAATAGATCGAGGTGATTGTCTCTCATTGGCTCAGTTTGGCATGTTTTGTGATGTATTGCAATCATTAGCCAGTCTATCTTGTGCATGGTAGATAAATTGTCTGGTTTTATAAGCTCAGTGTTTCTGGCTGACCTTCTGCTGAACGTCAGATTGCATCTGGGTTTATTTATCTGATTGTCCACCAGACTGGCCTTTCGCCCAGTAAAAAGGTGCTGATTTAGAGATACTATTGCCTCTCTCCTGTCTCTGTTGTCCCTCTTAGCACCAGACAGTACATCGGGTGTTATTTCCAAGACCATCGAGATCTGTTTGCAGAAAGAGGGCAACAGTTTCGGCTTTGTTATGCGAGGTGAGTTTGGCTTTGTTGTCACTCATTTTATTGTATTCATTTATTTTATTCGTATTTGCAATATTCCTAAAATCAAATGGTTGCAGATTTAACTACATACTACAGCATTTTAAACGTGTTATAATACAGGTGGATCCCATGAGGACTGGCACAGATCTCGTCCTTTGGTGGTCACACATGTCCGACCGGGTGGTCCTGCTGACAGGTAAAGCCATCATGAAGGGGCTACCCACCTAATGTAGAATAAAGTAGCTTTTAAAACTTATTTACCAGATAAATTGCACTGGAAATGTTAGCTTAGCAGGGTAATTTATTAGCATGCCAACTGCAGGGAATGCAGGGCACAATGTTAGTTTAGCAGGCTAATTTATTAGCATGCTTACCAAAAACATAACTTAATTTTGTTGGTGTTAAACTTTTTAGGTGAACACCAACTAAAAAGCTAAAAAGCACAGTTCTTGTTGCAGTCATCTTCCATGTTTGGAGCATCAAGCTTTTTATCCAAATCCAGAAAGTAGGCCAGAGATTTCCCCCTTAGATGGCTAGCTATTATTCTTAGTTTTAGGATTCGCCATGTCTCTCTTACCAACCACTTTCCCCTACTTATATCAAAATTACTCAAAAATAGAAAAGTAAATAAACATATGTGTCTGCAGAGTAAACGTCTTCAATAAAACCCCTTTGATGTTAGAGACAAAGGCTGCCTTGATTGATGGGTGGAAATTGTATACATCGTCTTTCCCGAAGGCCCCTAGAAATTTCATGAAGAAATTATAGTTGTCTCAAACAGGTCCTCTTACATGTAGCATTAGTGTGGAATATCAAGAGTATTTTAAAGAAGCTGACTACCTAGGCACAATATTAAGGCATCAACCATTTTGCCTTAACAAATACCAACAAATTATGATTACAGATGGATGAAGTGAGATTGTTGTTTAATGTAGCTGACAAAATACACAAAATATATTAAGTCTAAATTATTTACAAACTTACTCTATAAGAAGGTAACACTTTAAAAAAAAGTTAAATTTGTTAAAATTAGTTAACTGCTTAGTTAACATAAACTACCGATGTACTATCAAAATACTTCTAAAACATTTATTAATATTAATGTTGATTTCAACATTTGCTAAAACATTTAATTTAACAAGTTGTACTTCTGACATACATTAGTGCAATGTGATCTAGCTTTAACATTTTTACTTGCATTAACAAGGATAATAACTACTGTAAAAATGCATTGCTTATTTTTAGTTCATGTTTGTTTAAGGATTATCAAATGCTAACAAACAAGACTTTATTGTAAAATGTTGCTCAAATGGTAGTGTAAATTCTATTGAAAATATATCTGTAATTTTCTCATGAAAAATATTTTCCAATACGTACTCGATTTATAGATGTGATTTATAGGTCACATTTATATAGGACATTTTGAAAAAATTATTAAGATTTCTTTTAATGTTTTTGAAAGAATTTTAAAGTTTTGAAATGTAAAGAAATACAAATATTTAAAAATGTACATTCCTGTGATGGAAAAGCTGAATTTTAGGATCTGTTATTAAAGAGACGTTTCTTATTATTACAGTAGAAAACAGCTGTTCGGTTTAATATTTTTAGAAACTAAAATACTTTTCAAGATTCTTTGATGAATAGAAAATTCTGTCTTTACTGTCACTTTTGATCAATTTAATAAAAAATTCTGTATAAACGTATTAATTGAATGGGTCTTACGGACCCCAAACTATTGAACGATAGTGTACAGTATGATTGTACATTTCATTGATAATAAAATGGGACTGTTCTTGTGTTCTTGTGCAGGGAAGGGACTCTAAAAGCAGGCGATCGGATCTTAAGTGTGGATGGTGTGCTTTTACACAGTGCCACTCTGAGTGATGCTCTTACAGTACTGACTCAGTGTGGCCAGGAGGCTCTGTTCCAGATCGAGTACGACGTCTCCATCATGGGTGAGTTACTTCAGTTGTACTTGTTTCATATGTTGACAGAATGACAATTCCACATGTCCCAGTGGATTAACATGCCATTTGTTATGTATGTTGCACTTTAAAATAAAATTGTGAACCTCATAATGCCTTCAAAATCTGTAGTTTTCACCTTCTTGGTCTGTTGTTTATAAAAGTCCTTAATGTCTTTTTTTCAACTAAAACCATATTGTATCAGATCAAAGACTTCAAATGAATGAGTTAAAGTAAAACATAAAAAAAATCAGTTGCATCTTATTACCATGTTATTAACATGTTATTACCATGCTATTACTGCATTTACCGTTTTTTATTAAATACAAAATGAGAAATTATTTAACTGCACATGAACCACACACATAACAAACAGCAAAATACATATGATTTCAGTGTTGATGAGACATTTTATTTTATTATATAATTGTATGTATTTTTTTTTATTAAAATATTCTCTGAGAATTACACATTTACATTTTATTACAAAAAATCGAATTAAATTCCTTTTGGATTTATAACTCATAATTGAATGGAAACAGTCAAAATTTGTGAAACCTACACACAAATATGAATAAATGCATGAATGATGCATTTATATAGCGCTTTGTGTATTGCTGTACACCCAAAAGCGCTTTACAATCATGGGGGGGTCTCCTCAACCACCACCAGTGTGCAGCATCCACTTGGAAGATGGCGCACGCTCACCACACACCAGCTACAGGTGGAGAGGAGAGAGTCATAGAGCCAATCAAGTGTGTCGCTCACCACACACCAGCCTGGTGGAGAGGAGAGAAGATAGAGACAATCAAGTGTATGCTCTCACCACACACCAGCTACAGGTGGAGAGGAGAGAGTCATAGAGACAATCAGATCAAGTGGATGGGGATTATTATATATATATATATATATATATATATATTAAAAATTAAGCGAAACAATATTACTGTTACAGAGAGCGCTTCCGTGGCTCCCTCTTTGGGCCATCAGAGGGCTCCATCACCAGAGTACTGAATTTCCCCTTCACACTACATTTCCCACCAGCCCCATACCTGGCACTAATTTTCATCCCCACCTGAACAGTATTATCAAGGTTATTTATTAGCAAGCTTTCTCCTGGGTTCTTTGCGAAGTCTTGTTTTACCTAGGTGGACATTACTGAGCATTATCTCTGCATCTTTGGATTGTCTTTTGTTGTCACCTTGCCCGTATCACGTTTTTGATCCTCTTCCGCCTGCCTTTTGGACTCTTGCTATTGTCTTTGGATTTTTGCTCTTGGACTGCTGCCTGCCCCGATCTCACACCGGTTTAATGTTTATCCTTCAGCCTGCTCTCCTATATTGCCTTGTCTGTGTTCTGACCTTTGCCTGTGTGACTACCTCTCAAATAAAACTGCAAATGGATCTCAGCCGTAGTGATGAATCATTACAATTACTCTGAAAAGGTTTCAGACAAAATAAATTTACTTGACTTGCTTAAGCATTTACTGGCAGTTAAAAATATATATAAGCCTATATATTCATGTTAATCAACAAGGTTAAATATATCTTATAAAGTATTATGACATTGATGTAACTCATAGATCATTTTACAAAAATTATTTGTGACATACCCCCCCCCGGGTATTACCCAAGTACAATATTGTTAAAAGTCTGAAAATAAGTGAATAAATAAATAAGTGTTTTTTTATTTATGTATCCTTTCTGGGTCAAAATGGACTCGAATGTAAAATAACTGGGTAATCAAATTACTTTAGCATTTATAGAGTGCTTTTAAATTAGTAGAAATTCTGCAGAAACACAGCGATTCTCTCCAGAGGTCTCTGCTCTGTTTAACTGTCTTTACTGTTATGTCTGGATGACCAGCAGGTTGTTGACCTTCAAGAGCAGAGAAACGACTCTCACGCCTTTACCAATGCTGTTAAGCTAATTTATGCTAGCCACAGTTAGCATAACGCCCACTGTTGTTCTCCTTATAGAGTTAAAGAGGTCGTATCTTAGAAAATGTCAACTTTCGATGCTCGAAACTTCCAAATAGTCTCTTGATTGAATGTAAGCCGAAGAAAGGATCTGTTTAGAAAGCACAGCGTAACACAATGCTGTCTTTGTCTGTCCTTATCACCTGTCCTCAGACTCGGTGGCAAACGCTTCAGGTCCTCTGCTGGTGGAGATTGCCAAGTCGCCTGGAGCCAGTCTGGGAATCACTCTGACTACTGCCATGCACAGGAACAAACAGGCCATCGTCATCGACAAGATCAAGCCCGCCAGTGTGGTGGACAGGTACACGCTCAATGAGCCTCTTTCATCAAACACCAGCACAACAGACTACATATAAATTGTGAGACAACAATGTTCTTACACAAACTGCTTGGAAAAACAACACAAATTGCATATTTTCATGCAAAACAACACACATCATCAACAGTTTCAACTTAATTTAGTTGCTTAAATTGTTTGTAAAGCAAAAGGCATGTAAATGGTTTTTCTACTTACCTCAAATTTGAGTAAAACCATGGTTTGTGAAATAATTTTCACAAAAAAACATATTCTATTTTTGTAATTTGAACAATTCTTACATATTTTTTTTTTTTGTAAAACCATTACCAAACCATATCTAAATTGTTCACAAAGATAATATTACGTCAATGTTTTTAAATCATCCAACACAACTGATTTTATTTTCATGTGACTTTATCTGTTTTTTTATGTAAACTGTTACTCTATTCTTCTGCAAATTATTAAATATTTTCCTAAATTATTCATGGCCGTTTTACAGAGATGTTTGTAAATCTTCCTACATAAGTTATTCGTAAAAACAAATATAACATAAAGGATTTTTTTTTTTTTTTTTTTACATTTGCACAACTGACTTGATTTTTATAGAAATGAATTGTAAACAAACTATTTTTGAATAAATGCATTTCTTTTAATGTACAGTAAATATATATATAAAAGCATTCTTGCACTATACTTTTTTTACTTGATTTTCCTATTACATAAACTGTTTGAAAAACCATTTATACCCAAACTACTTTATACAATTTTTCACGTTGTAAATTTGTTTATAAAATCCTTCTTTCGGAAATTATGTTCTTTAAAAAGAAAAAAATATAAAACCATGTGAAAGATGTTATTTTAAAGGAAAACAACAACAACATTGTTTTACAAATTACCTGATTCCGTCTTCCGATCCTTACGTGACGATTTTACGACCAATTTCCACAGAAATTCTTCTTTGTATACTTAAAATTGATCAACTGTTGAATACAGTTGAACTTAAATCCTCAGAAATATTTTTTTGTGAATATGCATTTTATATATTCTTGTTTCTATTACATTTTAAATGCCACATGAAACATAATTCGCCATATAACTTTTTTTCCCCTATATTTCACAAATTTTTGAGGGAAATGGAGCATTGAGAGATTCATTATTAGGGTAATGTGGGTTTTGATGTTATTTTTGACACGTCCCACATTTATGACAGTTCTAGCAGTTCTCTGTTTGCGTCTCAGGTCCGGAGCGTTACACGTGGGTGATCATATCCTGTCTATAGATGGCACCAGCACAGAGCACTGCTCCGTCCTGGAGGCCACGCAGCTGCTGGCCAGCACTACAGATCAGACCAAACTAGAGATCCTGCCCGCACACCAAACACGCCTGCCCGGGAAACCCCAGGACACTGGTGAGAGACGCCAACATGTGGAAACTGCCATGCTTTTCCAGACACGGATTAGACTTAATCTGCCACGTCTTCAACAGATGGTTGAATCTGATTTTGGAATGGACCTAAACTGTGTCTGGAAAACTGTCTGTGAAATAATATTTTTTTTTTTAATACAAGGGTGATTCAAGTGTCGTAGTGTTCTAAAGCATTATTTGGCATAATCATTAAGAAATGTATTATATACATATTAAATACTACTTGGTATTTTTTTGTAAACTATATATTTTTTATAATATTTAACTATGAACCAGTGTGATGAATAATTTTCGCCAATGACATTTATTTCACCGACGAAAACGAGGCGATAACAAACTAAGACTCGTTTTGAATGACAAAAACCATGATACAAATCTATTGACATTTTTGTCAACGAATAAAAACGTTAGGGAGAGATGATTTGGGAAGAATTCTGAACGAATATCGGCTGCATAGTTAGGAGGTTAGATGCACACATATATGAACTGGCGAGACAATATGTGGGAGTAAGAGAAGAGAAGAAATGGATAAATTTGACGATGTAAGCGAGAACTTAAATCGGTCTGGTTTTCTGAGCAAAGACACTGAAGGATACACCGAAGAGTACTCTTTCGTGTCGTATGAACGGAGAAATACACATAACATTATATCGAATTGTCTGTTTTGACGAGTATTCACGTAAACACAGCCGATTTTGTCTTAAGTGAAAGTAAACAGTAGGGAGAACGTGTATCGGTACATCGCATCCGTTCCATACGTGCATTCGGTTTTAAAGGGACAGCAGCCTAATTTAGTTGATATTGTCCGAGTCATTGATGTTAATCAAGTAACAAATGTAAGACATACAATCACTCACTGCTCTTGACTGAATCACTTTAGTAGCCCTAATATAGATTAATCTAAATGCATTTATATAAATAAATATTTATGCTTGAAAGAATGACGAATATGGTAAACAAGTTGTTATAAAGCATGCATAATTAGTCTATATAACCATTGGTATTTCATTGAAAAGAAAAGCATGTTTTGTTCTTTATGAGAAGTGAGTAAATGTAATTTTAACACAAAGGCATGTTGTGTGTCACCGCAGGTAGATCAGTGTCTATCATAATAAAACCTTAATATCAAACCTATATAATGAGTTTGTACATTTTAGAGAAATGCTTCATAAAATAGAGCATCTATTTTTCAGGGTCGGTAAGAAAATGAAACCTGTTTTCCCTTTGAATTAAGATTATTAGCAATTATTTGCTCTTGTTTTAAGCATAAACTAATTTAATTTTGAATGATTTAATGAGTGCCGGATCCGGCATGTGATTAGAGGAGGGAGAGGTAACGGAGCATTCAGCCGGTCACATTGGAGGGCCATTTTAAGTGATTACCAGCGTGCATCAGTCGCTTTTATTGGCGTTCGTACATGGAAAAGCCATGACATTTTGAAACCGCAATTTCCAGGCCTGGGTAAATTCTAATACAAAAAAATAGTGGAATTTTATTTCACAAATCTCTGTAATAGAGTTATAATTAATCCTGTCCAGAATTTTGTGGGGGATTGTGTGTATATCACATAGTTTTCCTCATCCCCGCAGCTTTCGAGTTTATAATGAGAGAAATACCTGCAAACATTTATTAAAAATAGCATGTAGGTTAGATGAGTAAATAAATCCACACAAACTAGCAGATTAAATCAGTCATCTGAAAACACGCGAGTGATTCAGCTGGGCCGTGTCTTCTCTCTTTCATTCTCTCAAAGCGGCTTCACATCAGCGCATCTCATCTGCATTACAACAAGCTGCTGCACGCTGTCGCTGATCCAAGACTTTCACTCGCATCTCAGGACAGTTGGCAGAATTGTCACTTGCTTAATCAGGTCATTGTTGCATCATCACAAAAAATGTAGAATTAGCACGTCTTTTTTAGCCAATCGGTAGGCTATGCGCGCACTCCAAAGCGATTTCAAGGCTGAGCGCTCAGTCACATCCAAAGCCGCCTAGCGAGTATCATATTGAGTTATTTTTTGTAGTTTGTTGTTGAAACTTAAGTGACCAAATGCACACAAAATTACGCAAAAGTGGCCGTCCTGGCGAGTATCCAGGTATTTTCTGAAGTAAATGTGAACAGTTGAGGAAGAAAACGCATGTGTATAGGATATTGGATCTGTGCATTATATCTTGTGAGAGCAGAGCAGTTCACATATCGTGTCTTTTGCACGCTCGGATTCTTTATTTCAAATGTAGATGTGCCGTAAGCACGGTCATTATAGATCATATTTCCGAGGTTCCGGATCCGGCTTGTTCCCGCACAAATTAAGCCCTGCTGTACTGTAAAACAAGACAAAAGTACAGAGGAAGAAAATCACTTTTTACTGCATTATCATTGAGCAAATCAGTTCATTATAGTTGTGGAGTACCATGTAAATGCAGTGGAATATGATCATGTTAATCGTTCTTGACCATCATATTGAACCACAGTACTTTTTTGTGAAGTCTATGGCAACCATTTGTTTCCCTGTTTATTCCAAAGGAGGTCATAATTATCTCTTTCTAATTACAGCGATATGAACTTCACATGTATCCTCTTCGGATGCACAAATGAGGACGAGAAAACATGGATGGCGAGACTGCTCTGTCATCTCATCTGCTGTCATCTCATTTAATTAGCTTCTCGTTCTGCTTGATGTCGCGCCACGAGCTTTAGACCGCAGGACAGATTTAATCACAGAAACCTGCTCACCCTAGAAAACCAATAGACAGCGGCTTGATATCAAACCGAGATGCGGCGGACGCAGCCCCAGATTGGTTATTTTCAGCCCCGTTTATATGCAAATGCAGGAGATGAACAGATGTCCGACCGTGCAGACCACACTGCACTAAAAGCCTGAATTAGTAGCCTGCGTGAGCCTGTATGCAGCGACAATCTAATCAATGGCTTATTATCATCGAGCGTATAAACATTTTCTATAATTGCATGACTTTATGGATGCACCCAATGATTGGGCGACTCCAATTTTAGAAGATGCTGAAACTTTAGATGGTTGTTTTTAACTTGACTTTGAAGTTGTTACATGTGCGTGTACACATCTGAATTTATGCCATTTATAATGTAGATGAGTTTCTCTCTTCATCAGATTTGGAGAAATTTAGCATTCTATCACTTGCTCACCAATGGTTCCTCTGTAGTGAATGGGTGCCATCAGAAAGAGAGTCCAAACAGCTGATAAAACATCAATAATCCACAGGTAGCCCACTCCAGTCCATCAATTAATGGAGTTTTTATGAAATGAAATGCTGGGTGTTTGTAAAACATTGATCCAAGACCATAATTTCTTGCCAAAATAATGACTTTTCCACTTGAGGAAGCAATATTATGTATTATGAAGTTGAAATTGAAGTTGAAGTAAAAAAAAAAAAAAAAAATTCTAACAAACATGCATATTTTCACTTTAGATGTTAACTGATGGACTGGTGTGGGTTGCTTGTAGATAATTGTGATGTTTTTATCAACTGTTTGGACTTTCATTCTGACGGCACCCATTCACTGCAGAGGATCTATTGGTGAGAAAGTGATGTATCGCTACATTCTTCCAAATCTGTTCTAATGAAGAATCAAACTCATCTGCATGGCCTGAGGGTGAGTACATTTTCAGCTAATTTTCATTTTTATATTAGACTTTTATATTGCACATCCCGCTTTGGATGGAACACTAAATCTAATCAATAGCATCATTAGTTATGTTTCCATCACCCTGTTTTTATGCACATTTTGAAGTATCATAAAATGGCCTCTTGAACTCCATGCATTGCTTGCATACATCGTAAACAGAGTTTATGATGCCATTAAAGCCCTGATGCCCAGATTTTTGGGCACAGGAACAAACGTCCCTAGTGGATACGGACAAGTACAGTGGTTTAGTTTTTCAGCATCTGAGCTGTCCTGCCGAAATATTACATGGCACTATATAGGTCATTCCCTGCCGCGCTGAGAACTCGAGAGAGGAGGTGGAAGGCTGTAATGAAGGAAAAACATATTTGCGAGTGTGAACTTTCAGCCCCGGCAGGACTTCAATCAAGAATTGACACCCACTCGCAGAGCCATGTCAATAATACATAGAAACTTCACCCAGAAAATAAATGGAGTTTGATAATTTGCCATATGACTCCTACATTTTTGATTCAGAATTGATATATGCAAATGTTGTAGCTGACCTTGTTAGGGAAAGAAAAGAAAGTGCGTCTGGTAACAACCTCATTTGGGATTGCCATCTTTGAGATTCTGGGATTTAAAGTGAGGAAGAATAGAACATGTACATTTTAATATATTTGCATATTTGGTAGACAGTTTTATCCAAAACAACAATAATATTGCATTACACAAGTTTGAAATTAGCAATTAGATTTGCGCTTGCCATTTATTGTGTGCATTATGACCTGAAAAAAAAAAGTTTTTAAATGTGCCAATTGCTTAGAAATGTAATATCTGTATTCACAATGGCTTTATATGGTTTTGAAAAACAACCAAAATCTTACATCTAATGACTTTTTTAAATTATTTGACTAGACCACATTGACTACACCACATTTGACTACAAGTGCATAAGTATTGTAATATGTTTCAAGGAAATTATATATCTTTTCTTATAAAAAATACTGTATGAATTTTTGTAACCCCAGACATGTAACAACCTGAACTCACTTTGCCTTTTCATACAGAAGTCAATTTATAATATTGTACAGATTTATTTACCTCTCGATGACGTAATTTTTTGTTTTATAAAAAATGTACCCTTATGACTGGTTTTGTGGTCCAGGATCACATATTTTGGCAAAAATTAATTGCATACATTTTAAATGTGTATACAAATAATTATATACAAATATTTGTCATATGTTTATTAGAATTTCTATAGCTCAAACAGTAGAGTATGTGAATATATATTTGTTATATGCATTTCTGAATACATTAACAGCTTTATGTCACTGACCCATGGTGCGCATCCCACTTTGGATGGAACACGATGGTTGTCCAGATTTTTTTCAGATTATTTATTTGTATAGTAAGTCTGAATTCTGCAATACAGAATTAAACTACATACAATTTATTACCAAATTAACCCAAACAACTGATAATAACCTTAGCGTCAGTCACCTGCTGGTTCAGTTCGTGTTAGATGCATGACGTGGTCTTAAAAAAGCAGTATTGTAATCTCCTTACTCAAATTAAGCTCCCGTCACATCAGCCTGTGTGGGAGACTTTATCGTCTTCCTTCCTGGTGTACTCAATTCCTACATCAAGAGTTGTGTTTCTTAGAGACATAGCAGACGAGCTTAGCATAAGCCACACGGAAGAGGGATTTAGCACTCAAACGTTCAGAGATGCCTCATCGGTGCTCAGACGAACAGATAGTAGTATTTAACCTGGCTTGTGAAAATCTGTCTGAAAGTGGCATTTCTTAACGTCTCGTCACATTCTGTGTGGCAAAAAATACAAACAGAATGCTAATATGTGCAGAAGTTTAAAGGTGTGTTTAGTAATGTACCAAAGATTTAAAAAGTAGGGAGTAGACTTCATTAAAACCTTAAAGTGTAACCACACACACAAATACACACATCTCTCGGAGTGTTTTAAAGCTTCTTATGGTTTTCAGAGATGGAGGAGGGTAAAGCTAAGCTAAGTTGAAGCCAAGTTGTTGAATGTCATATTACTTGGTTTGGGCGTTTTACATTATTAATACCCTGCTGGAAAATCTCAAGTTGGTCCTGAATTTTGGAACATGGCAGCTAGTTTGTCGATGGCCTAAACTGGTAAACCACCTTGGATATCAACAAACCAGCTGCCAGCTAGACATACAAGCTTAAGATTGGCAGACCGGTTTTGGAAAGTTGTAGCTGGTCAAGCAGCTAATGACCAACTTGGACCAGCTAGAAACTAGCCACAAGCTTGAGGATTTTCTAGCAAGGTAAATAATTGCATCGGTTTCATATGCTAAGCATGTTAGTTCCAGTAATAAGATCAAACATCTTTATTATTATCTGTAGAGACTTTGTGTTTTATGTATGCGGTTGTATGTATTTTTTAGTAATAACTTTTTGATTCAGAGAAAAATAAAATAATACAATTAAATACATTAAAGTATATTAAAATAAGAATAGTGACACATTACAAGAAATGAACATTATGGACGAGATCTAAAATCACAATTGTTAGATATAAAACCCGTAATTACGAGAAATTAAGATGTTACGAAATTTGAGATTTAAATCCGATTTAAATGAGATGTAGTCACAACTGCTAAATAAAGTCGTAATTATGAGCAATAATGTTGCAATTGTCATAATGTTGCAGTTATTAAATATTTGCAATTATGAGAAAAAGTGTTGCAATTATGAGATAGTCGCAATTATGAAAAATAATGTTGCAATAATGAGTAACACGATTTTTTTTATTTGCAATTACAACTATAACAGTTATAATAAAAATGCAATTACAATGAATTTATGTTGCAATTATGAGAAATAATGTTGCAATTGTTATGAATAATGTAATTATGATATGTTGCAATTATGTGAAATAATGTCAGAATGATGAGAAATCATGTTGCAATTATGAGAAACAATGTTATTCGCTATAATGATAAATTATGAGATAGCTGAAATAATGTCGCAATTATGAGCGTTACAATATACTTTAGTAGCAATTACAAGAAATGTGACGCTAGAGTAAAAACGCGATAATGTTGGATAATGTTGTGGTCAGCTTGTTTTGTTTGTTGTGAAGAAGATTTTGGACAACTGTATATGACCCATTCTATATAAAATCAATAAAAAATTGGGTAACACTTTAAATTTTATCAGGCATTATACTAACAATAAGCAACTTTGCAGCTACATGTCAACTAGCAGCCATTAGAGTATTAGCATACTGTCTGCTTAATACCTTTTAACACTTTATCTTGGTGGGTCCACAACATACTGACTATGAGAAACTTTGCAAGTATACGTCAACTTATTCTACTAACCCTAAACCTAAGCTAACGGTCTACTCTGAGAGTTAGTAGACATGTAGGTGCAAATTAATGAGAAATAGTTGACATAGTTACAAAGGCACTTGTAGTTAGTAGTGTCTAAAGTGGACTATCAAAATAAAGTGTAACCAAAAATCCCCTCCCCCCCAAAAAATAAATAGTCACAGTTACAAAATAGTCACAAATTACGAGAAAATAAATAAATAAAATGCCCAATTATGAGAAGCAAACACCCAGTTGCATCAATAAAAGTCTCAATTACAAGAAACGAGATATAAAATTACAGTTTGTATTGTCATAATTATAATATTAAACGTATGTCTTGTTAATAATGTTGCAGTTCATGGTAACATTAATATATTTCATATTTGTTTTTCTATTACACTATGATAAACAATTTTGACCTTGCATTGCATCAAGCCTTGATGTCCAGAATCTGCTTCCTTGAGCAAAACCAGAAGCAAACCATTGCCCTGTAATAAATGACTTGTTTCAATAGTGCTTGTTTAATTTATTAAAGTAATTTTTACTGTCTTTTAAATTCAGTCTTCTGCTCCTGTCAGACCTACTGCATTATGAGTGCTTGGAGACACTGCAGAACAAATGAGAACAAGCACATACACGCACACAGAGGCACTCAATTATACGGCCTGCCTCTAGCAGCAGGACTTCATTAGCCTGTCTGTTGATGAGCTTCTACATTGTTTTGCATGCACAATCATTTTCCACAGACCAGCATTAGAGACGGATATTATCACTCGAATGTGACTTCAACAGACCCTCAAGACTCCAAATGATGGATTTTCAGTGTTTAAATGAGGATTAATGAGGACAATATAGAGAGAATGCCACATAGAGCATGCGTGCGTGTGTGTGTGTGTGCGTGCGTGCGCGTGTGCATGTATTTTATATCAAAATTTGTATTTATTTTGCATTTTGTTGATATTTATTATTATAATCATGTAATTAATATCTTAATTTAGTAATTCATTTTCTGTGTTTAGTGAAAGTTCAGAAGAGTGACCACCCGCACTGCTGGGACCCCTGTGTGAACTACTGCCATACTCAACATCCTGGTCACTGTAAGACATCGACATGGACCTCTGCTTCCAGTAACCCATCCATCTCTCAGGATTACTGCAAATGTAACTACATTAAATCATTTTTACACTATTGCCATGCTTTATGAAGATGATTTGACTAGTGTTTTATATATATATATATATATATATATATATATAGAAATTTTCACGGCTGGGCATTTCACATCAGGAAGAACATTTTCCTCATGTAGATGACAATATCCATTCATTAAGATAGGACTCCGAACATTTGCATGAGCACAAAAAGAGTTTTCCAAATTTCGCTTGTGTTCAAGTTGGTCATGCAAATTCGCACAAATTTCGCAAACAATATTTAGTATTTTAAATATGACTCTACACAATTGGGAGTTTCTCATGAGGGAGACAATTTTCCTCTCAAATTTTGTTCGTGTTCACATTGATAATGCAAACTCGCATACATTTCACAAATTATATCATTTAAACATCATTTAAGTAAAAGTCTGCATGATTAGGAGTTTAACAGGAGGGCGAAAAATTTCCCTTGTAGATTTTGCCTGTGTTTAATTGTCTTGTGTTCCAGTCATTAAATAGCAGCATTGTTTTTCACGTTAGAGCTAAATATTTTTTACTTTGTAAATTTCACTTGTGTTTCCAGTTGGTCACACAAATTCATAGAAACTTTCACAGATGATATTAAGTCATTCAAATATGAGTTCGATTAAGAGTTTGACATGAGGACAAATATGTTTCCCTTACAGATTTTGCTTGTGTTCAAGTTGGTATTGCGAATTCACTCAAAATGTCGTGAACGGTTATATAGTCATTTAAATAAGAGTTCGCACAATTGGGAGTTTCTCATTAAGGCTAAAAATGTCCTTCACAGATTTGGCTCGTGTAAAGTTGGTCACATAAATTTGTGTGAACTTTCATGGACAATATGCAGTCATTGCGCGTTTTGCATGAGGGCAAAAATCTCCTTACAGATTTCGTTAGTGTTCAAGATGGTCACAAACATTCGCAATAAAATAAGAAAAAATATTGTAATTACAAAAAAATATATTATGAGAAATAATCTAAATTTACAGTTTAAAGTCTCATCTAAAGTCACAGTTTGTCCACACAATTAAGAGTTCTGCATGAGGGTGGAAAAGCTCGCCTGGAAGATTTCTCTCGTGATCAAGATGTCCAAACGATTTTACTGCACTGGCCAACAGAAAGATGCTTGGTTTGAATGTGACTTCTTTATAACCTGTGTCATACATCAATACAGTATTGACAATAGTATTGACTTTTTTGCTATTAAATTTCAATAAACATCACTAATATTTCACTTTTATTAGATATTTCATACATCATTTTTATTCTACGCTTTTTTAGATTTTTTTTTGCTTCTGTTTAATTCACCAAAATGCCTTTTTTACTCACCAAGTCCCATTTTGTTCAAATAATCTACCTCTCTAGTTGAAGCCATCCATCTTTATTTACATGTAAAATAGCATTACGTTAATATGGAATATTATTCTTAACCCAGACATCACCTCTCAGCGGTTGCCTCAAAATCCAATTGAACGTCCCCTTAAATAACCAATGCTTAGTGCATAGATCTGCAAAGACTAGCAAGGGACCAATATAATATGGATCATTAACCTGCACTGAGCCGCTCAGTTTCTTGGACCATTGCCATCACTTTGATTTAGAACTTTTGAAATGCAGCTACACCACCTGACTTTCTCTCTCCTTTCCTCTGTTCTCTCTAGCGGTAGTCTGCACTAGCTTCTCTCCTGGGTCCACTACCACATCAGGCATGACCAGCCAGGGTTCCAGCACGCTGCCCCGGGCCGGTCCTCCCATGAGCCCACGGAACTCAATGCTAAAGAGACGACAAAGGAAAAAAGAGCACAAAAGCTCCTGTAGGTGACTTGATTGGTTTTCTGTTTGACATGGTCTAAAAGCATATTATTCAATTTCATGACATCTCATAAGTGATTGATTTGTAAACCTCTACATACTGTTAGCAGCTTTTAAATGGCTTCTCATGAAGTGACTCTACCTAACCAATTCCAGTAGAGTTCGATGTTAGCTTGTTGCTAAGCTAAAGCAGGAGCCTAAATATTCAGTCCTGTCAATCATTGCTCCATCCCATTGACAATTCGTCCAGCAACATTTCACTTCCCTAGCTCTCCTCTATCTTTGTTATTCTCCCTCTGTGTAGTACCACAATGGGGGGGGGTTGAACTCGGAGCTCATGCTGAGCATTGGGTTCGAGCTTCTGTCGAGGACAGTTTTTTTATATAATTAAATATTAAATCTGGATGTGCCGCAAACGTGTGAAAGTGATGTTGGGATGATAATATTGATGACGGCACCACAAAGTTGTAATTAGTTGAAGCTATAGTTAGTATTTTGTTGTATTATTAGTATTAGTATCTAAAC
Source organism: Gymnocypris eckloni scoliostomus (assembly GCA_027564155.1). NCBI lineage: Eukaryota > Metazoa > Chordata > Actinopteri > Cypriniformes > Cyprinidae > Gymnocypris > Gymnocypris eckloni. The sequence goes on from CM050418.1 coordinate 29,889,995, forward strand.
CAATTTATTTATCAACGCTAACACAACACTCTTAGCCCTATCACAAAACACAGTTAACACATATATTGAGTAAATAGTCTACTTTTATTCAATTGATTTTATTATTTTGTATCTATCATTTAAAAAAAATGTCAGTAGAGATGTTAGCATGTTGCTAAGATAACAACACAAAGCACTGCTGTACAACACATTTTTTGCATATAGTGAATTGTTCATCTATTATTTTTTATACTTAATTAGGGAATAATTCTACTTTTATCTCACATAAATTGTCCATCTTGGATGTTGTATAGATTTTGGAATAAAGTTTAGCTTTAAAGGGCCATTCACACATAAATAAAATTTGTTTAACCGTTGCCCTTACATCTTGCGCCTTTTGCAGCATCTCAAACCTGATGTGGCGTTCAACAAAACAAACAAACCTGTATCTCTAAAAACACATTCTTTGTGAACAGCCCCTTAATGGATGAAATCCAGTTGCTTACATTTATGATATTTCTATGGTGATTTTTTTTTTCTTCTCTGTTTAGCTGTGTCTTTAGCCTCAAGTTCTGTGGGCCCTGGTGGTCAGATCATCCACACCGAGTCCAGTGAGGTCACTCTGAGAGGAGACCCTCTAAATGGGTTTGGGGTTCAGCTGCAAGGTGGAATATTTGCGACAGAGACCCTCTCTGCACCCCCTCTTATCCGCTTCATAGAACCGGACAGCTCGGCTGAAAGGTACGTCCCAAACATTAACTCTACCATGTACACAAAATAGCCATCCATGCTCACTCAAGCACATATAAACACACTATAAAGTGACACAATGGACTGAGATTCCATTGAAAATGCAAGCAGATCTTGTAACGATATCAGTATTTTTTAAATGTGTGCCTTATGACAGAGTCAAGCTGGAAGTGATACTACCTCAGAATCTGGGTCAACACTCAGCAGGAAACACACACTGCAAAAACATCACGCCTTTTATCAGCTACGTTTAATTTAAGAGGTTGAAATGTGTCTTTGTCACACTTTGTGCGCTTAAAGGGAGGGATATGTTTAGGAAGGGTCTCCAAAATGAAACTCAGTATGCTGGAAAGATACAAATGAAAACAAAATAATCTCTTTAACATCCCAAATGCTTTTTCCTAGACAGCAATGAGATTAAATGGAGAGCAGATGGATCCTCTTTTTTATCCTGAGAAAAAGCCACCAGTAATCTCATTTCACATATAGTTTCACAAGAGCTCTCAATAATGTCTCAAAGTGCACTTTCCAAGATACCAAAGATTTCAATTAGTCAGAAATCTCAATATTAACTCTAACATTTCTTGTCAGATTCTTCAGAGACCAAATTATGTGCTCTATGCTATTCACATTCAGCTTATAGCACTAAACTTTTACTGTATGTGAACAGTCTCATTTGGGTATCTTTTTATTTGACCAAAGGACTTTAAGAAGAAACATCTTGTTGATACTTACTTTTGCAAACTATAGCATTTAACTTTTATGTCAAAGATAGACTCGTTTGTGTCTCTCTTTGTTGGGAGAATTTTAGAAGACACAACTGAAACTAAGTTTTCATGGCAGTTGCTTTTTTTTACTGTAGCGCTAAACTCTTACTGTATGTCAATAATTTTCTCATGGGTCTCTTTGAATTTGTCTGAAGAAATTGTAGCAACATGTGAAACCAACTACAAAGGTACTATTTCAGCTGTTTTGCTAACATTTGGCTAGCATTTTGCGAACTATAGCTCTAAGTTCTTACTGTATGTCAACAACTGTCTCATCTTTTTATTCAAGCTTCTTTTTTATTTTTGCCTTAAACATCTGAGGCTAGGTTGATACAATCACACACTCTTTCCAAAGATATGTCAGCAAACCCAACAAAAATAAAAGCCTGAATGGAGCCAAACTCAACATTTTACTGTATTTGCTGTCAATGGATGGGACCCTAAATGAACTTTCCGTGCATGTTCAGATTTGTAATTGTCCGTTTCTGTTTGTTTTTGTAGCTCCGTGCGTGAGTCATTCCTGTTGTGAGATTGTTGTAGCATGAAGCGAGTGATCTGATGTGTGTTGAGCTGTGTTGTACTGTGGCAGTGTGTGACATTTGTGGTGTTTGGGCTGGAAGTCATTACATGTCAGATCAGTTGTTCTCTTTCATATACACATGGTTTCCTATAGTGACACTGGGCTTGCATATAGAAACCTGAGAAAACAATACACTTACTGTAAATCATGCATTTTTGTAGTTGTGTTTGATAAAATCAGTTTTCAGCCAGACTTTTGTCTGGTCCACTTTTCACATTATTTTGACCAGGAACGACCCATTTAAAAGGATAGATCACCTGAAAATGTTAATTATGTCATCATTTATGAATGTTGGTAACCAAACTGTTGATTACAGCAATTGACATCCATATTATGGAAATAAATTCTATGGAAGTCAATGGCTACTCTCAACTGATTGGTTACCACATTCTTCAAAATATATCTTTTTTTTGTGTTCAACAGTAGAAATAAATTCATACAGGTGTGAAAACTTGAGGGTGATTAAATGATGGCGATTTTTATTTTTGTCTGAACTATCAATTTAAGGGGTGTTTGGACTGACAGTGATTTAGTCGCTGGAGGAAGGGAACATGAGTTTTTAATCCTTCTGTCTTGTCTTGATTGGCAGGTGTGGGCTTCTTCAGGTTGGAGACAGAGTTTTATCCATCAACGGAATTCCAACAGAAGACGGAACACTGGAAGAGGCCAATCAGCTGCTCCGGGATGCTGCTCTGGCCAATAAGGTCACGCTAGAGATTGAGTTTGATGTAGCAGGTTAGTCAGGTTTCACGTTCACCACCAAGCTCTTAAAACACAAATTGCTGCATTTTCCACCAAGTGTCCCCAAGACATGAATGTGTCACTTTATTTTCAGTTTTCATTGGTATTTAATTAAAAATAAGTTGCAATCGTGTTTGCACTTGGCCTTAATGTTGTTTTTGTTGGATTGCCAGAATCTGTTGTGCCTAGCAGTGGAACATTCCATGTGAAGCTGCAGAGGAAACGAGGAGTAGAACTGGGCATCACGATCAGTGGTAAGACCACACTGTTAATTTGCAGTGGTTTAGTTTTGACATCAAGGATCTGGGGATCTTGTTCATTTAATTTGGTCAACATTGCAACATATTTTGGTAAGAACTGCCCACGTAGATAAGAAGAAAAACATATTTACTCAGGCATCGCAGCTTTTAGTTATCTGTCTCACAATAACCTGCAAAGGATTTGAAACAAACATTTTCAGTGCAATTTCTTTTGCTAAGAAATTGAATATTAACATCTGCACTTGGCACCATTACGCATGTAATGTTTCCTGATAATTTGGATAATAATCTGATTCACTAATCATAATTATAGCCAAGCAATAGTTTGTGGTAATAGATTAAATGTATGCAAAATAGTCTTATATTATTGTAATATTTACACAAATATCTTAAAATATTGTTCACAAATACAATTGTTCAAAGTTAAACCAAGTCACTTTGATGCTACTTTGTTTTAATAATAATAATAATAGTAATAATATGCGTACACACTAAATCAAATGTTTTAATGTTTTTGAAAGTCTCCTATGCTCACGAAGGCAGAATTTGCTTAGTTAAAAATAAAAAAACAGTGATATTGTGAAATATTATTACATTTTAAAATAACCGTTTAAATAATTGTATATATAATATGTTAATATATAAATTGTAATATAATTTAATATATAATATGTTAACATATATAAAGCATATGTACAGTTTAATATATTCTATATGTGTATATATATATATATATATATATATATATATATATATATATATATATATATATATATAGCTTTGATATCAAATGTTACTATGACTTGTAGTGATTAAAAGAAAAACAAATACTATAGATGAATGAGCAATATCAATGTTTGAAGTGGGCCGGTACGCAACAGTACGCAGTACCGGCACTTCTATATTTTAGGCTTTAGAGTACCTGCACTTTTTTGTGTGTATCGGCACTTCTGACATGTTGCCGGTACTCAGAGTAAAATCGTCAGGGTCTGAGTGATTAGGCTATATGATCCCATATATGATTAAAAATGATATTGCAACTATGTAAATCACACTACCCAGGTGAGATCACCTCACATCTCGACCAATCAAGGTTCAAGGTTTCTTTATTCTTCACATACTAAATTAAACAGGGTATAATCAGAAGTGAAATGTAAATCAAGTCAGGTCCGTTCAATGGACAGTGCAAAAAAAAAAAAAATTATAATTAAATAAAAATAACACAACACAAGAGCATATATATAAATATAGGTAAAAAAAGAAGAGAAATAAAGAGTAAAATGTGCAATAGAATAAAAAGTGCAAAACAAATAAGATGTGCAAACCAGTATACTGGGACTTAATAAATAGTAATATGAACAGGGATGTGCAAGAGGAATGTGCAAACGGGTTGTACCGGCTATGTACACATAGCAGCAATATGGATGATGAGAATATGAATGTTTTGCAGTTAATAATTTGAGTCTTGTAAATGTTATGAAACTGAGTTTGTGTTAAGGAGCCTGATGGCCTGAGGAAAGAAGCTCCTCCTCAGTCTCTCAGTTTTTGCCATCATGCTCCTGAAGCGCTTGCCAGACTTGTGCTAATTTGTATTTACATTTTTTATTTAATTATTGATTGTTTGATTGATTGTGGCACTATATATGCATTGTGAATTATTAGAAAAGTACTTATTTAAAATAAATAAATAATTAAATAGGGGAGGGGATCGGGTGAGTACTGGCACTTCAAGCACTGAGCAAGTGTAAGCAAAGTGTTACAGTATTGATGTCTTGTCATTTAAGTCAAATTTATGCAAGTTTTCTTTACGATTACTACTTTTGCTTTATTGTTAATGTAAATGTTATGTTTTCACCCCCCCCCCCCCCCAAAAAAAAAGAAATGAATCTAAATCTTTTTGGGGGGAGATTTTAAGATCCCTCTCTCCCTGGCCTATTTTACCATTCTCGGTTTTGCTTCTCAAACTCACCAAGAAGCAGTTAAACTTTATATCCCCGAACGCACAGAAAATAAACCCAAACAAATGTTCTGATATCCACTCCGGTCATTAAACATGTCTGCGTATGGGTTTCCCTGACAGAGCGTGTTCGTATCCAGACCACCCGATACAGGGCTTCCTGTCTCGCGTGTGTCATAGTGTTACGCTGATCAACAGAGCCTCCTTTTTCTGAGGAAGTGTTTACGCGGCTCTCGCAGGCATTCCGTGGGCTTGTTTACTTGGGTCTGTCTGGCTTCTTTCCATCTGACGTTCCTCTAAAGCTTCTTTATGACATAAACACTGAGGGATCATGGGCCATTAAACTTGTATTATACTTGCATGAGGGCTGATATGAATCACAGGCTTTGCATTTGTACCACATTCACTCCATCCATTAGTAAAAAGACCATTTCTGTCAGATTCACTGCTTGAATGTTTAAACGCAATTCTTATCTTATCCTTCAGATGTCTAAAACATCAGATTTGAACTGAATCTCCTGCAGGAACAACAAAGCTCAACTGTTCTGACAGTATATATATATATATATATATGTCATGTAATTAGGTTCATTTGACTGTAATAACTGTTGACTGGCTGAAAACAGACGTGGTAGTTTCAAAAACCACATATCACCTTTTTTTAAATGTACACACACACACACACACACACACACACACACACACACACACACACACACACACACACACACACACACACACACTTATGAAAGCCAAAGCCACTGGATGCTGGGAGTTTTTACACTTGTTATTGAATTCTGCTCTTAAAATGTTTTATTCCATCTGTGCAAAATATTCTCTCTGAATGTCTGGCTCACGCTCATGCTGGATCCAAATAAGCGTTTCCATTTTTACCTTGAAACCGTATTTGTGGGGGGGTGTTTTAGTGTGTGTGTGTGTGTGTGTGTGTGTGTGTGTGTGAGATATGCTGAAACACTGTACAGTTGATGTGTTTTCCCATCTTTCTACAGCCAGTAAGAAATCAGGAGAGCCTCTTATCATATCTGACATTAAAAAAGGCAGCATGGCACACAGGTATGAACACACTTAACAAATCTGGCAGAAACACTTAGGAATGGATATGTTCATGAGCATATAAATATGCTTTCTTTCTTCTAACCCTTTTAAAATTCATTTTTGCATTTCATATAAAAATGCTTTTACTCTTAGAAATATAAATCCCTTTATTGTTTTATTTTACAGTTTTGCCTTCTAAAATATAAATCCCTATTATTTTATAACATCACTTTTTTACGTTATGTTTTATTTTATTATTTTATTTCTAATATAAATATTTTTATTGTGTTTATATTAAATATAACATTTTATGAGCATTATTATTTTATTACATTTATATTTTTTATTATTATATTTATTTAATTTTTCCTAACCCAAAAATCCTATTTTTGTAATCTCTTTTATATATATATTTTGTTATATTTGTTATTTTACTTACCCTTATACATTTATATGTATAATATCAATTATGATATTATAATTATCATATTTGGAATATGTAAAATAACAACTGAAACATGTCTGATGCTGAAATATTTCACATATTATACTTATTATAGATGCAGTAGCAAAATGTTAAATATGTATTTGTTATATCCTGCAGAGGGAGACAAACTCCATATATATTTTACTGTATAATTGGTAGTGTGCTCTCTTTTGTGCTTTTTAATATAAAATCAATATTTTATAGCCAAAAGTATATATATATATATACATATTTGAGAATGTGTTTATATTCTTGTTTTGTCTCTTACGAGGGTCATACATACCTATTCTTGTTTGTTGAAAAATCTCTTGCAGAAAGTCAAGTACACACTTAGCTGTTGGCTCACTCCACAGAGGTGTTCAGTGTTTGTTTGTGAGACTGAGGCGCGTTTCATGGTTTCTTCCTGCAGAACAGGAACTCTGGAGCCCGGAGACAAGCTGCTGGCCATAGATAACATCCGTCTGGAGAACTGCTCCATGGAGGACGCCGTCCAGATCCTTCAGCAGAGCGAAGAGCTGGTCAAACTCAAAATCCGCAAGGATGAGGACAACTCAGGTGTGTGTGTGACCTGCAGCTTCAGAACCTGCCCAGAACCTGTGAAGGTCGTATTTCACATTTAAAAGGAAAACACAGGACATTGGGTCATATAGGGGGCATCATTTTGCACTGTGATATCATTTTCCTCCCATTATTTGCTAAATTCTCATTATTGTAATACATTTGTGTTTCGGAGTTTTGAGTTTCTGTTGATATCTCAATATTCTCTAATGATTTTCATTAGAGATTCACGCGGTTATAATTCATTAATGAAAAGCACTTTTCTTTTAAATTAATCTCAGCATAAATTAAAAACTGCATATATTATCATGATAAGAGTTTAATATTTAAATAATATAGTATAGTACATTATTATCCTCATTACATACATTGCATAAAAATTTTCATAGTTCTATAAATAGGCTTTATTTATGCAAAATAATGTTTAATAGCATTGTTTTTTATTTATCTTATGTATGGTAATTTTAGACTATTATAAATGGAAATCATTTTGTTATTTAATAATTATCATGATAAAGTTTTAACATTTTTCTCATTCATCATTACATTTTTGATCAGTTATGTTTCCAAACGATAAAGGTTAAAACAAAATAAAAATAAAATCATGGTTTATAAGTAACTATTACATTATCATCCTCATTATGTAGGCCTACATAAAACATTTGTGGTCCACACATACGCTTTCTTTATGCAAAATACAATATTTTATATAATTAGAAATATATTTTATTGTTGTATTTGGTTGTTTTTGTCTCTCAGAAATATACTTTTTTTATTTTAAATTGCCATTTGTTACTTTTCATCATTTATATTGATAAATATATAATACAAAAAGAAAATGTAAATATGTTTAGTGTTTGCCTTTTAGAAATATAGTTTTAAATGTGAAATATGACCCAGTTGGCTAATCCAAGTTATTCCAAAATCAATCAGTCAATCCAAAATAAAATATCCAACCCTGTTTTGATTTTAAACATCTAATTTGGAAATCACACTGAAAGCTTTGAAATGAAAATGTATTTGTTTGATCTGTATTGCAGCGCCAAGAGTGAATCAAGAGATAATGTAAACACCGAGCTCTTCTGTTCACTCTGTTAAACTATTAATTGAATATTCATAATATGTTGATATGAATGCGTGTCAGTTGAATCTAGTGTCCTCAAAATGATATGTGACAGCAGAAGCATGTCCTCTGTTCAGACGAGCAGGAGTCGTCTGGCTCTATCATCTACACGGTGGAGCTGAAGCGCTACGGCGGCCCGCTGGGCATCACTATCTCCGGCACCGAGGAGCCCTTCGACCCCATCATCATCTCAGGCCTGACCAAGAGGGGTCTCGCTGAGAGGTGAGCCACGGGACACAGACCCACCCTAAACCTCCCCATACGGGACGCCAAACACCGAGCGGAGCGATGTTACAGAGCTCAATCAATCTAATCTCACCAGCACGACTCAGTTCATCATGCTCGGCAGGAAATTGTCTGTTTTTTCACATTTAGTGTATTTGGTTTCCCATATCCACAAGTATCCACCTCAGCTGCCCTCAAACTAGATCCACTCATGCCGCCCTCTATCTGTCTGACTCGTAAGTATTTACATAACTATCAGGGACAATAATAATAGTAGTAATAATAATCTATAATAACAATTTAAAATAATAATAACAATTTAAAATAATAATAATAGCAATTTATAATAATTGTAATTATATACAAATAATAATTACAAATAAATATTAATCAAAAATAAAGGATAATATAATCATTTGAAAATATCTAAATCATAATAATAATAATAAATGGTTATGTGAATAAAATCAGTCAATTTGTAATTATTGATTACTCATAATTAACAGTAGTAGTAGTAGTAGTTATAATAATAATAATAATTATAATAATCATTTTAAAATCCATACTAATAATTTAAGAAAACCTGTCAATTTTTAGGTATTGATTATTCATAATTACCAGCAGTGGTAGTAGTAGTAATAATAATAATCAGGGTATTTCAGCAAAATGTTAAATATTTCAACGAATAAAACCAGTCAATTTGGAATTATTGATAACTCATAATTAACCGTAGTAGTAATAGTAGTAGTAGTAGTAATAAAATTAAGGTATAATTAAAAGTCATTACGTTTAATTAAAAGTTAAAAGTCATTAAATATTTTTATTTGAATAGAATACTTATATTGTGTTTACATTTTGTATTATTAATAATAATGATAATACTAATGCTTATGTTATATAATTATTTTATTAGCATTCTTATGGATTAAATATTGTTATAACTAGTCATTATAAATATTGTTATAAATAGTTCAAAGGATAATAGTTTATTGTCATATTAAAAAACAATTATATTATTATTATTATTAGTAGTAGTAGTATATAGCACAAGTCATAATGCTTTTATGAATGGTTTTTGTCATTTGTTGATGTTGATAGCCCTGCTAGAGTTTTATTCTCATAACTCTGTCCAGTTCGGTTTGCAAGCAAGCGGCGTCTGTGATTCTAAAATTACATGCCAGGTTCTCATTCAGTAAATGGGTTATTACATGTATTTGCTTATCCTGATTAAAGGCAGTCTTCTGTATGAATTGACCATTAAAGACTCTACCACACACACACACACACACACACACACACACACACACACACACACACACACACACACACTCACATACACCTACCTACTAATGTAGGCCCCAAATATGCAATCCTTCAAAGTTCATTCAGAAATACAAAGTTGTTTCTTCAGTTCTGGACACTTTGTGTCTCTGGTGTCGATTTGGGAAGTCTGTTTTAAGAAAGTTAATTGTCCACAGCTGAAGAAGCACTTAAGCGTTTATGATTGTGTGGTTGTTGTCTGTTCTCACAGGACTGGAGCCATTCACGTTGGCGATCGTATTCTGGCCATCAACAGCGTCAGTCTGAAGGGGAAGCCGCTCAGTGAAGCCATACACCTGCTGCAGATGGCAGGAGAAACCGTCACCCTCAAGATCAAGAAACAGACCGACTGTACGTCTCTAACTATACACAACTGTAATAGTCCTAAAATAGGCCTCATTTTCTTTTTGGAGAAAAAATACGTATATTTTGTTTATATTTTCATAACATATAATATAATAGATTTATCTCCTCGTTACCCCCATTTTGGAGTCTTCTGGTTATTTAAAAGGATAAATTAACATATAAGATTATAAATATATATATAATTATAAAATCATTATATAGTATGTAAATCATCAGTATTATTATGATGATGATCATGAATGTTGTTAGCATTCATATTATCATTGTTATAAAATATGAATTGACTACTAACAGTAGTAGTACTATTTGATAAAATACTCTATTAATGAATATAGATTTGCCACAATATAATATATACACATTTAATGAATTAAAATATTCATTATAATATTAATTTACATATTAATTGATTACTCGTAATTAGTAATTGTAGTATTTGATAAGATACTGTATTAGGGAAAGTCTTTTGTCCCAATTAAAGTGAATATATGCAAATCTAGATTTAAAAAATGTATTTCTATTAAAATAGTAATTGTTTGACTACTCATAATTAGCAGTACTAATAAATAAATAAATTAACTGACAGTTGCAAGGTTGCAACAAAAAGAACTGTATGCAATTAGTGGTCCTAAATTATATATATATATAGATAGATAGATAGATAGATAGATAGATAGATAGATAGATAGATAGATAGATAGATAGATAGATAGATAGTTTGTGTTTTTAATGTAAAATAAATATAATAATAATAAAAATGTATATAATATATTATAATATACATTTCACCCCCATTTTGGCTATTCGATTAATGAACAACTTTCCCCCTATTAATTGTAATAAATATAATTTATATGCATTTTCTATACATTGATATGAAATAATTATTTATAATTTATAATATAATTAATTATAATCAATTATAGGAATTGTGCCAAAATGTTTTCACTAATAGAGTAGCTTTCGATAATCAAATTATAATCAATCATAAGTTTTTATAAATCATATGACTTGTCACCTACATACTGACTTATTGCTAAATGATCTGTATTAAAAATGACATCAAGGTATTTAGTATTTTACACAAAACACCTGTTTTTATTTACATACATGCATCCGAATCTGTTTCCTGTTGTTATTCTGTTAACATCATATTTGATATCATTCCCCTTCAGCTCCAGATGATAAAAATAAAGAGAACGATCTGGATAACGAGCTCAGTGATAATGAGGATGAGATGACCGACTCGCAGAAGACCAATAAACTGTCGGACATTTATTCCACCACCATCCCCAGCGTGGATTCGGCCATGGAGTCATGGGACGGCTCGGGAATCGACGCTGGTTACAGCAGCCAAGGTGAGTGCACTCTTCTCACGACGGGCCGATATTCGTGATATCTACTGACAGCCTCGGTGAAACATGACCTGATGCTCCTCCGAAGGTGCCTACACCCATCAGGCCGCTGGGATTGCGCTACACCCGCATGAGTGGCGTAACAGCAAGCAGAGGAGCAGCACGCCTCCTCCGTCCCGCCGCAAAAACTACCCCTTCAGTGACGGAGGATTCAGTGAAGACGACTGGGACAAAGCTGCCGGGTGAGACAGGACGCTGTACACAAGAGAAATAGAGGATGGAGTGTTGTTTTCAGTGCTGTTATTATACAAATAAAGCTTTTTGGTGATTGAAGTAAAGCTGAAAAATATAGAAATATTAGATGAAAAACGTAAATTTAATAAAACGTCATTTATTTCAGTTTTTTTTTTTTTTTTTTTAGTTGTGTTGTGTTGTGTTGTTTTTTGTTTTGTTGTGTTGTTTAGTTGTGTTGTGTTTTATTTATTTTTTTTTTTTTTTTTTTTTTTTGGAAAATAAAATAAAATATCCTATGTCAAAGTACTGTATTAAAATTACCAAAATTTGAAAGTTATAATTTCAAAATGTATAAACGCTACACATAAAAATTATAAACTCTACACATAAAAATGGCTGGAACTTAAAGATTTTAGAGTTAATATGTTTTTACATGTCTGTATATTCTAGTCATATAAAGAACTGAAATAAATTAAATATTTGTTGTTTAAATGCGTTTTTGCGTTTTTGTTTTTGTATGCATTTTTGTAAAATGCTTATTTGTTATTTCCATTTACTATAAATCAGTCTTATTTTGTAAGTATTTTATTTAAAGCAGAATCAATTATCGGGAAAAAAACAGTATGTATTTTTTTATAGAAAATTCAAGTTGTTTGTTTGTCACACAAGTTCTATCTAAAATATTTTGTATTCATACATGTATGTATGCATGTATGCATATATAAATATATATGCATACATACATACACAAACATTGTTAATTATGCTAAAAACGGTCAATAATAATTCAGAATATTAATAAAAACTATAATAGAATATAAATAATCAAAAATTAACACTAATTGTTACATTTAAACTTTTGCCGTTTTACTCTCAATTTTTTTTTTTTTATGTCTAGCTTTCTACAACCTAGCAGTCTTTTAATAAAACATCTTAACAACCAATTATCAGTGCATTAGCAAGAACATTATACTTCTAGTTGAATAAAATGTTCGATTATTTTAGTTTTAATGCATTATTCTGAATTAAACATGATGAACCACCACTCATGAGGGGAAGTTTTAATATAATAGCAGTTCTTCAGGCCTTCAGTTTCTCTCACAGCATGCTCCTCTCCACCGAGCCTTGCGGTCCGTCTTAATGTGCCAAGGCTGGTGCCAGAGAGCCGGATGTGGGTGCCAGCTGAAGTGCCTCATGCCTCATTGGCTGTAATGTGTGCGTCTGCCACAGATACAGCAGCCAGCCGCATGCCGATGGCCTCATGATGGAGCAGGAGGACAGTTTCTGGTGCCAGGCCCTGGAAGACCTGGAGACCTGCGGCCAGTCCGAGCTCCTGCGCGAGATCGAGGTAAACCACTTGATGCATTAAACACAATCACAAATTAATTAAATATGATAAATGAATATGTTAATGGACCTTTTTTACATTTCAAGAAGCGGAAGTCGTCATAGTTCAATAAACAAAATGACAAAGGATTAATTACTGTTGTTAAAAGAGAAAGATCTAAAATTTTCACTTACAAACACTCAGCTATGTGTGTATGTATTTTGTTTTTGAAAAATAATGTATATTCGTGCTGTCAAATGATTAATTGCGATTAATCGCATCCAAAATAAAAGTTTTTGTTTAAATAATAAATGTGTGTGTACTGTGTATATTTATTATATATATATATATATAAACAAACACATACAGTATATATTTAGAAAATATTTAAATGTATATACATTTAATAAATTCTTATATTTTATATTTTATCTAAATATATTTAATATATAAACATAACATACTTTTCTTAAATATATACATGCATGCGTTTGTATTTATATATATATATATATATATATATATATACATAATAAATATATGCCGTACACACAAATATTATGTAACAAAAACTTTTATTTTGAGGTGATTAATCACGATTAATCGTTTGACAGCACTAATATAATATATATATATATTTTGTGTGTGTGTGTGTGTGTGTGTGTGTGTGTGTGTGTGTGTGTGTGTGTGTGTGTGTGTGTGTGTGTGTGTGTACAAATAAAAGTAAAATAACAAAGAGTAGTCATATAAATGTGCATTAAATAAAAAAAATATTGAACAATACATTTACAATTTTAGTAACTGGAGTTGCACAGTCTGTGAAAAGTCTGGACAAATTATGAAATAAAAAAAACATATATGTAAAAATTATGGAAAAAGCATGAATAAAAACAAAATGAAATATAAATATTCGATGAAAAACTTCAAACTTTCAAAAATGTCAAACTTTTAAAATTCAAACTCAGATTTTTGTTTAAGTTAAAGTACTAAAATTCTGAAAAAAAAAACTAAATATAAATATTTCAAAGTAACTAAAACTAATAGAAATGGCAAAGCTCATAACAAAAATGCTAAACCTTATCCTAAAATTACAACGAAATCTAAAAAATACAAATATATAAATTTTGTTTAAATATTCGAATTTATTTTTATATACATTTTTACTTATCTGTATATCTAGTCAAATAAATTATATTTGGAATATTAGTATTTAAAATGTCAGAACGTTTTGTAAATTGTTATTTTTTTCCATTCATGTGAAAGCAATCTCATTTATGTTTGAACATTTTGATTAAGAAAACAGACAATGAATTATTCGGTTTTAAATCCTTCTTCATCGTACGTATGTACTTCAAAATGTATCTGTCATTTTAAAAGAAGAGAATAAAGAGAAAGTGTAGAAAATTGTTATCAATATATATGTAATCAGCCACAAACAATATACAAAATACCAGTATTGTTCTACTTTTTATAGAAAAGTCATGTTGTTTGCCTCAAGGTAGGAGGACAATTTTATTTGTTTTTTTATAATTAATTTAACTTGCGATTATGTATTCTTTGTCTTTAAATGTGTTAAATAATATAATAATAACTAAAAATCATACAAAACATGGGTCAAAACCTCTTTGGAGTTCAGCAGTTGAGCAATGCAGTCCCAGTAAATTATGTAATATTGTGTAGTCTGCCGCGTCCTCCACGACTGAGCACTTAAATCTAGCTTGCAAGATGAGGAATTGTTTCCGTGAAAGGTACAGCACATTTTTTTGGCCTGTGTTTGTACAATTACCTTATTTCCATAATTCCTGTAGTGAGTCGAGTGCTAAAACACCACAGACAGTGAATGCAAATATACACCGCCACCGCATGTCATTCTTGTGAATTCCCTTTTTTAAGTTCACCAATCACTAATCTCATGTTACCACAAAATCAGTATGTTCTGCAAACTGAATTATGGCTCATTTCACGCCTGCTTGCTCAAAACAATGAGCTCTGTTCTTACACAACCAACCGAGGAGAGTTACGAAAGCATGGGAAGTGTTTTTTATCAGATGTTTGATGACACTGGCTAGCAATGTCAGCTATGGATGACATGTTTTTTCATCGATACTCGACTTTCTGTTTTCCGTGGAACACTAAATGGGATGTTTTGTCCAGTCCTGGCACTCGTCAGTAGTGCATGGTATATTATAGCAGTGAATCAAGTTTTATGAAGCCGCGCGGTAGCTTTGTGTGAGCAACATACTGAAATTTAAATATAATTTGCATCCACGTTTATTCAAACACTAAACCTGGGCTAAGTGGAAGAAGAGAAGTTGACAAACCAGACTGAATTAAAATATTTTTTTACTGGGAACAATAAATTATGTAAACAATGTTCAGCACAACACAAAGGTTAAGAGAATTGCTGCTTTGTGGTTTCTGAGGGACTTTACAGAAGTATCTGTTGTAGTTACGTTCCCAAAATCAAGTATTACTGTAAATGCAAGCCAGGACAAATCTCAAATTATGTCATGAAGGCGTAACGGGCTGCAGCTTTCCAAGTAATCTGCAATTTCTTGTTCAAAAGTAATTTCATAAGCGCAGATCCACGCTGATCCTATGTTTCTTGGATTGAGTTAGTATATTGAATTACAGCTTCAAAGAGTCACAAAAGCCGGAACTCATAATTAACACACATTTCAGTCGCAGCTTATTGGAAATAAATGGATCTGGAGCTCATTAAAGTTAAGTGAGGATGGGCTTCACGTCCTCTGGTTAATAGGGTTTTATTAAATGAGACAATTGCTTAATGAGAGCCTAATCAGTGGAGAGCTCTTAACGAAAGCCTTTCACATGACAGGAGTTCTCCGCACTGGGGAACGTTGGCTTGTGAGACTGCAGGAATCAATGTTTTTGGTTGTGTTCCACTCGTAGGCGTCAATAATGACAGGCAGTGCCCTGAGTTTGGGTGTGGAGGGGGGAAAGGCCCACGGTGAGATGGTCAACCAACCTCACCTCAGCCCTCTGAGAAAAGCCCCGCATCTCCTCAATGAAACCAAGAACAAGAGCACGCTCCGTATGTCCGAGAAGACCTGGGAGTCACGGAGGATCAAAGAAGAGATCCAGGACATCCTGTCGCCCACACCGTTTGAGCTGCACAAGGTGGGCAAAGTCACAGCATCAGTTGAACACACAGTATATGGATTCAAGTGTTGGTCAGCATGGTTGGTATTAGTAACCACTGGGAGTATTAATTTTCTCTGAAAATGTCCCTGGGAAAAGGCAGGGAGATGCATCTTTCACTTCTCATTGGTTAATACTGTAGGTGTTTTTTATGTGGTTTAGCGTGACATTTTGTTTTTCAAACTCGAGTGTTATTTTTCGCTGTAGATACTTCATGAAGTTCATGCAAAACCAGTAAATTATGATATGAACAAGTCTGACGCTTCAGCATAACTATGATTTATTTCCAAGGAAAACTGATATATCTGGGGAGTTGCTTTGACGTTTTTGTTTTGGAGTTTTGCGTGTTTGTTTTGTTTTGCATTGCTTTTGTTTCACTTTGCTTTATTTCTTTTAGATGATAACTGACATGTCCTTGCTTTGACATTTTTTTTTTGTGCTTTGGAGTTTTCCTTAGTTTTGTTTTGCTTTGCTTTGTTTATTTGTTTATGTATATTTCAGATGGCAACTAACATGTGCTTGCTTTGATTAATTTTTTTCTCTCTTTGGAGTTTTGCTTTGCTTTTTTATTAAGTTTTTTTATTTAGTTTTTTTGTTTTTGTTTTTTTGCTTTGGTTTTTGTTTTACTTTGCTTTCATTATATTGGGGGGGAAAAAACTAATATCCCAGGAGTTGTTTTAACAATTTTGTTTTGGAGTATTTTTATAGTGTAGTTTTGTTTTATTTATTTATTGATTGAGTATTTTTTTGTTTTTCATTGATTTGCTTCATTTTTTGTCTTGTTTTTATGATATTTGCTTTGTTTAGTAGATGCAAATGAATAACTGCATACAGTTTTGGAAAATCATCTTTGAAATAAGATTAATTTACTTGAAAATGTATTGCATCAGATATTAAGAGTATAATATTTTGCATATTTGTTTCTCCCAATTTTTCTACTGGACAACATGACAAAAAATTACAATTATATTTAATTACATTTTTTATTCAAGATAGATATTGTTTTTTATAGCCGAATTACTTATTTTTATGTGAACATTTCTTTTAAGACTTCAAGATAATTTGCTGAATATATTTAGAATAAATTAGCTCATGGTTGAATTGTTCAATTAATTGTGTTACACAATACAGGTGACTGTGATGAAAGACCCAGAGAGTGATGACTTTGGATTCAGCGTATCGGACGGTTTCTTGGAAAAGGGTGTTTGCGTGAACATGATCAGAGCTGAAGGTCCAGCGGACCGTGCTGGACTCAAACCCTACGATAGGATCCTTCAGGTGCCTCTTCTCAGATCACCACTCGCTGGTTTCCCAGCATCCCCTCCTTTTCCCAGCTATATGATCTGCACACCATGGTTAAATATAAACTCACTCTGAGAGGGCCAGAATGAGGTATGAGAGCGTCAGTAGGCCTTTAACTCCGAGAGAACAAGTAAAAAAGTGATTTGACTGGATCTTCGGCATGGCTGCACAGCACTTGTGGTCAAATCTTAGCAAGTGTCCCCCTCTCTCTAATCTGCCACACTTCACTGGCTGTGGAAATTATTACATTTGTGTAAAGATTATACTTAACAGCTGTCGTGTGTTAACCACATTTGCAGCCAAAGTTGTAGGTGGTTGCTTTACGGTGTCTGATTTTGTTTGTTTGTTTCCATATTTAATAATGGTTGAAAATTTCAGAACAAACTGGTTCAGATTAAGCCCTTACAAAGTTGAAGTTACATTAACATTAGTATGATGAAAATCACTGTACAGCCACAAATATTTGACCAAAGTTGCTAAAAACGTAGTCTATAAAATCATAAATAAAATGATGTAGAACACTGAAGCCATGACATTTTTGAAAAAAAATGTATTCAAAATATTTTGTCATTCAATTCTTATAAACATGTTTTCATCTAAAGATAGTTTATACAGTTTTATTTTTTTAAGTCAAAACCAAGAAGTTGTAATACTCATGATTTGATGTTTGTTTGTTTGCTTATTAGCTTTTTTTTGTTGTTTGCACTTTTTTGTGCATTATTTAAGAAAAAGTTTGATTTAAAATATTTTGTCCTAAAAATAGCCAAATTCTGATGATTAGCATATGCTAATGAATGCTAACATCAGTGTTATTTATAAACTATTATAGTATTCATGCATCTTTTGAATGTATTTATTGTTTTGTTATTTTCAGTTTTCATTTTAATTGTAGTATTAGTAATAGTTATGTGCTTTTGTCACTTTTTTATCCTTTTTAAATACATTTCCTTTTAGCTTTATTTTTATTCCAGTTTCTAGTTACATTTTGGTACTTATTTTGTTTCACTTAGCTGTTGGAGAATTCAAAATGTAATTTGTAGACTCTTATACTAAACGATGCTAAACAAAGTAGGCCCTTCATAAAGATGTTGCCATTTATAATTATGTAATTAATCTTAAATTTTTCTACTGAATTCAATGTCTAAATGTCGAAATATCTTTTACGGCAGGTGAACCATGTGCGGACGCGAGATTTTGACTGCTGCTTAGCTGTGCCCCTCATCACAGAGGCCGGAGACAAACTTGAGCTGGTGATTAGCCGAAACCCATTAGCACAGCCAGGTGTCGCCCTGCCCCACGACTGCCATCCGCACTTCAACCCTGTCGGCTATTCCCGCGAGCACCAGACCAGCACGCTGGACCTGTGACCACTGGTAACTCAGACTATGACCACACCGGACCATGTGCAACAGACTATCAGCAGGAGCCACGATTCACTGGTTTCATTACAAAACTCAAATGAACTGAAATATCATAATTATAAGGAGTGATCGTGGAATCTGTACAAAAAAGATTTGAGCCAGTTTTCAGTACAAAACTCGAGCCAGTTTTTTAAAAACAGAAGAAAATAAAACAAAACAAAACAATATTGGACTATTACAATGCATAGAGCATAAATGGACTTCGCCCATCAAAAAAAAAATATTTCTTTACTATGGAGCCTAGCACATGATATGGGGGCAAAAATGTTAATATAATGGCCACAAAATAAAAACTAATTCTCATGACTTCAATATTTTCCTAGTTTTCGTAAATCGTGGCCATATTGAACTGCTTCGTTGCATCATTTCCGTAAAACACGGTCACGTTGTACCGATTCGTTTCCTGTTTAAATCGTGGCCATATTGTACTGATTTGTTTCCTCGTTTTACTAAATTGTGACCACATTGTAATGATTTGTTCCCTCGTTTAAGTAAATCGTGGCCATGCTCTACTGATTCATTCCCTCGTTTTAGAAAATTGTAGCTACGTTGTACTGATTCGTTAAATCGTAGTCACATTGTACTGATTTGTTACCTGGTTTTAGTAAATTGTAGCCACGTTGTGCTATTTCTTTCCCTCGTTTTAGTAAATCATGGCCACGGCATACTGATTTGTTCCCTTGTTTTAGTTAACCTTGGTTACGTTCTAGTTATTTGTTTCCTTGTTTTGTTTTTTAACCATGGTCACATAGTAATGATTCATTTTCTTGTTTTAGTAAGTCAAGACTACATTGTAAACCCTCATTTTAGTAAACCATGGCCAAATGGTCTAACGTTAAGTGAAGGTATGAATTAATATAATGTGACTGCATTCAGCTAAAATGAGGGACATTTAATTTAATTCTTAATTTGTGGCCAAGATGTAGATTTTTTTTCCTTACATTTTATTTTTATTTTTATTTATTTTGAATTTTTTGTTAAGATGTTTTTTCAGATAAAAACATACTGTGTCCAAATGTTTACAAAAAGAAAGAAAAATAATTATGCTTTTGAAGTAGATCGCCATTATACGTAAACATTTTTTTTATATGATTCTTATGTTTCCATTTTCAGTAGCAAGTGTTTTTACTTCCAAAACAAACTACAAATTAAGCTTTATTTTTGTTTTAGTCCTGGATGAGTCACTGCAGGAACACCTTCAAGCACACATTGTCCTTTCTCAGAAACACATACTACTATAAACAGACAAAACCACCGTTCTTTGTTCCCTACAAGCATAAACATTGTAGACTCCCTTCAAATAAACTTAAAGTTGCCTCTGTTTCAGACACAAACATGCACACAAGCGCTTCAGGCCACGAGTGCAATGACAACAATGCACATGTTGACTGCCTGCTGCTCTAAAACGAAAGTTGCTCTTTGATATTGCCAACAAAGACTTCACAGCATCTCTGTTGACAACACGTTTCTTATTTCCCTGGAGTATGATGCATTTTCCATGAATAGGGTATATTTGAATGACATTACTTTATTATTGCAATAAACATAAAATCACATTTCTTTTTATCATGAGGTCGAATAGATATGTTACATATAATGTCATATGACACAAAATGGCACATGCGTAGTATTAAACACAACTCTCATTTATCATTTAAAATACTTATTTTTATTTAAAATATATACTTATACTCATACTTATTAGCCATGTCATGTTATTATAATGTCATGTTATTAGAATATTCTTTGAGTTCAATTAATTGTATCTGCAACCCTGTTACTTTATGAATTTCCAAATATCAAAGAAAAAAATAATATATTTTGACAAGGCAGAAAAAAAACAAGTAAATAATATTTACAAAAATGCTACTGTTAATCAAGCTTAATCGTTCAACTATGTTACTGTAGCAAAAAATGATCAAACAAATAAAATATTTTTAATTAAAATTATTTGTCAAATATGGTTATCAATAACTACAAACCAACATTTGATCCCAAACTAGTTGGCCTCTACTGAGTGATGGCTTAATTTTGGCAAATTTTAAAACAGGGTTGAAATAATTGCAGACCTGATATACAATTGCTAGAAAATAAAACAAGAACATTTGAATGAAATTAAAGTCAACATTTTCTGAAGGAAAGTGACTTATTTGATGTGTATGTTTACCCTATTGTGCTAAGTGCATTTGCTCAAGATACTTTCATGAGAAACAAGAAGGTGTGATAATGACATACACACACTTCATTTGTGACACTTGTTTAGTTAGCAATAAGTACTTCCATTTCCTACACCCTCAAATGGCCACATGTACTCTCATGCAACAATAAAATGTAGGCCTGGCATGTCCTGACTTCATTGACAAGTCATTGACTTCTTTAAAAGCTTATCATAGTAAGTACTGTGGTTGCCCTACCTTTTCTCTCCACATACCTTTCTTGATCATTTAATACAAAACTCCTGCCACAATGTAGCATTCGCTCCAGTCCCCACAAACGGCCAGGCCTCAAGGGCACGTTCTTTCATGGTAGACTGTCGCCAGGCTGCCATTTGCCACCACTGGCCAAATATTACAAATATTTCTGCCACAGGCTATTTCAGACACATCAGTTCAGGAGCGTTTGTAAAGCCGTCACATCGTTAACTCATGTAACGCACTCGTGGGGCACCCAGGTTTCACAAAGGTCACATGTCTGTGGACATGCGGTCCCACAGTTTATTAACCTCCACTAAACATTTGTCTAGTGTTTCAAAAATTTGAGATTTATGGTCTCCAATGGGCCATGGTTAATATCTCTTGAAAACTGAAAGGGGAACTGAGGACGTTTAGTGTCATCCGGCGTGTTGCATGTTTGGATCATGGAATATTCTGTTGCTATGAGAACCGTTTCACCCATAAGACAATTCTTTTGTGCAACATTTGACGTGAACAACTGGTTAAAGCGGTAAAAGTAAACTTGTTTGAGGGTGTTTTTGTGTGTTTGTGGGCTTGAGATGTATGGAATCTGATTTCTTTGAAGTTTCTCGAAAACCACTGTTTGGATGCCTCCTGACTAGTGAAGTCAAGTCACCTTTATTTATATAGCACTTTTAACAATACAAATTGTAACAAAGCAACTGGACAGTATCACAATAGGAAAATTGTGTCAGTAATGTAAAATGACAAGATTTAACACTCAGTTATCAGCTGAAGGCAGTTCATTATTGAATTTAGTGATGACATCGTCCAGCTCAGTTCAGTTTAAATAATATCTGTGCAATGAAGGACTAGGTTTGGGAACCAATGACCATTTTTATTCTGGGAACGTTTTTTTCTTTTTTGCATATGCAAATGGAACACTGTGTTCTAAATACTCAAAAAAAAAAAATCTTTAATTAGGTTTCTCGAAAACCACTGCTAAGACGCTTCCTGACTAGATTTACGGATCAAGAAGTTTTTTTATTTCAGCAAATGGTTCCATTTTTTTGCATGGGGACACTGTGTTCTAAATACTCAAAAAAAATTGGTTATGGTTCCAATATGCATAGTTTGGACAGACCCTTCACAGTATTTTTATCCTGGATGAAGAAATATATAATTTTTCTAATCCAATTTATTAACTGAAGGAATAGTTCATCCAAATTCAGTCATTATTTACTTTACCAAAATGATTAGCAATTTCTTTTAGTGCAAATCTATCATATGTGCTTTTTGCAACTTGATGGACAAGGTCACAATGAACTGTTGTTGTATGAAAATGAGCGGCATGAACTTTTTAGTTTTTTCTCAGAGAATAAATGACACCATCTATTATAAAAAAAATAAAAATAAAGGTTCCAAGGGAGGGGATTTCACATTGATGCCATAGAATAACCCAAAAAAGAACCAGTCCTTAAAATATTTTTTTTTCTTAGTGTGAATTACATTTATTTTTCACTACAAAGAGCCTTTTATGGAATGGAACATGTCCAGTTTCCTTATGGAATCATCAAGGTTAATAAAGAACCTTTATTTTTAAGTAAATAATGACTCTTTTTTTTCATTTTGCAGTAAAGTACTCCTTAAAACACTAAAAAGTTACCCACATGGACTGATGAAAGCTACTGTATATCTGTCTCTCTATAGTTTGCAGACTTAGAGATGTTTCTTGGTTCACCTAATAACCATAAGCAATGGTCAGCTCAGCTATATCCTGCCCCCCTCTCATTCAGGACTTCCTCCCTTGTGTGATTCAAGCAGTTTTCCCACACTTAAAAGTCAGATTTTTGGGGTTATTTCTCCTTCAGTGTGATCCTGTCCATACCAAAACACTTATACCCTGTAATTATTTGTGGATTAGGTGAATTTATTTCATCACCCTGCAGTCTTTACTACCATGGAAGCACAGGCAATCTATTTGCAGTAAAGTAGAAAGCACTCATTGTTCTACAAGACTTTGTTGAACAATCAGAGTCTCTGTTCAGGCCCATCGCATTAGGAGTCTACCCAGGGCTTGCTCCTAGGCCCCTTCAAGTTTTCGTTTTTTTTCTCCCCACTACCTTCCTGTCGGTTACGTAATTATATTAACTGCCTCCAAAAGCTAACTACAAAAAAATAACACATTTACCTTGTGGTAGACCACATTTTGTCTCCAGGTCAAAGTCTCAAAGATGGGAGAGTTTCATTTCTGAGACATTTAACCATGTCATTGTTCAGTGTTAAGTATTTTAACATGTTGTATGTACTATTCCAGGAGGAAAGACAATGGGGTTCCTTTTAAACGTGCAATATTGAGACCTGAGGAGGCTTTTAAAGGATCCTTCATAAGCTTTATAAAGCTCCAAATGTGTTCATCCCTATGCATTTTGAATTCCTGATTAATGTATGCATTGATATTGTGTATTTTTGAATGTGTAATATGAAAGTTCTATTCTCTGTACAGTATTTTTGTATGATCTCTAAACCTTGCTGTTTCCACAGCGTATTTGAAGCACAATGGAGAAAGAGAACCGATAATCAAGTCTATTCTGGTTTGACTGGTGTTGAGTCCCATTCCTATCGATACGGGAATGTGCTAATGATATCCTTTTCTAAAACAACTGAATAAAAGCGGTAAAATCCACCAATCTGAGTCAAATTCAATGTGTCTGAGCAATTTAAATGGAAATTTATGAGAGGCTACTGACTCTTTGAAAATTTTCTTCATTGAAAATGAACAGGCAATTTTTTATTTTTATCTTTCATAAAACCATTGCTGCAGACAGTGTTTCTTGCAACATTGTATGTAAGAATACTTTTGCAAAAAATACATTAATGTCAAAATTTGCTTTGGCTTATGCAAACAAGTTTTTATCCTTTTGTTCGAAGTTCGATATCTAGGGCTTTCTAATTCTTTTAAGCAAAGGCTGCAAGTGAAGAAGTAATGACCTCTAATGAGATCACATGCCTGCTGGATCAACACTGTGCCCCTTCAAACGTTGCTCTGAATTGATTAAATAAGTCTTTGAAAGACTTTCAATAGGAATACAAAGGTTTCAGCTGTCACATACTGCAGGCATCACACTTTACGGTGAAGTCATCATGTCCAAGTAGCGCAGAGGTAAGCGGAGTTAACATGTATTGTGCTCTCTCCCACAGGAGTCAGGACCTGATTTAACCTGTAACTCAGTGGGTCATTTACTGGTAACGTCATTCTACTGGTGAGTTGTTAAGCCGCCAGTGCTTTTAAGAAGCTGTTCTGTTTTATCCTTTTCTTCTCTAAACATGCTTTTCAACAACTGAGAAACAGAGAGGGCTATTTTTGAAAGTGAATTGTGGGTGTTGAGCGGTACAACACAAGCACACAGGATCACTATGTGAATTACACAACCACCTTCAATGGGGTCTAAAGGTAATTGTGTGGCACTTGTTACATAACCAAAATTGTTTTTCAGTGCCCCTATATCCAGTTGCTAAACATCCCGTTTTTTGTGACTTGTTCATGTAAATATATGAGAGAAATTCTTATGTGTGAAATACTATCAGCATTTATGTTGATGTTATACCTGAGGCTGAACCAATTAGGGCATACTGAGCAGCATGCTGTTGCTATGGCGATGTCCTCATGAATAAACAACATAACTTAAAGGGATACTCCACCCCAAAATGATAATTTTGTCATTATTCACTTATTTTTGTTCGTCTTCGGAACACAATTTAAGATATTTTAGATAAAAACCAGGAGGCTTGTGACTGTTTCTTTGACTGCCAAGTAAATAGCACTGTTGGATAGATGGATGATAGATGTTTGGATGGATGGATGGATGGATGGATGATAGATGTTCGGATGGATGGATGGATGGATAGATGTTTAGATGGATGGATGGATGGATGGATGGATAGATATTCAGATAGATGGATGGATGGATGGATGGATGGATGGATGAAGAAAGATGTTCAGATGGATAGGTGGATGGATGATATATATTCAGATAGTTATGTGGATGGATGGATGGATGGATGATAGATGTTCGGATGGATGGATGATGGATAGATGTTTAGATGGATGGATGGATAGATATTCAGATGGATGGATGAAAGAAAGATGTTCAGATGGATAGGTGGATGGATGATATATATTCAGATAGTTATGTGGATGGATGGATGGATGATGACATGTTCAGATAGATGGATTGATGGAAAAGACATAGTTGATATGCTCTATATGGATAGATATTCCGCTGATAGATGGATGGATGGATATTCAGATAGATGGATGGATGATAGATGTTCAGATGGATAGATATTCCGCTAGATGGATGATGATAGATGTTCAGATGGATAGATATTCCGCTAGATGGATGGATGATAGATGTTCAGATGGATAGATGATGATAGATGTTCAGATGGATAGATATTCAGCTAGATGGATGGATGATAGATGTTCAGATGGATAGATATTCAGCTAGATGGATGGATGATAGATGTTCAGATGGATAGATATTCAGCTAGATGGATGGATGATAGATGTTCAGATGGATAGATATTCAGCTAGATGGATGGATGATAGATGGATGATAGATGTTCAGATGGATAGATATTCAGCTAGATGAAATATGATAGATGTGAATGGATGGATGGAAATAGACAGCTAGATGGATGGATGATAGATGTTCAAGATGGATAGATATTCAGATAGATAAGAAATACAGAGATAGACAGATAGACAGATATTCAGACAGATGGACAGACAGATGACAGACAGACAGACAGACAGACAGACAGACAGATAGATAGATAGATAGATAGATAGATTTGGAAGCAGATCCAGAGGAATGTGAAAGTAGCTGGATTCTCTCTGCAGTGTTTTTACCAAATATAGTTTGAGCGTCACCTGTGGCAGATGACTTTGACTGTCTGTGCTGATGTCTGTGCTGATGTTCTGCCCTTACAGGATTATCACAGGATGCTAATCATGTTTAACATGATGAAAAATATGAAAAAAGTCACTTTAGAGGGATGATTAGAGTCATGAGACGAAACAACTGAAATGAGGCCATCCAGAAAAGCACAGATGAATCTGTTTTTGTTGTCTTGAGCTCATTTGTTTCTCTAAGAACAAACAGTCCCATAACTATTAATCATTCCTTCCATTCACCAGCAGTCTGCCTATGCACTGCGTTTATTTTTATTTGTAGGTTATGGTAGGCAGCCAAAAATTTGATATTTACCGTGGTGAAAGATGCTGAGCTCAGGAGAAAAACACATGGAGAGTTTATACTCAGAATTTAAGCCAAACAAACACAATGTTGTTTTATATAACTAAACAAAACCAAACACTGAAGAAATATTTCAATGATGTAAAACTATTTAACAAATTCTGAATATCAAATGTTCACCACAATCAAAAGGGTTTTTAAAAGATAAATGTTTATTAAGAGATAAAAACATTTTTTTTTTGCCATTTTGTCTTTTTTCTCTTTTTTTGGGTACTGTAAATTATTTTATCGATACACTTGCTTTTTACACATATCCTCAAAATAAAAAAATAAAACATTTCTAATCATTACTTAAAAAGGTTCTCTCTTGCATTTATAAACACTGCCCCTTTAGCTGTTCTTCAAAACTGGAAGGGTTTCAAGAGATGCACAACAGCGGGAAACCAGTCTCTGTTGTTAAAACATACCCTGAGACTGCACATTAATCTCTGTATTGCTAAATTCTTTTGCATCTTTCAACATTAACATGTACAATTATTTTTCTGTAAATAAAGCATCCCAAAGGTACCAAAGAAGAAGCTGTTCAGATCAATTGAGCATCTCCCTTTGCGATTGGCTAGTTTGAACTTGGCCAAGTCAAAAAAATCATATTAAATCTAATAAATGTAATCCATTACATTGGCATAATACTTAGAATTAAGCTTTATTTTCTAATTTAAAAAAGTATAAATTGTCACAGTAAGTAGATCTACATTGAGTTTTTGGTGTTAATTCAGCATACCGTTTACGGTAGCTTAAATTGGCCCCCGTTCATTGTTTCTGAAATATTACAACAGCTTAAAAATCATACATAATTCTACAATTCCAAGTACCAACTTTCTGAAAGACAGGTGAAGAAACAATGCATATCGTTCTACAAAGTATTGCACATTGCAGCAAGCTTTTTTTGTTGTTGTTTTTTTGTCAATTAACAGTTGTGGATGAAATCTATTGGTGATTGCTCAACAGAACAGTCAAATACAGTGATATTTCTGAATACAAAAGGCAAATGTGATTGGAAATAAAAACAAACAGTTTTGATACAAGATGGACGAAACTACCCTGAATCTATGTGGTCTTTAAATCTTTCCAGGCAGCTTTACGTTCTGATATCCCAAAATCAGAATGTGTTTGGTGACTTGAATCAATGTGGGCGACTTACAAATAGCACAGTGGATATACTTAAAAATCAGGCCCGGATTTACTAAGCGCAAACTCAAAATTTGCGTTTTCTATCCCGTTAACTGCGAAAATAGAATGGACATGCCTATCATCTCTGCTACAAAAGTCGCTCACTGTGAACGCATCTTTAGAAGAGGGAAGAGACTGCTAAGAATTAGTGTGCAGCATATTTCTGAAGTCGTGTGCCGTTTCCAACTTGTAACGTCGAAAAGTTTACAAAAGTTAGACTTAAAGGGACTAAAAAATGGGTTATGTTAATTACTCACTCTCACGTTGTCCCTTTCTGTTGCGAAACTTCTTAGAAGATGGTATCCACGAAAAACTGCTGTATTATATATGCCAGGCCAGTAGTTGGCGATGTCACTTTGTAAAGAAACACTATGCACTTACAGACTGAACACGTAATATGCAAGCACATGATGTCACCGTTTCCACAAATTTGTGTTTTTATAGTTTACACAGCGATCCTAATAGTATTATCAAAAACTTGAACTTTGAAACATGTTTTAAAAGTCTGGATTTCAAACACGCAAAATGCAGTTGCCATGTCAATGAACGCCAAGACGCAAAAAAAAACTTTGACTTCTATTGTATGGACAAAGTGTCGAATCATTCTTCATCCGTGTTCCACAGAAAAATTTAAGTCATACAGGTTTGAAACGGCTTGAGGGTGAGTAGATGACGACTTTTTTTTATCTTGTAAACTATCAATTTAAATGGTGCAACGGTGTGGAGAATGTAGTGTCCTTAGCGGTATAGTGCATTGAAAACAAGCAGTACTAACGACTCGATTTTTCCGGACAGCACAATCTCCAGTCTAAACAGTTTGTCGAGACACACTTAAAGCTCTATGATAATGCATAACTTCTATTCCTAAAAAGATGACAATTTCACGTTTGGGGAGGACAAGATCTTTGTACACCGACGTGCACTTTTCGCGATTCACGTTTATGGAGCCCTTTGTGCTTTTTCCCCATGATTCTCGATTCTCAAAAAAAAAAGCACAGCTTAATTTGATTTCGATATGTACAAGATAAAAGTTACAAAAATAGAACGGGCATGGTTCTACGTTCAGGATACTGCTGTTTGCGATCTGTTTTCTGTCTAATAACAGCGACAATAATAGTATTATGATAAAAATATTAAAAATACAGACAGAAAAATGTAACTTCCTCTGTAGAAAACAAAAACAAAAAAACAAAACAAGGACTCCTAGTGCAGATGCGTAGCAATGTAAACCTGGTCCTACGACTATGTCAAAAGTTACAGAGTATATTTTTTATATATGTATATAGAATCACATATATATATGTAATGGAAAAGCAGGTCATTGAATCCTCTCACAGAGAGCGTTCACATCATAGTCTCTACGATGGTGTGGGTGGGCTTCATCAAGCCTCCGTTCCAGTTGGGGTCCAGCGGCTGCGCCAGCTCATTGCATTTGGGCTTGTATTCTTGGGGGCAAGAACTGGCTCCTCCCCTCACGGGTGCCGCCACTGCTTTGATCCTCTGGAGGGAAACGTAAAAGGAACATTATTGGCTTGTTCATTGGTAAAGAACATTTTTGTAATTGACACGACTGACTCACCTCTATGAGAGGTCCATCTGATTGAATGATTTTGATCACAACCACCATTGGTATGCAGATCATGGACGTGAGGGCGAGGGTCCAACCGACTCCAATGGACCAGTCCGGGTACTCGTAGACTTTGTTGTATCTCAAGGGCATGTACTTGACCAATGAGAAGACAAAACATCCCTGCAGCAAAAGAAAAAAGCAGGGGTCACAACAGCACACTCATAACTTTACACTTTATCTACACTTATAAACGAATCAATGACGTGCACTATTTATTTAATAATAATGCCTTTTAACAATTATTTGCTATTTAATAGTATAATAATACGTTTTAAAATAGGCTTCATTTGTCTTTATAAAAATAATTCATCCTCTCATAAGGTAAAACCAAGTTTACAAAATGACTAAACCGGTTAATCCACTGTAAAAGTAATTTAATTTAAAGGAAGATAAAAGTCTCCTCAGTCTTTAAAAGCTATATGGCTGTACATTAGGAAGGGATTTCTTTTTCCTCCTTTAGTCCTATAATGTTCACGGAAAAACGACATTCATGATCTCATGGAAACTAATCCTGCACTCATCCACAGCTCCTTCCATTCATTCTGTTGGCCAGGCAGATGGTCACCCCAGCTCTGTTACAGTGAGATTGGAGCTGGATTTTTGCAGCAAATCCAAAGCGGAATAGCATGTGCATGTGTAGCCATGGGGGAGGGTAGAAAAGCACACAATCTCAAATTGAACGGTGTACAAATAATCTTTCATAGGACCTCAATGTGTCATTTTAGGAAACATACTGCGTAGTGGGCCTAAGAAGATCTGCGGACAATTTTTTTACGCAATGCATCTGTACATAAGCAAACTACTAATTTACTTTGTTTTAGGGATGCTTTCTTCACCTAAAATTAACTTACCACACACAGAAAAGGTGTGATTATAGTCCAACTCCACTTCATCCAGGGATTTGGTCTGTAACCAATCATATCTTCAATTGCATCATAGAAATTATCAGCGCCTGTGAAGAGGAGGAATGTTATCAGGTATGAAATTCACAAACAATGACATGATACTACAGTGCAGATAGATTTGAAACTGAAAAATTGGCATGCTGTAAAATGAGTTAAATGTGTTTTATTACTTTGGTATAACAATTTTTTATACCATTATTTGTATTAGGCGGAGAATTATGCAGTAACAGGATTGAAGATTTAGCCTAAATTACTCTGTTGCTTAGCAGGGGTGAGCTAGTTAAGGGTCACATTATGATTTTATTTCCAAATCACATTAACAAGTAATAACATAATATTTACAATACATAAAGAGACATATTTGCGTGATTTTTTCTTACAATCATTTTGTTAACAGGGTGGATTGGCGTAACGAATAAAGACAATATTCAATTTCTGTGAAAAAAATAATCATCTGGGTAAATTAGCTAATTTTGTTTTACTTCTTTGGTATATTGGTTTTAAATATTATTGGTCATAGGTGGAAAATCATGCAGTGACAGTTACAAGGATTATAATTTGTTATGATGGGGAAATAATGCCGTAACAGGGATGAACTCAAAATGCTCAAAATGAACTCAAAATCGTGCATTTTTACTGTTGAAAACATAACAGTAACGGGGTTTTTGTTTTAAAGTACTGGCACACCAAATTTGTACCCCATTCATGAAAAGTGCCTGCTCCAGCACACCATTATGAATATGTAACATTTTCTGTTAATTGCTTATACTTACCATAAACCCAGGCTACAGCAATACATTCAAAGAATGCAACCCATAAAAGGCACACGCCACTGGCTGCATAGTAGTCAAAGAGTTGAAACACATACATGCCACCCTGAAAAACAGACACAAATAACTATTGAAAAAAGCGATAGGCTCTGGTACATGCTGTAATTGCAAGACCGACACAATAGAGGACTGTTATAAGCAAGGGTTGGCTAAACACTTGACTAGTTTTCTTTTGGTAACAAAAACATTTGTTGCACAATGCATTCAGGGGTGACATAAGACATTATATGTCATGGAAAAAATGCCACACTGTGTGGCTCAAGCCGCAGAATGGCATTCCCAGTTTATCACTGTTCCAGGGGCTTAGCAATCAGGGGCCGAGATTTGAAGGGGGCCAAAAGAATCTTAGATGTGCATTGTTGGACAAGGCCGGATCTCCTAGTATAGCAGTGCAATTCCTCTGTGGAATTCTCACTGCTCAAAGCAGGTCAGGATGTCCATAAAAAGACATGGAACTGGGCGCGATAAGGCACTGCTGGGAGTGAAGGCCTCTTCCTTATGGGAGAGAGCTTGGGCAGTAGATCTGGCATGAGTGTGGCATTCTTAATTACAGGAACTGTGGGTTTGGTTGAGGGCCACACACACTATCAAATGACAATGTCACTAAAATCCTAAAAGGAAAGCATATGGTGCCTGATCATTCAACCAAGCTGCATTTTATTCGCTCTTTATTCAGCCAGGAGAAACCAGGTAGTCCAATTTGTTTGCAAAGTGGTAAAGACTAGAATTAGGATGGATTTTGTTGGGAAATGCCTCATAAAAGTATATTCGACTGTTGCGCTTACCTCTGTGACCATGGTAAGTCCCAACAGGTAGCTAATAAAACAGACTATAGCTATGAAGATTTCACGCCGATAACCCTTCCTTAGGAAGGATGGATACAGATCCACGAGGGATGTGATCTGCCCTTCCACTTCGACAAACTGGGGAAAGAAAAAATAACACCGTCATCACTAACTGGTTTCATCTAAGATTTCATATTTTGAGTGAATATTATACAGTATAAAATGACAAAGAAAGAATGAAACTCGTGGAACTGCGTTTGTGGCTTTTTGTTCAGGATCATTAGCTTTGAAGCCAGTCAATACATTTATGCATAATGCATTTATGCAATAGGAAATATGTCAGTGCAGTTCAGCGTCAGTTGGATAGGTCTATGAACTTGTAAAATACTGTAATGAAATGTATTACTGTAAGTAGTACTGTACATAGACACCATCTAATATTATCCAGCATAGCTGCATGAATATTATTATAGAAACTTAATTTAACAGTCCAAGCACCACAGCCAAGTTTAGTGGACCCTCTGGATGTGGACGGACACTGATTTAGCAGAGTGTTCAGTTACACTGGGACCGAGAAATATGATAGTACAGGACTGCTGCATGGACGATTAGCTGCCAACAAAGGGTTTTTTTTCCTGCTTGTTACCATGTTTTCTTGTGTACTGTGGCTAAATTTGCTACACTGATCTGTTGTTGGATTTACAGAGCTTTCTAATTGTATTTAACCTACTGCACTGTAATTGTTAGCTAAGAAATTAGCTTTAGCCATTAGCTATTTCATTCCAAAAATGTTTTCTGAAAGGTCCACAGACTGGGTTGAACATCAAGATCTGGCTGTATGCAATTACTATGTAAACTAACGGTACTCAAGCTGTTTAGCATAACAGTTTTTCATATGGTACTTACCTGACTGTCGAGGCCCAACAGCAGAAGCATAATGAAGAAAAGAATTGCCCAAAATGTAGGAAGTGGCATCATAGACACAGCTTTAGGGTAAGCAATGAAGGCCAAGCCAGGACCTATCGGGAAGAGAACAGAGGGGGTGGGGAAGTGGAGAAAGTACAATTAGCAATGTTAGCAATTTGCACACTTTGATCTATGCCGCTGTGGTGCGTTTCGTTGTCGGCACAGACCAAAAGGAGACATGAAAGTAAAATGGAGCGAATATCTACATGACAAAACGATCAAGCCAGGCAAAATGACTGCCAGTGGTTCGTTGATAAACAGTCCAATGACTGTTTCAGTGCATCTTCTTGCGAAATTAGCATCTTGAGGTCAACTTCGGCTGTTTCAAAATCTAGAAAGTGTTTCATGAGCTGGTGTGATATTTCCCCCTGTGTAATACTACAGGTTCCATATTCAACACTGCAAAGAACAACCTCAGAGGTAACATACAAACATCTTCATTTTCTACTGCAACATAAAATGTAGGATCCAATCTGTTCAACAGAGGTTAGATGCAAAAACAAGCACAACACATACAGTATTTAATAAGACCAAACTAAAACAATGACCCACATAGCATAATGTCAAAGTACAATAAAATGCACTTTCCACAGAGTCAGGTTGATGCATCTATGACTGAACGCCCCCACATTTGCTGCTCTTTTGCAAAAAAGCGCCTTTTAGCTTCCTGCCATTTGAAATGTTTAGAAATGTATCCAACCAAATAATCCTGAAAGACTCCCTGATAAGGATCCTTTGGCTCCATACAAACACAATTGTGCTGATATGCACGGAAGTTCAAGTAAAGTTTAAGTTTGTGTGTCTTATAAACAAAGTGATAAAGATGTATGTTTTGTGCACCTCTCTTGAGCCAGACATACTTAGACCAAAGGCTCCACAGAGGAGGACCAAAGCATGAACAGTCCAGAGGACTAGACATTTGGAAAAACTTGAGCTTCAAAAGCGGTCATACATCAACTGATCTCTTTCACCGTGAGACGTACTGAAGATGAACCTGTACCACAGGTCTAAAAGCAGTGTGAAAGACAAAGATCCATTTTGAGAAACTTCTGATATGCACTAGATGGTCAAAAGTATGTAGACACCAGAATATCTCACCCATATGTGCTTGTTGAACATTTACTTTCAAAACCATGAGCATTAACAATAGGCTTCCACCCTTCGGGGAAGGCGTTCTAGTAGATGTTTGACTGAGGTCTGGCTCACAGTTGATGTTTCGGTACATCCAAAATGTGCTAAATGGTGTTTAGGTCTGAGCTTCTTCCACAAGAGTCTCAGTAAACCATTCCGTCTTAAGAAGACTGCATGGTTGTATACTTAATTGTAGGCACCTGCTTGAAAGTAAAGGGTGTTGCTAAAATAGCCAAACCCACCAAATAGACGCACATGTCAGCATACTTTTGGCCATGTAGTTTGTCCAGGGTAGAAAAAGGAACCAATAGGAACTGACTTGGAGACCATAGTCAAACTGCATAGAGTTCTCGAGGATTTAAACCCAAACTCTCCAAAAGAATGTTGTAAATTGCTTCTATCCTGAACTTGGCACAAGATGCTTCTTGATTAGGATCACCAGTGGAAACTGTCTTGAACAGCAGTCAATGCTATTTCAGACAAAAGTTGATTCTTCGCCATTAGTGGACTAGGACTTAATGTTCCCAGTGGCTCCAAGAATGCAGTCTCTGTACAGTTCTACAGTCGATTCCAATCGAATTCCACTTTCCACCAAGAGACCTTCTACATTTCTTATTCTTTTTGGTTATTATCTGATGAATGATGACGAAGGTTCCACATTTTAGGCTTTCTTTTTAGCCCTAGGTCCTGAAACTAGTTTTATTGGCTCCAAATTGTCTACAGGCGTCGATTTCTGCCGCTGTTTTCACTACAGGGTTGAGCAAACTTTTTCGTGTTGTTATTAGCAGCAGCAGTGCCCACCATCACTGCTGCTTGACCCTCGTACCTGACTCTGCCACATCGGCTATGTCCACCCCTTGCTCTTGTGCCATGAAGCCCAGGACGGAAAATATTGCGAAGCCAGACACAAAACTTGTAGCGCTGTTGAGGCCTCCCAGCAGCAAACAGTCCCTATGTCACACATATGTCATGGAGTTTGTTAATTAACA
Organism: Gymnocypris eckloni scoliostomus; assembly: GCA_027564155.1. Lineage (NCBI taxonomy): Eukaryota > Metazoa > Chordata > Actinopteri > Cypriniformes > Cyprinidae > Gymnocypris > Gymnocypris eckloni. The sequence continues at coordinate 29,925,085 of CM050418.1, forward strand.
CAAAGTTACCCTACGTTCCCACTTTGCACGTTCACTGGACTAAGCCCCCCCTCCCGCCCCCGGGACGTCGAAACACACCTGTAGCAGTTGTATTTGTACTTGTTGTAGCTTCCCAGTGACGTCATGGCTCCAAGACAGATGGCGTAAGAGAAGAAAATCTGTGTCCCTGCATCAATCCACACCTAGACACAAGACGCCAAACCATTTGCTGACTGACAACATGAATTAAGCAAACTCAAATATTTGCATGCATTCAGCCTCTTGTAGGTCCTTCAGAACTGGATACATAATGAAGCACTAATATAAATTGTTTAAACAACTTAATGTCATGCTTAGATTTGTAGCTTTCTGAGTGAGACCATCATGAGCTTTTTTTATGTCGACTCTTTTGTATATCTTGGGTTTCTCTCTGTAAACTGTACATCTGAAGTTTATTCTAGGTATAAGTTGCAGACGGTCACTGGTGTACATTATGTCGAGAAGTGTAAACAGCACTTTTACTGCTGAAAAGTCCATCTTGAATGGCTGATTTATAATATGTAGTGCTGATTTAGTAGCTAGACAGCTGGTGGACTAGCACAGTTATGTTGTTCACCAGCAAAACCTTGTTTTATGAGTAGATTAACCAAGAGTTGGTCTTTCTGTTGCAGCTAGTTGCCTTACGTTGTATTGCTGGTTAAGCTAGTTAAGCCTGATGGGGACCAGTATCCAAAATATAGCTTATGCTATGAACCAACTATGTTGGACTTTTCAGCCAAGTTGATAGCCATAGAGAACCAAAGTGGCGTCGAATCATGTTTTGGTGTGTAGGTGATATTATAAAGCCTTTTGATGTAAATAGCTATGAGATCTTACCTCTGGGTCTCCAAGGCGAGTCAGATTTGGGTACAGATAAAATTTGATGCCCTCGGCTGCCCCGGGAAGAGTGACACCCCGTACAAGCAGGATAATTAACATGACAAATGGGAATGTTGCCGTGACGTACACAACCTAAGCAGAAAAGCCAAGAACACTGAGGTTATATGTAATGCTATGGTTGTATTAAAACCCACAAACTTAGTAGGTTATTTGGCAATTTAGAAAACTAAAGCAGAGCTTTTTCACAGGGTCTTTAAAAGACTTTTCATACTTTCCAGCATTCTGAGATGACATTCTGTCAAAAACATTTCCAAGGCTAACATGCAATTTACAGCTTATCTTCACTGACAGTTTTATATCGGCTTTAGAGTATATACTTCCTGGTCAGCTGTTTTCCTTCAATCATGTAATGTTTGGCTTGGCTAGACATTTTATTCTAACCACAATGCCAAATACTACATCAAACCATTAATTACATGAAAGTCAATTTAAAAATTGCATTGCACATGCATGACAAATATGCAGACTGTCACTAAATAAAATTGATAAAGGAAAGTAATCTTTCATATGCCACCAAATGGAACTTAGTCACATGTCAAAATGGCTTCAAGTGAAGAGCAAATGGAGCCTTTTAAAGACTTTTAAAAAACTATTTCCTAACACACTAAAATCCAAACACCAACTTGAAATTTTGTTTTAGGGCAGTATGAACCAGACTTATTGCATAAAGAAGTCCATCCTAAAGTAGCTATTGCTAGAATGCTATACAGCAATATATGCTGACAGTGTCTTGACTGGAGCAATGATAAGATTCACAAGTGCATGCTCAAAGGGAACTTGTGCCCAAGTCAAGAGGTAGTGTCTGCTGATTGATCTTACAGTCTCTATTAAGAAGGAGGTGTGCTATAGTTACTATTGCTGCCTATAACCAGGGAACTGCTGGTATGTTTATGTTGACAACACTGACTAAGGTAACATTTAAATCTCCCTAGCTACTTATAACTCCAATGACAATGTAAATACTATTATTAGAAGCTCTTAAATTAACTGACTGAAGTTGAAAGAATTTGTGTAATCCAACCAAGCTCACCTTCCCAGTGGACTTAACGCCTTTCCAGATGCAGAAGAAACATATGACCCACATAGCGAGCAGACACAAAGCCAGGTCCCATTTAACATGACCCACATGCTCGATACCATCTGAGATGCTGAGTACATTTCGCCTGTGGTGGAAAGAATGTTTGCTGGTGAGACATTCTTAAGCACTTGAGGGTGCTTGAGGAGCTACCATTCAAATAATCAGAGAAGTTGTTTAATCTGCTATGATAGAAGAGTTCTCTATAGCAGGGGTGTCCAAACTCGGTCCTGGAGGACCAGTGTTCTGCTGAATTTAGCTCCAAATTGCCTCAACACACCTGCCTTGAAGTTTCTAGTATGCCTAGTAAGACCTTGATTAGCTGGTTCAGGTGTGTTTCATTAGGGCTGGATCTAAACTCTGCAGGACACTGGCCCTCCAGGACCAAGTTTGGACACCCCTGCTATAGTGGAACAAGTGTAAAACATTACAAGAAGTCAGTGATCACAGAGCAGGTGCAGCCAACTCCCTTCTGGAGGTCTACCTTCCTGCAGATTTCCATTCCAACCCTGTTCCACACCTGGCTGTAAATATCAAGTAACCTCGAAGACCTTGATTTGGGTAGCTCGTGTATGTTTGAGTAGGCTTGGTGCTAAATTATGCAGTATATTAGTCCTCCAGTAGCATGGTTAGATACACCTGGAGGGTATTCTAGAAAGCAGGTTCTGAGGCATACCCAGGTGAGTTTGCCACATTAACAGAAAACCTAAACTTTCGGTTCCAAAAGCAGACATAACTTTCAGGGTATGTAAGTAGACTTAGCAACTTATGCTGTGAGCATAACCTTCTTCATCGTGAACATACTATGGGTTGACTCAACTTGTTGACTCAACCTCCTTGCAGTCATGGTTTTGGAACCAGCTTACATCAAGTAAACAAGTTTTGGGTAAATCAGCCCAGAGTTCAGGATGTGTGTGATGGTAAGTTAACATTGCTTTCTTGAATAAACACCAACATAAGTGTTATAATACCACCACTAGCTGGAAAGCTGTGTGCAGTCCTGCAGCCACACAGCTGATCTTCCTGCAGAGTATAGCTTTAACCTGCTCTATCAGACCTTCTTGAAAGTTTCTTGAAGATATTAAGGTTTATTTAATTAGGGGTGGAACTAAACTCTGTGAAAATATTGGGCTTTGGAAGACAGTTTGGAGATCTAAACTGCTCGGTGGGACCCATTGTTCTACCGGGTTTAGTCAAAATAGGCCTAAACCAGCTCACTGAAGTCTGGGGGATTACTTTGGCATAAGATTACAGCCAGGAGTGTTGGATCAGGATTGAATCTAAACTCTGCAGAACTGTGGATCTCCTGAATACCTGAATGCATGTTGAAGGCTCCATGAGACAGTTATTTACAATGACAACATCACTAAGGAGTAAAAAGCTCCAGAGTATTTGGGAATGATTGAGGACAACTGTACAGATAAATATGGCAATGTCTTTGCTTCATAACCCCACAACTTCTTCTCAACTAAATGCTCAAAGCTGGATTGGAAGGCTTTCAAAGTAGACAACAAAATTGTACTTAAGTAATGATTACTTACTCCCAGAACTCAGTGACGGGGGAAGTGAAGTTAGTGGCGTTCACAGCCCCCCAGAGTGTCTTGTTCTTGCGGAGGGTGTCCTCCACACAATTTTCTGTGTTCCATTTGTTGTTGCAGCTTGCCCAGGGAAGCTCTGGCTGAAAGCATTGGAACAGGTAGTACAAGCCCCAGGCCAGAATCACAATGTAGTAGATGTTCAGCAGAGAAACGATCACTATGGACGCATAGCCGATACCTGTACAATGAGAGGAATGGTGACATTAAGCCAATGGTACTCTGGACTGACTCAGCACATTATAGTTGTTCAAAGTGTTTGCGATTTGTTATTATAATCTTAATGAACACAATAAAAGGAGTTGTGCTCCAGTGGAGCATGAGAATGGATAAATAAATGACAAACTTCTATGCAACCTTCTTGTGCTTTCTGTATAAACATGGAATAAACTTGTCCAGAGTTGAAGGTAAGTGATTCAAGACATTGGTTCAGAGTTTGAACTGTGTAAATCAATGTTGGGCAGGTTGACTGGAAAGCAAATCAGACCAAAGCTGTCACCTCATTCACTGGCAGAGGGATATGGGTAATTCAGCAGTTTGCACGTAATGATTGCTCACTGGTAAACTCAGCTTAAATCAGTAATGAACATGTGGTCAGAACACATTTTTGTGAGGTTTGATAAACTCTTTATTATATAAGAGATAATTTGTTGGAAATCTGTAGCTTTTTTCCAAAGTAGTCATTTACTCTGGGTTTTGATTCCTTTTTAGGGTGCAATGGTGATTGCTCATTGTGGGGCTCGAACCAGTAACCTCCAGATCCCTAGATCTAGCTTTAGCCACGACACCACTCAAATTGAAGATGCATCCAATTATACAAGTTACTGTTCATGAGCAGCTGCCCTTCTTAGCCAATTCATAAATTGACAGCTGATGATGTTACCTTGGCGCTGCTACTAGCCAGACTGAAAATGAAACTACTTCAAGTCCCTAGAGTAGCAAGTAAACAGGCTGCAATTAACAGACTGATGACACTTAAGGACTATTCAACATGTGGCAAAGACATGTTTATCCATGTAGAAATAATCTATTACAAATCATGTCAATATTTAGCTAATAAAAGTGTCAAATTTAATAGCACTGTCAAGGTGCAGTTTCATTTAGTTTACTGCTTTGGTCTACACAGATATCTCCATAGGAATTAGCAGATGGAGCCATGCTTTAATGGGAGAGCATAATTAATTAATACTGTATTAGATAATGGAGCTTTATAAATTAATGATCAAATAAAAAATAAACAAATTAAAAACATAAAAATGTGCATAATTCATAACTGCCAGTAGATTAACTAGTCTTAACCTAATGTTTAAAATATAATTCTTATTAGTGGCTCTGAGAGGTGAGGAAGATGGGGTTAACCCTATCTACTATCTTTGATTTAAATATACATATTTCCTATCAGACATTGAACATGAAACCTGTGTGTCTTGCACAGCCTATCTTCAGATACAGCTGGTGGTATCTGAGACACACCTCCCACTGTGTCCTTACCAAGGGGTCAGAGTGCTTGGCATGGCCCCATTTGCCCCTGCTGGTAGATACCGAAACTACACCAACTGGCAGCAAAAATCATTGTTCTCCATTGATGGCCATTATATTCAATTTGAATCTCTGGTGTAGGAAATACTAGTTCAACAAACTCACCAGTAAAAATGGGGCAAAGTTTCTCCCAACAGGTGATTCCTCCCTCAGAGGTAAACTGACCAAGTGCCACCTCCAGGAAGAATACAGGCAGTCCTCCACCAAACAGGAAGATGAAGTATGGGATGAGAAAAGCACCTAAATGGAGCCAGGAGAAGATTTGCTTTATTATGTAATTTATTATATCCTATTAACTGCTGGATTAGTGTTTAACTCGTATTCCTCAAGGAGTTCATTCAGTACAGTGCAAGGCTTTGACACTTGCTCCCATTCTCTTTCTGTATCTCTGTCGTGTGAAGAAAGTTAGTGTTATGACAATTATATGCTGTTGATTAAATGTAAGGAAAAATCTAAGGGTACTTTTTCAGAAGATACTGTAAATGAAATGTATTTAATGTGTTATCTAATTCTCAAAGTTAGCCCATAATTGTTGTTGATATGAGGGTGTATTAATCATTAAGCCTTAAAGAGACAGTTCACTCACAATTGTTTTTGCATTATTCTGTGAAACAGAAAATAATTATCATAATGTACAATCTTCTGTCTTCCATGTGACACTAGTGGAAAGTGATGTACCCTGTCCAACTTCAAAAAAGCACCATAAATGTATCCCATAGGACTCTGCTGGTCAAACAGACCAAAATAAGTCATTATTCACTCTCAAATCATATGTGCATTTAATTGAAAATGCATTGTAATCGGCCATGAGACATATGAAAACTCATAATGTATGACATGAGGCATATGGCTTTGAAACACTTTATGGTGCCTTTTAAACATTTATTAAGTTTGACCGATTAACCATTCTCTTTTGTTCTATGGAAAAAGAGCAGCTTCTAAACATCTCCATGCGTGTCCTACAGAACAAGATTATCATTTGGGTTTGAAACAACCTGATCGTGAGTAATGATGACAGAATATTTTTTTTGAATTAATTTATCCAATTGATAATCTTTGGAGTTGATTACAAATTAGGTCAATAAATTAAGTTTTTATGACTGGCACATCAGTGTTCAAAGTCCAAAAGTATCAACAAATCTGCTCACCTCCGCCATTTTTGTAGCAGAGGTAAGGGAACCGCCAGACATTGCCTAAACCAACGAAGCCTCCAGCGACTGACAGAAGAAAGTCAAGCTTGCTAGCCCACTTTTCCCTTTGGGGGTGTTTCCCCTCAGCTTCATCCTCTGGTCTCGTGCCTGGGCTCTTTCCCGGGGAGGGTTTCAGAATGTCTTTGTGGAAGTCCTTCAGACACTGAAGTTTCTCCTTCTGGGCCATGCTAAAAAGAAAACAAAGAGTCAGAACTCTTGACAGAACCCCAACGGCCTTAGGTTCAGACATCAAAAGTTCCAAAAGGTCAAAGGTCAAACATAAAAATATAATTTAGAACAGCAGCTTTTTCAGGGGTGAGAAATGTTCACATGAGAAAATAACATGACGGTTAACGTAATTAAAGTATTGTCACCTTTTTGTGGTTTGAACACAGGAAATTTCCATGTACGACAACTGAAAGCAAGTAACATGATACTTGGTACAATAACTTAGTCATAAAACTGATAAGCTTCATCGCTTTCTTTGTTGCTTGTGTAGTGTGTCTGTAGTCAAAATGCAAGGATGCCAACAGAAAACCACATAGGCGATGAGTAAGAAAGCACATCAGCATTTAACACCAACTAGTTTAAAGTCAGCATAAAATCAAAATGGACCCCATTTACTTTGCCAAAACATTTCCCTGGTCTTGTTTTAAATGATTTGTACTCTATAAACCTATGACACATTATATTGTTTTGTCAAAGTAAATTCATACTTGTACTTAATATTACTGGAAAACAAATACAAATAAAATGTAATAAAATATGTTTTGCCATTTTCACAATCCATTCACTTCCTGATGGATAAAATACACATTTCACTCAGAAATACGTCACATTATGGCCCACAAGGAAACCCAAAAGCAATCATGCACATTCATTTTAATCTGATTTAATAAAAACTCTTGCACTGGCATGTTTATCTTGCCCATGACCCTTTAAGTGTGTTTACGCTGTCAGGATTCTATTCAAGGATTGAGTAATTATGTCAGGCTTGGTGTCTTCTGTTTCAGAGCGCGAGCCAAACTTTCCATGGAACCCCTAAGATGAATCCTAGGGAGTAAGATACCAAAGTCAGCTCCAACATCCCTACCCGTTCCAGACTCCTTTACAGCTTGGCAACGCTTGAACAAACTATAGCCCCACTGTGAGGCCTGTTTCTTCAACACAAGCCTGCTTTTTTCCCCTGCTCTCAAGGAGACGGAAGAAGAGGGGGGAAAACCTTTGGTGTGTTTGACGATCAGTAAATACACGTATATTCTCTTTTCCGTTGCTTTACTAAACATACGTCTTAATAAACATGCTAACTGGTGTGGCAGCATGCCAGGACTTAAGATCTTTTAAATTGATCTTCCGGATGTTTCTCTGTCTTTTACGGTGAAAGAATTTGGGTGTCATTTTTACACTAAATAGTTCCCATTTAATTGGTGTTTCTCTGTTATATTTTCAAATTTAGCACAGAATCATACACTTGGCAATACAAGACAGTTAAAAAGGTCTACAATTTCAGGAAATTACATTCATCCTCTTTGGGTACGTTAAATCTGTATATTTCAAAAGCTTAGGAGCTCGCTACAACCCAAACACGTTCTGTTACATAACTACAGCGAAATCCTCCAGACACTTTTCCACTCAAATCACTGTGGTGACTAACTTTACTGGCCAAGAGTCAAAGAAAGTAAAGTGGGTTAAGAAATGCAACTGGTTGGTGCCTTGTTGCAATGCCATTTTTGCCCATGAGTTGGCAAAAGAGTTCAGTTTTAAAGACATTTCTGATCTAAGTTTTTAATATCCAACATGACAAACTCCATCAAAGTCTAATATTTAATCTTTTCCTCAAATTTGACCCCTTTCCCATTATCCACAAACACAAACATTCCCTCAAATGAACGTGCTGCCTATCACTTACATTTCCTTCATGGCTGAATCCAATTGGTTTGTGTTGTTCTCTCAGCAGACACCATACCTCTGATCACACGGCCCCAATCTCTCCAGGGCTCAGTGTAAGCTGAAGTGACACCACGACCCGCCCACAGACTAAGACAATTAAAAGCAATCAGTAGATTGGTCGCAGCTTCGGAGCAGTGGATAACCCGAGCGGCGAGCGGCTGGATGGTAAATTTCCACTCCCCAAAAGCATCAGAGGTCTATCTGAAACGATTTATCTTTGCATGTGTTGCGTCCACTTGTGGAAACCCGAGTCGCAGACGTGACAAACAAGAGCATGTGGACGGCAATCCACACCTCTGTTGCGTTTCACTTGAACAGCTGATGGTTTCCAGGCTCCTGCCATTAATAGCTTTTCTTTTCAAGACAAGTAGCTTAGCTTAACATACTTTGACATGCAGTCAAAGAACAATTATACACTTTTTGTATAGTGGTTTGAAGACTGAGCATACTATTTGAATGACTGTCAAGTCTGACTTAGATTCTGGTGAGCAGTGAAGCAAAGACAAGGCCCAGTGAATTTGCATAGGGCTAAATGTGACGAGTAACAAAAGCCTATTGTACGACTTGTTTCCCTCAGCCTTTTGCATTTGGCAGCACAGCCATGATAAAAGGACAATAGCGATTTGTGCTCACAGGACCATTTCTATGAATTCTTGATCAGGCAATTTGTTCAAAAATATAGAACAAAGGATCTGCTGGCATTTTTTGCCCTTTTAGAGCACAGTGTTGGAATGCTGCAAAAATTGTGACACGTGGCAAGCCTACTTCGGGACACTGACTAGGTCTGTTTGATTCACAAACAATAGACTTGAATCACACACCGAGTTGGTCAAAACGCTTAAGTTTTCTTCAATGGGAGATGGAGCAGTTTCTCTCCGGAATCCGAAATCTGTTGCCTCCAAGAAGCTCCTAATTGGACGTGATTTGTTCTGTCACATCTATAGGTCACATAGCATGTGGCCATCAGGGATTTGTTTGGGCCATCAACTTTGTCATATCAGCTGAGCGGCAGGATTGCTTCATAGTCCCAACAATCGAGGGAGACTTCAGGTGTATAGTCGAACGAGGCACTTGGCTCATTACATAACTATCCCTATTTTAGAACCATGTACATTTCCCTGAATGCTCTCACATTCAATTCCTTCCTTTCCACACTCGTTTCACCACATAAACGGAGTCCGTATTATTCTTCGGAGAAGCACATTCTTTTCCATTTATGTAAACCCCACAATGTAGCAATGATGCATGAAACTGAAGTCAAGAGTTGACAGCAGAGTGTGATTCACTTGTACATGATCTATGACTTGATGCATTGCGCTCTTACTGCTTAGCCATAGTGAACCAAACTATATCCCTGGAGATTACGACGTTTGCATTTGCATTCTGCTGCAGTGGTGTGGTCATGGTGGGATGTTGACAAGGTGGTCTCACTGTGGTCCTCAAAAGTTTTTGAACTTTTTGATGCCAAGACCTCTTTGCAAGGCCCCTTACTAAAATATAACGGTTACATTAACAATGTTTTTTATTGTAATACATGTATTTCATACTGTAAGCTGACAAGTTAACTTTGACATCCCTAAAAATATTTATTTCTTGTATCTTTTTTTTTTATATGTTCCAAAGCACTCACTTATGGTTCCATGGGAGCACTTTTTGTAAAAAGCCCTTGGCTTTTAGTACACATTGCAAAGAAAAAATCTGACCCAGTGGATTCAGGGTCAGTATGCCGGTTATGAAATATTAATGAGAGAGGATCTAAGTAATGGTGTCAACTCTTGGAGAATAATTCAGAGTTAAGCACCAGTATAATTGAACAACCTAAGCCAGTGTTTAATAATTCAAGTTTACACACTATCAGCTCTTCATTTTTCACTACATGCATTGAAGAAACAACACTACTACACGTTGACATTGTTAATACACAAAGAATGACTTCATCTGTTTCTAAAGTACAGTATTGTTTATGATGAATGAAGCCTAGTGTGATTAGTGACAGTGACATATGGCCAAGTATGGTGACCCATACTCGGAATTTGTGCTCTGCATTTATCCCATCCAAAGCGCACACACACAGCAATGAACACACACCCGGAGCAGTGGGCAGACATTTTTTGCTGCGGCGTACAGGGAGAAGTTGGGGGTTCGATGCCTTGCTCAAGGGCACCTCAGTCGTGATATTGAGGGCGGAGAGAGCGCTGGACATTCACTCCCCCCATTAACAATCCCTGCCGGACCTGAGACTCGAACCTGCAACTTTTGGGTTACGAATCCAACTCTCTAGTTTTATGCCATAAACCAAGTCAACTGGTCTGACTTGTCAGTATAACCAGACCAGATCAGATTTCTGTCATACGTCTCCTGTGTCCACCAAGAACTTTTAACCTTCTAAATTTACGATTCCATAAATGTCATGCTTATTCAAAGGGAATATTTGTCGCCTGACCAAAACAACAAGTGGAAAGCTGAAGATGCTGACGTGAAATTTGCCTCACAATTTATAGCCTATTAAAGAAAAAAAAACAACTAAATCCACCCCCAAAAAAGCATGCTGAAAAGTTCAAAGTCTAGAGTGGTAAACTAAATTCTGGGCAGATCTGTTTGTTGGCAGTCATGACACAGTATCGCCTTAAGAAGTCTTACTTTTTATTGACATCAATTAAAAATGTCCTGATAGGCTCATATATTTGCGGTTCTCTTTTATTACACACTAAGATAGACAACACACTTAATAACCGTTTAGCTGTTTTCGGCCTCACTAAAAAAATGGCATCTGCCCCCAAATGCATTGTTGCCGTTACCCTTATCAGTGTGCTAGGTATGCAAACTGGCATGTGCACAGAAACTTAAAACTCTGTATCCTGTATTGTGTTTGAACAGGGACTGAGCTGACTTCCGCATAAGCCGAAGTATTCTACTAGATGAAATGAACCTGTTTGCCAGACAACTTTACTCGCACTGTCAGTACGTTAGGATGCTGGTTCATAGGAAAAGCTATTGTATTTGGCCGCTTCGCAGACTCTTGTTGCTTAGCATCGCGTTTAAATACAGCGTGTCAAGTTTAAAACAATCTTGTTAAGAGCCGTTAACACAGTGAACGCACGTGTCGAGAGACTGGGTTTTTTAAACTGGGGACGGCGTTTTTAGAACCAAGGAACTTAAAAAGCGGGGGAAATACACCATCAAGAATAGTTTATATGTAAACGCCGCTGTAGAATCTTTCTAAACGCTTTCGAGTTCCTTTCAGTTCCACTTCGTTTCGCTTTTAAACGCTGAACGCGTCCTCGTGCGAACAGCCGACAAAGACGCTTACAAGACCTAATTCGAAGAGGCGCGTCCGTATCACAAACTTTCGCGAAATGTTAGCGTTTTTTTCTTAACGCATCCAACAGGTTGTTGCCGCACCGTTCCGGTTGCATCTACAGTCGCATCTTTGTGTGCGTAATGCTCATTTGTAACGTCAAAAATGTATTGCACCCGCTTGGTGAATATATCAAGCTACACGTGTTTTTAAAACCCTCAATAATGCAGGTTTCCATCGAGGGACGGCAAGCTGTCTATTTTTAACTCCATGCATTCAGCACTCAGTTATATTTGTCTAGTGTTGGGAGTGTAAGAAACTCAATGACAAGTGACAGCATCAACACAAGCGCATTAAGCAGCACAGAATTGCTACCAGTTTAAAACCCTGTAAAATCATCACGAATCGTTAAAAAATTAAATAAACCATTATATTAGTATCTTTATTATATATAGTATGGCTATATTACTGACAAAGCCTTAGATTAAAAAAATTGCCTAATAACACTAGACAATATCTAACAAATAAACTGTTAAAGTACTTCCTGGAGCCCTTAACAAACTCTTTTCAGCATGTGTGACAACTAAAGCAAGCTGTTGAATTTTAAGTAATGTTGTGAAAAAAGATTCTGAAAACTTTGTAAATTAAGCTAAAAAATAATAAATAAAACAACATTAGTGATCTCACATCCATGCGTTATACTAAATCCAAAGAGCAAACATGGGAAATAACGTTACCTTCAATGTTTATTTCCTGTAATTCCTTTGAAACGTTCTTGTCCCTTCTGTATTGTGCGGCGGCTCGGTGCTGAATAACAGCGGCAGCGGTAAATTTAGTTTATGAGCTCTGTTTTTTTCTGACCTTTGTCTCTCAACATGGGTGACCATTAGACATCAGTTGTGGAAAAACACCGGCCTGCCTCCTGTCCGCGGCAGCAGCGCGTCTTCTTAAAGCGCCCGCTTCCTGTGTTCAGAAAAGCGCGCCTCCAACGCGCATCACTGCCGCAGCTCCTCGTCTCGCTCCTCAACTGCGCCGCCACTGGCCAATGTCTGCACAAGCACTGCGGTGTCAATGCGTGTGCTTTGATACAGTAGTCTTAGTGTATGAAAGAAGCAAGAGAAAGTTCAGTGCAATATGTTACTAGATGTTAAATTATTAATGCCTAGAGTGATTCCTCTAGCTCATCTGGGAGATCGCTTCAGTAGCAACATTTGCAGTGTGAGTCCTGCGAAAGACGTGAGTGACATTGATAGGTAAGAGGAACCATCACGGCACCTCAGGCCCTTTGAGCTGGACAGCCTTTACCTGAACCTCAGACTAGAACATCTCTAATTTAATATCAGCTGTCTGAATAAGTGGGCCATTGGTAACTGTAAACCTCCAGAGAGTCTCATTAAAGGTGCAGTCAGATTCAACTGCATTTAAACAGGGAACGTGCTATGCCGAAAGAGTCAGTTTACACATTTCAATATTTTATTTAAGGACAGTACTGGTACTTTTGTAAGCCATACCCGTTATTGTTGCCTATAAACTATGAGGATCATCTTGTGAGTCACAACTTTTTTTTATATAAAGCGGCAATATATTTATGTTTAAAGACTGATTTGCTGAATGTTTACTCACCCTCAGGTCATCCAAGATGTAGATGAGTTTGATCAGATTTGGAGAAATGTAGTGTTACATTATTTGCTCACCAATGGATCCTCTGTAGTGAATGGGTGCCGTCAGAATGAGAGTCCAAACAGCTGATTAAAAACATCACAATAATCTACAAGTAATCCACACTCCAGTCCATCAGTTAATCTTTTGTGAAGTAATTTGCTTGTTTGAAAAAAAAGAACATCCATCACTAAGACATTTTTACTTTCAAACAGGCTTTTGGCTAAACAATTTTTTGTCTCATCTGAATCAGGAGAGAAATATGTACAGATCAAACACCATTTACAAGCAAAAACAGTCTAAAACAGTTCTACATAAATGTGTTGGTGGATTTTGATGTAAAAGAACAACAGGAGATGGACTTTTTCACTAGAGGAAACATTAGTTTGGATTATGCACTCATATTTTGGTCATAAGGAACGGTTTGGAGTTAAAACATCTTATTTATGGATTTGTTTCTTACAAACATACAGCTTTTCACTTCACACAATGTTAATTGATGGACTGGAGTCGTGTAGATCATTTGTGGATTATTGTGATGTTTTTTTTTTATCAGCTGTTTGGACTTTCATTCTGACGGCACCCATTCAGGATCCATTGGTGCTAAAATACTCCAAATATTTTCTGATGAAGAAATAAACTGATCTACATCTTGGATGAAATGAGTTAGAGTAAACTGCTAGCAAATTTAAACTGGTGAACTGTTTCATATTCTTCTACCCACAATTAGAATGACATTAAATATAAAAATCGTAAAAATGTTAAATATATTACAATTTAATTGTATAGCATTTTTCACAATAAATATCATTCCAGAGTAGTTTTACGGTAAAGTTTGTAAACCCTAAGAAAAAAAGAAAAAGGAAACTAAACAGTTTCTCATACTGTGGCATGCTGCTGGATCGCCTCTTGTTGTGAAAAGTAAAATCTGGATCCTGAAGAAAAGCCATTTGAGAACCATTAATTTCTCATTATCTGAAATGATTGAGGATTGAATTAAAGTAGAGTTTTACAGTCTATAAAACTTTTAAATCTAAGATTTCACATAATAAATCACAATTTAGCTGAAATGCACAGTCATGCCAAGTGGTTTTAATATTGTTTATGTACTTCTGCTTTTCAGGGGAAAAAAACACCAATACGACCCCAAATTGACAGTAAACAACTCGATGGTTGACTTGGTGTTCTGCCTCTGCATGCGCAGCGAGTCCTGCTGCGGTTGTTGTGATTACGGCCCTTGTTTTGGCCCACGTTTACATCAGCTTGACTGAATTAAGATGCTACCCACCCCAGTACGAAGCTTTGCTTTTGCTGTGCATCAAAACAGCGTCTAGCCTCTGACTAAAGTTTCTGTAATTTTCCACCACTCCTCGCTTGTGCTTCACTTCTCTCATTTGATCACAAGATCACTTCTTTCCTTTCACAATTGTGTCACAACAGCAGTCTTGCGCAGCCCAGTGCCTCAAGTAATCAAAATAATGCAGCAGCTGTCAATCACCTCGGATGCATCTGCTTGCAATGCAAACATGCTGTGTGCATGTTTTTGCATGACTTTAGTGCATTGCAGATCAAGTCAGAACCTCTTTAAGTTAGTTCACTCAGATGCTTTAGGAAATCAACAAAATGGCCATCATTTCAGGAAATAGGAAATTAAAAAAGCAACAACAAATCATAATCTACAAAACCTGACATTATGGATATGATATATATATATATATATATATATATATACACATCAACATCTGGACAACTACATGGCAGGTCATTTATAAACAAACTAAAAAGCAATGGACCTAAAATTGAGCCTTGTGGTAAGCCCATTTTATTCCTTATAAACACAAAATTATATATATTTATACTGAAGATTATGACGTCATATATATGATGCCGGTCACATGGTTTCATGATAAACCATTTTTTGTTTTGTTTTTGGATGGGTGTTTTGTTAGAAACATAGTTTTGTGGACATAAGTCAAATTATGTAAAATTCTCTTATTTGAAAGAAAACTATATTTAAACAATCTATTTTCTAAGGTATTTAGATTTGATATATATTTAATATAGAAATGTTTTATGAATTATTTTGAACTCAAGATTCAATTCAAAAAGCAGACATTGTAAAAACTGTAATTTAAGAAACATAATGGCAATTTCAGGAAAACAATTTAAACAGTGAAATTAGTATCATGTGTGAAATTATAATATGTATTCTCTTAATGGATAAAATATGGTATTTCTGGATAAATTTATCACCAATGGACACGAAACATACCCTAAATTATAGAGTGACCAATATACTGCTTACATAATAACTGATATATATATATATTTAACATCATACCTGATCTAATAAAATTGCCTTTGCACCAGAAAATGTACCAATAACCACAATAATAAAAGCATAATAAAAGCTTTTGTTGCATTTCTATGTAAACCAAAAGTACATGAATTTCTTTGCAGACAATTCAATGCATCAGTTTACTTAGTGGTTTAACAAATAATTGATTAAGGTTGATCAACACAATAATTCACGTAATCATTTTTTACTCAAAATCTATAATCCATAAAAATCATTATGATTTGACTGTGATTTTACAGAAAATCCAATGCAGTTATTTACACACACAAACAAAAATGTTTACTTTCAAAACCTGAGTTGTTTTGTTGAACAGACCCCCCTTCTATGTAAAGCGCTTTGAGTACCCAGAAAAGTGCTATATAAATGTAAGATTAATAATATAGATTTGAATCCCAAATTATCTGCCAATTCATTAGTTTTACGTACAAAATAAAGAATTAAATATACATGTGTTGTCCCATTAAATAGTTAATCACAATATATGGCAAAGTCACTTACAGTTTGCTAATTAGCATATAGCAACCTGTAGCACTTTTACATGATTTGCTTGTTCAATTATGAACTTCTACAGTGGAAATCTAATAGACTTCCTTGTGCCTGAAGTATCGACTGAAGTGAAAAGTCCTGCAGCAGTCGAGTATTGTGTGAAAGAGGATCTCCACAGAGCGACGGTATCTGAAACATGTGAGCGCTTGTCTGTTTGGCTAAACTGCTCAGTACTTTTCCACTGTCTGCAGAGGAAGTTGAAAAGAGGAAGTCAAACGCTTGTCATCAAACATGTGTACATGATAACCCTTTAGCAGTTTCGCTATTTGTTTTAATCAACATGGGCTTTCACATGTTCATTCTCCGAAGAACCTCTTAACGTTTCAACAGCTTTTCAGCAGAAATCAGAACAATTCCTCAAGTTCGCAGCCAAAGTAAAGACAAGGAAAGAAAAACAGTGACAACAAAAAAAAGATTTCCTCTCCGACTGCTTTGTAGAAAGATGAAAGTGCTATTTGATAGCAGTATGTAAAAACAGATACGCCCACTGTTTCCGCACAAGTTGCTTCAACATTAACACCATCAGTGTTTTCAAGGCCTGATAATATCCCACTAGACTATATACTGCAAAGAGATGCAGGTACATCTCACACAGGATGCTGCATCATTCAGAAGTCAAATCTAATCACAATATGGCTGATCAAGATTTTAAAACTCAAACAATGTGGTCTTATTTACATTAATGAGCAGTGTGAACACTAACCACAACACAGCTGTGCTGTCAAGTTGAAAGTATTTGTTCTTAAATGGTAACATCCCAATTTTGCCATCGTTCATAAAACCATACTTATGTAAATTGCCACAAAGATACGTTGTTTTCACAGACATTTCAGTTTGATGATTTTCGCATGCTTTGAAGAACAATTTTGTTTAAGATTGAACAATGCAACAATTTACGCACATGTATAGTTGATAATTAATATAAGACTGTCGAATTCACTGCAACTGTTTATACAAAATCTTTTTATGAAAAATTAAACGCAAGCACAATTTTTACCAAATAACAAACTAAACAAAAAATATAATTTTGTGTTAACACTGGTTTTCCGAATGATTTAATAAAACAATATCAAATAAAAAAATCAATGCAAGTACTTACACAAAAATGGTTTAAAAAACAATTATAATAAGTTTGCGTTATACATGCTACATAATGCACTGTTTTAGTTACAATAGTTTTGTGAACGATTCAAAACTAATGTTTATGAAAGGATGGTTTTGCAATCGATTCAGTGTAACAATTTACAATTTAAATAATTTTATAATCAATAATTTCTTTATAATAATAATTTAAGATTGATTTTATAAAGTCAATGCAACTGTTTACACAAAAATATTTTTATGAAGGATTAAATGCAAAAATTAGCAAGCATGATTTTTACAATATATATATATATAATAAGAAGAATTTTGCATTACAACGGTTTAATGAATGGTTAATACAATAACTTACAAAAGAATGGACCTAAAAAATATTCAATGCAATAATTTATGCAAGAATGTTTTTCAGAACAATTATAATCGGTAATTTACATAAGATTGATTTGAAGGAGAATTCGAAAGAACTATTTTCACACACACAAAAAGTTTTACAATGATTCTATGCAATAATTTATGCAAACATGATTTTTACAAACAAACAATTACGTAACAATGGTTTTATGAATTCAATACATCAATTTACAAAGAAAGGTTTTATGAAGGATTCAATGCAGTTTATGCAAGCATGCTTTTTATATAAAAAACCACAATGTTTATAAACAAAATTAAATGCAGCAATGTATCTTCTTAAGCAAATCTATCTCATTATGCATTTTGCAGACAACATTATCCTAGTTTGCATCAAAATGAGCCCAACGTTGCTGGTGCATTTCATAAATTGAGTGTAAACTGCATTTGAACATTTCACTGGAGTAAATGAACTGTCAGCAGAAAAACAGGATAGAGGCGCTCCTGTTATTTTATGGTTTGACTAACAGATTAATGTTTTATTGAGTAATTTATAGATGCCATTGGCTAAGACAGGTCACAAGAGAGGAAGTCAACATGACATGACTAATAAAAATAAGGAAGTTAGAGAATATCTACAGTGCAAAAGTTATCTGTTTAAAGCACACGTAGGTCAGTTTGTTATGTTTATTAATGAACATAAACCATTAATTCAATAAGGAAGACTTTTTGACTTTTTATCCTTGACCCAAGTGCAATAGCTATGGGACAAATCCTTTATTTACCACAGAGATACTTGACTTGAGTGAGTGTCCACAACGCAGGTTTATGACACTGTTTTCGTACAGTATGTTGCATCAATGACCTACACTGACCTCAAATTACTAAACTGTTTATACTGATCATGATCACTGAGCTTGTGTCTGTTATTTTCAATGATTCACCAAAGACAGGCGCCTATTTAAAGGACCAGATAAACAAAAAATAAAATATGGACTACAAATGCAGCATGAACATTCTGTGAAACATCTCCTTTTGTGTTTTACAGAGAGAGAAAAAAAAGTTTTAGAATGACATTAAGGTGAGTGAGAGATGACCAAATGTTTATTTTGGGGTGAACAGAACGCTGTTTAGGGAAAATACAAAATCATGGTGGTGCTAATGCTACACACCTGCAGTGACTCGAGTTTCTGTTTAATACAATGGAGTGCAACATTCAGTGCTCTCAGTCCCACATGTAAAGGATCACAGAGTCCTTGACCTTGGGCCCAATGTTAGGCCTGAAAAGGCACTCAGGCTTTTGGGTGTAATCCTCTTTGCTGCTCACATGCAAACATGGTCAGACTGTCTCCTTTATGCTCTGGTTCGTCCCTCTACAGAACAATGTCAATCCAAACCGCATTACCACAACATCCCAGTGTCCTGCTTCAATTAGAGCAAGTCTAAGGTTACACAAGCAGACTGATTAACAGAAAAACCTGACATGCTAATCATTTCTTTGACACATTTAATCACTGTAATAAAATAGGATGAGGACAAAATATTAATAAAAACATACTAACTTGCTTTTTATTACCTGAAGGTAAGTTTAAAATGGCCAAATGTTGCAAAAAGTGTCAAAAAAGTATTTAGAAGTGTGTGCGTAGGCTACATAACATTCTAGTTTTGAAATTAGCTTTAGTAAGGCTACATAGCCCACCAGCTTATTAGCTTCTTGTTACATAAAGGACTCTTTAAATCTGTCAACAAATTATACTACTTGTGTGTATTTAGGCTGTATAACATGCTAGCTATGAAATTAGTCTTAGCTAGCATACCAGCTTATTGCCATTTTGTTACATAAAGGTCTCTTTAAAATTGTCAAAATACTACAAAAAAAATAAGCTAGCTATGAAATTAGCCTTGCAAGACAAGAGAGTTGGCCATTACATACCAACTTAGTGTTTTGTGACTGGAGTTCACTTTAAAATTGTCTAAATACTACAAAAGGTATGAACATTTAATTTAATTTTGTGTATTTAGGCTACATAGCATGCTAACTATGAAATTAGCCTTAGCAAGGCAAGGGAGTTGGCCATTAAATACCAATTTTGCTATATGAAGATCACCTGAAAACTGTCAAAATACTGAAAAGGGTGAAAATATAATTTAATTGTGTGGTTAGGCTGCATAACATGCCAGGTATGGAATTATTATTTGCTAACATACCACTTTTTTAGCTTTGTGTTGGTTTTTGTTTGAAGGTCTCTTTAAACTGTCAAAATACTACAAAAAGTATGAAAATGCTATTTAATTGTGTGTATTAAGCATGCTAGCTATGAAATTAGCCTTAGCAGGACAAAGAAGCCCACCAACTCTTTTTACTGCAAAAGTGAAAATATAATTGTGTGTATTAAGGCTACATAACATTCTAGCTATATCAAATTAGCTTTAGCGATATAAGAGGGGCAGCTGTTACCAACGTATTGTGAAGGTCTCTTCAAAACTGTCAAAATGTTACAAAAGTGTGAACATGTATATTAACTTGGTAGCGGAAATGACCATGATGTTTCAGAAAAATGACAAAATTGACAATTCTCCTGTGATAGGCTACTTGTACATTGTTGGATGCAGTTAGCAGACATATAAAATAAACTAGCGTTGACGTGTATTTTAACAAAAACACCCCAAAACAAGAAGTACAATAATTATGCTAAGCGTCTGTATGCGCTAATCAAAGTTAAACATGATGTTTCACAGTTAAACAAACAGCTTAGCTGATAATGACTGAACCGTCACGATCCAAAACAACATGTGCACGTATGAAATGTCTCCAGTTACCTAAGGCAATCCTCCATAAACAAATACGTGCAAGGAAAAAGGACAGAAATGGCAGCCAACCAAATCCTTAAGGATATTCTCTGCTTCCAAGGTCAGTTAATACCACAGCAGAGATAGGAGAACACAGAAAAGACCTAATTTAGGGATGCAGCACCTGGAATTAGCATGCTTGCTAATGCCAGGTGCCTCTATATGACTGAGGAATGGACTGTGTGTTATTTGCCTGCTCTTCTGACCCTGGACCGTTTGAAAGTGCTCGGTTTAATCCTATATAACCAAGGCAAAATCCGTCATGTGAATTCTAAGTATCTGGCTCAGACTCCAATCAAAATTAAAACAGAAGTAATCCTTCCCAGTAAGGGACCATCTTTGAAAACAATGCATGACTAGCGCTATAATTAGCATTCTGCTGAAAAGGGTGAGCACAGGTGTGACACACTGGTTAGCGAACTGTGGTTTTGTAAAATTAACTGATTAGATCACTTGATTGAATAGCATTTTATAGGGCTTTGTCTGAAATCGCCATATACTTAGTGCTCTATTTGAGGGAGCAGCCTTTTCTAAGCTCTTAGTTCCATAATGCAAATTTATAACAAGTGTACTACCAGTGTACACTCAGATGGCGACCACAGCACTTCTTCCACACTCAGTATCCAAATTTGCTCAAATGCTACTATATTAATAAGATAATGTAGGGAGTGACGAGGCTATAGAAAGCAATTTTAGATTTTGTCTACAGCGTTGACATGAAAACTAGCCTGCAACTTACAAAATACTACAGTTGAAAGCTGACTTCGCACTATAGTGTGAATACTATTATTACTAAATAGTAAGGTGAAATACTAGGCATTGTGCTATGCTAAAAGTTCAAATAGTAGTCCTAGTATACAATTTTCACATTACCTTTTCATTAGGGATGGGTCACTATGGATAGCTAGTTGATTAGAAAATGAATGACTTTTAAAATATATTTTAATATTTAAAAACAAATGCTTTATCATTACATTTTATAAAAAATATATTTATATATTTATAATGTATAATACATATTTTTATTGTAGGTTTTGTTTAATTTATTATTATTTTGTATTAATTGTTACAGAATTTACATTAAAATTATCGTTACATTTAAAATATATCATTTTTTTAATTCTTATAATGTGTTTATGCATGTCCATACATTTATATGTTCATATTTCTTTATTTTATATTATATATAAATATATTTAATATATAAACATAAAATATTTTTTAGGGGTGCGCCTATCCGATATTCAGTATCCAAATCTGGTATCGGTCAGATGAGACCGATTCAAATCCGATATTGTGCATATACTAATGTGTTATTGTTAAGCCCCACAAAAGCCAAAAACACATGATAAAGCACCATAAAGTTTCAAATGTTCTGAAGCCGTTACAAAGTTTAATATGAGGTACTGATGAATATTGAAATCAAGTTCACGTAAACCAGGGGTCTCAAACTCGCGGCCCGGGGGCCAATTGAGGCCCGCAGGATGATATTCTGTGGCCCCCTACTTGACATCAAAGTTTAGTTTTAGTGCGGCCTGCACGTTGTTCTCAAACGCACATTTTTGCTGAGTCTTGCCACACTTTTATTAATTTTTGTATCACTTATAGGCTACCATAGAAAGTCTCGTGACAGCTTCTGGCGGCGTTCAGAGGAACCGTTCATGTTCAGAAGAAACATTCATGCTGAAGAACTGTTAATAATAAAGATTGAGAAGATTGTGCTCCTTTTTTTGGAAAACGTGAAATCCTTTTTTTGTGGAATACTTAATGCGGCCCAGCCTGACCCAGACTCTACCTCCAGCGGCCCCCAGGTAAGTTGAGTTTGAGACCCCTGACGTAAACTCTTCTCTCCGCTGCAGCTGTCTGTCATCCTTCATTCAGCGTTCAAACTGCGTACCGTGTTCGGTTAAGAGTCAATATGATAAAACTCTCTGAAATATTATGTTCCTAATATTATACTTGATCTGTAAATAAAGATAAACGGTTTTGCATAAAATGACTTTATCTTGCAAGACTTTATCTTTGTGCTGTTTTCAAAATCGTGTTGTTGTTTGTTAGATCAACACTGGACTAGAGATCTCTTTGTTCTTAACGAGCACATTAACTGAAATTTAAAAATGTAAAAAGAAAAGGCTCAATAAACTATCACACAGATTTAATACACTACGCATTTACAGTATATCTCTTCACTTTGTGCTTTGAACCTGCGGAGCGCAGAGCGGCGAGAGCGCTGTGACTCTGTGCTGCTTCAATCGCATCATTCTGCCCACAGAATGCGCATAAGCGCTTTGTGCCGCTCTGTATTTGGAGCCTTTTGTATCATAATACTTTTGCACAATGAAATATAATTAATAATCTCTCTTGTTCATCTTATCTATCATGTTTCTGCCTCATTACTGTGCTATACATTTAAAATAAATGTATTTTAATTTTACAGTATATATATTTACATAGCCTATAAATACATGACTTGTTTTTCCTGAATGTATTTTAAAAGAATATTTCATTTTAAATTATAATTTTTGATTTAGTCCTATACTTATTCACTTTTATTTGTAAAAAAAAAAATATTTCCCAACTAATTTTAGATTTTATAAAATTGTTCACTCATGATTTTTCTAGAATAACTTTTGCTTTACTGAATTATCCACTAACCTAGTTTATAATAGTATTTTCGTCATAGATTATACATATATATGCATTCATTTGTTGTTTTTCTTTACAATAAAGTTGTTTATATTTAGTAGATTGTGTGTAACACACACAAAAAAAGTCAGGATCAGGTCAACATACATTGAGGTATAAAAATGTAACACTGATTTAAAAAAACTGCCCAGGTATCGGATCGATATCGGTATCAGCAGATATCCAGAATCTTTGGTATCAGATCGGTATCGGTTCTGAAAAAGTGGTATCGAGCCACCTAATATTTGTCTTAAATATATACATACATGTGTTTGTATGTATATATATATATATATATATAAAAAACTTTATTTTGGATGTGATTAATTGAGATTAATCGTTTCACAGCACTACTTTAAATGAATTTAATGTCAATAAAATTACGGTACCAGCAAAAAACCTACATATTTTCTAATCATCTTCAAAATAAAAATAATATTGAGATATAATTTCTGGTCAATATCAAACACACCTGGACTTACATAGAATGCTTAATTACTAAATCTAAATCTGATTCAAAATCTTGCACGTTTTTGCAAATGTAAGTTATCCAAGTAATTTTTTTTAATGTGCACAGTATGCATATTTTATAAAAATACTAAGTATAGCCTTTGTTTGTCAACTGCGTTTGACAAAACCACAGTACATTATGGTAAAAATCAGCACATTCAAATATGTCTCGTTCACATCACATACAATTAAACACATGGCACTTATCGATTGTTTCCCATGCTTCAAGAATTAACATTTTGACTGTCCAATCACGTGTCGCCCTGACAATGTGCTTGACATTTCACGAGATAGAACCTGCATTGTATTCCTGCTGCTTCTAAAGGAACAAAAAGTTCAAAGTTCACAGACTGAGTCGTCGTCTGAGAAAGTGCTATGTTTGGCTGATAAATCCACTTAAGGATTTCCTCTCCTCCAGTGCCGTACATAGACAATCACGTTATTATGTCTCCATTGAGCTCACAGAGAACAAAACTTGATCCCTCTTAAAGGAACAGCTCAATCAAATTTGAAACCTTTATTGTAGTTATTTTGTTTCAGTATGATTTTACAGTAAATAAATAGGTTTGGAACAGTTAGTTTTTTATTTAGCAATAGTCACCAATCTATGCTAACCTTAATGTAACAAGATGGTTGTGGAATTGTAATGGTTAAAGATATTAGCTGTTACTGTAAAGGTTGAAGGTTTTGTCCTGGTAGGGAATGACGTGCATCGACCTCATAATCCGGTTGGATCACAATGGTGCCCTCGATCAAAGCCTGTCACTTTAAGAACAACCCAGGAGTCTTTATAATTAGTGTACTGTATTATTATGGTCTGCTAAATTACATTGCAGATCCTCATTAAACTAATTTCTGTCACTATGGAAAATGGTTTTAGCATTAGTAATGCCTGTCTCACACAGGAAAATTAATGAGATTTATGACAGTTTCAAACATGTAGCTTTACTCCCTGCTGAAAAAAAAAACTGTAGAAACCATCACAGAAATTCTAATGGTTTCCACTACAACCATTAATCATTAACCATTTAAAAAATGGTCCCCTGTAGTGTGTTTTGGGACATATTCATTAAGATTTAGTGGTTTTAACAAGCTACCAATTAAAGCATCATATTACCAGTAGAGACCAACAGGCACCATTACATTTTGGATTAAAACCAGTACAATTCTATTTATAACCTGTAAAACCATTACAAATTCTGTTGTGGTTTCTATTGTTTTTTTTATTTTGTATTCGTCCAGCTGTTGGATATTCCATGTGAATTACTAATACACACTACGGTTTCATGTTACCAATAAACATAAATCCCCATTTAGTTTCCGATTACAATGGCTGTAGGTAAAGAATGTATTAGACCTGCATTGCAAGGTCTATTAACATCCCCTCTACAAAGTATTTGTCAGGGTTGGGCTGAAGTGATTAGGCGAATCCTCAGTTGTGCAGGAGAATAAGCTTTTTATTCATAAAATAAAACAAAAACAAGAACAAAAACTACCCCGTGGGGGAAAACAGTAACAAGGCACGGCAAGGCAGGATCAGGATTCAACTGGGGAAGGTACGACGACGAACTGGCACAGAACTGCAAACACAAGGAGATTATAAAGGGAGCAAATGAGGAGGGTAACGAGATAAACACAGGTGGGGCAAATTAACCAATAATAAGGTAACAAGATGGGTGGGGTCAAGACAATTGACACGAGAGCACATGACACACAGAAAACTAAGACAAAAGCCACGTGCTCACACAAAACAAAAACACAAGCACATGGCCAGCAAACAATTCACCAGCCATGTGCAAAACAGGACACGAATACACAGCTAATGAGAAAACTCATAAGCCTCGTGTTCACACAAGACATGACAACATGAAAGTACGCTGCCAATGAAATACACAAGCTGCGTGCCACACAAACACAATGCACATGGACAGAAGAGCACGCAGCTGAGCGAACTCGAGACAGCACGCTCACACAACGAGACAGAACATGGAGCGCGAGTGTTCGAACCCAGTAACGAAACCTAAACTCAAGACATGAGTGCCGGGATCCGAACACCATGCTCAAACATGAAACAAGGCACACAGACGGGAGAGCACACGACTCGAGCACCCTCGAAGCCGCACCCTTACATAAAACGCGACATGACGGGAGTGTCAGGGCTCTGTCACAAAACCCAAGAATGACACCTGACCAAAGCGACAGAACCCTGACAGTATTAGCTTGCTAAACTATGCTATTTCATTATGCTTTTTTTCTGCATGGACTATGATATTTTGGTCTCTAATTATGCCTCAGATCACTCCTCTAATAAAATTATATTTGGTTTTTAAGTGAAAATCATCAGCAGAATTATGTTGTCAATATGACTTTGTTGCAGTTGGAACAAACTACTGGTTCATCTGGCCAGACTGAGCCTGGTTTCTCTCAAGCTTTTTTTTCTCTCCATTCTGTAACCGATGGAGTTTTGGTTCCGTGCCGCTATCGCCTCTGGCTTGCTTAGTTAGGGACACTTCATTTCCAGCGATATTGTCGACTTGATATCAAAGATACTGTTTAAACTGAACTGAGCTGTACGATACCATCATTGAATTCAATAATGAAATGCCTTCAACTGACATTTGAGTGTTTAATCTTGTTATTTTACATTATTGACACACTATTTTCCTATTTTGATATTGTGCAGTTGCTTTGACACAATTTATATTGTTAAAAGCGCTATATAAATAAAGGTGACTTGACTTTACTTGACTAGGTGTGAACTGAGGGATTCTGTTAGGATATGTGCCCATCACTGACAATCTATCATGGTTACCATAGCGGGCCAACTCCCCGTAGCCCAATCCAATAGGCAGTCTAGCCTTTCACCAAGAGCCAGCTTATCCAGTGGAATAACAAGCATGTGTTTCACTGCATAATGCTACATGGGTTTAAACTCTTAAAATGAGCATATGTTCGTCTTAAGAGGAAATTATTTATCTAAAATCACAGTAAAATGACCAAATGAAGTATGCGTGAACATCTACAGGTATGTATTACCATGGTGTGTTAGGGGTTTGAATGCCCTTTAAAAAGATATGTTTGAGCTTTTAAAAAATATAGTGACCTTAGAATAACAAAGAAGGCTAAAAATCTACTAAAGGAACTAAATTAATGAAGTCAGAACCGGAGTGGACAGAGTTTGCATTGACAATTGAGTTGTAACCAATATGAAAATGATAGACCGCATTTTACAAACTCGCCTCAAATGAATTTGTATCTCAGATACAGATAGTTTGCTTTACAATTGGATGCTTTCATTCTATTTCCCTAACAATACAGCAGCAACACTGGTTTGTGTTGTAGATTGTTCTGATTTAAAAATAAAAGGTTGCAAATATTGTCTCCAGTCAATGAATGTCAATAACTCATGAAACATAATTTAAAAGACTCAAAATGGTGTTAAAAATAAAGACATTCTGAAATATTGGTCAGCATTGTATAAAGTATAAGACTGTGCTAGTACTTATAATGAAGTAAATTACTGTACATATGTAATGATGGTTTTCTCCAATTGAAAGTTTAGGGCATTCATGCATGTATGACTTGTGACCTGTTTTGACTGTTTTGGGTCTTGCACATGTTGGCCAATTAATTTCCATGTTGTTTTTCATGATTACTGGATAACGATTTTAAATATTACGCAACTGGCAAATTTCCAAGGAACCTCGGGAACCCATGCTTGGAAATAATACATTTATATAATTATACAGTGAGGTCCAAAAGTTTCAAAACACTAATGAAAATGCAAAACAAGTTTATGAATTTGAACTGAAAACAATTAGTATGAAGGCTCAAGGCTCAAGGTTTTATTCGTCACATAGTCAATTATACAGAAAATAATCAGTAGTAAAATGTAAGTCAGGTCAGGTCTGCTCAGTGGACAGTGCAAAATATGTAACACGACACAAGAGAATATACATAAATACAGGTGTAAAAAATAAGGAAGAATAAGATGTGCAATAAAACACAATGTGCAGAACAGTATACTGTGGACTTAATAAATATAATATAATAATATAAGCAGGGATGTGAAAGAGATATACATAGCAGTAATGATGGAGAATAGTGGGTATCTTACTGTTTATTAAAGTCATGTTGAAGTTATTAGACCAAGTTTGAGTTTAGCAGCCTGATGGCCTGAGGGAAGAAGCTCCTCCTAAGTCTCTCAGTTTTTGCCATCATGCTCCGGAAGCGCTTGTCAGATAGCAGTAAAATGAAGAGATGGTTACCAGGGTGGTTTGAGTCCTTGATGATTTTAGCAGCTCTGCTTTTGCAGCGTTTGAGGTCGATGTCCTGCAGAGAGGGGAGAGCAGACCCTGAGATGTACTCAGCTAAGCGCACGACTCTCTGCGGAGCTTTGCAGTGCTGATTTGAGGCGTTTCCATACCCCACTGAGATGCACTGAGTCAACACAATTTCTATGGCCCCTGAATAGAAAGTTTTCAGGTTTGTTGGTGAGACCCTGAATTTCCTCAGCTGTCGCAGATGGTACAGTCTTTGCCTGGCTTTCTTAACCTGTGTTTGAATGTGTGCAGTCCAAGTCAGGTCCTTGGAGATGTTTACACCGAGGTACTTGAAGCTGCTCACTCTCTCCACAGGGGTCCCACTGATCATAAGAGGAGTGTAGGG
This sequence comes from Gymnocypris eckloni scoliostomus, assembly GCA_027564155.1. NCBI lineage: Eukaryota > Metazoa > Chordata > Actinopteri > Cypriniformes > Cyprinidae > Gymnocypris > Gymnocypris eckloni. The sequence continues at coordinate 29,953,376 of CM050418.1, forward strand.
CCGCTGCTGTCTCTTACTGAAGTCGACGATCAGCTCTTTAGTTTTGCTCACGTTTAGAGAGAGACAGTTGTCCTGGCACCATGATGTAAATCTCTCTACTGACGAGAGGAACTGAGGAAAATGGCGGCATAGTCCGATTTGCCAAAAGTCGGTAGGGAGCAGGCATTGTAGGCATTTTTAAAAGGAGTGTAGCAATGATCCAGTGTATTCGGTCCTCTAGTTGGACAGGATACATGTTGATGAAAGTTCGACATGACCTGTCTGATGTTGGCTTAGTTAAAGTCCCCCGCGATGATAAAGGCAGCATCAGGGTGTTTGTTAATGTAGCCGCTGAGCACATTGTGGAGTTTGGACAAAGCCAAGCCAGTGTCTGCCTGTGGTGGAATGTAAACAGCAGTAACACTGATCAATGAAATCTCGCGGGGCAGATAGAATGAGCGGCAGATAATGGAGAGATGTTCCTGATGAGGCGAGCATTAACGTGACAGAATGGAGATATTCCTGGGGTCACACCATTTCTTGTTGATCATGAAACACACTCCACCGCCTTTGGTTTTACCGGCCTTGGCTGTTCTTTCCAACCGTAAAACAGAAAAGTTATCAGACGGCGTCACAGCGGTGTCTGGGACCGAGGGCATGAGCCATGTTTCATTCAAAAAGAGGATGTTACAGTCCCTTTTGTCCCGTTGGAAACTTATCCTGGCTCTAAGATCGTCCATCTTATTCACCAAGGACATTAGTGAGCAGGATACTCGGTAGAGGAGGACTGTTAGCTCTTTCCCTCAGTCTGTTGCGATTCCAGCCCATTTCCCGTGGTGCTTTTTGATCCGTCGCCTTTGGGGTTTATTCAGGTGGCCATTGTTCTCCTCCGTGTTCCGAAGAAACTCCAATGGCCACGTTGGATTCGTGAATAAAGTGTCCTGAAGCAGGTTAGTGTAGCGGTGTCCAATGTCCAAAAGTGTTCTCTTGTCGTAAACAATCAATGCAGACGTTATGCGTGTAAGAAGAGAAAGCTAAAATATACGTAAAAAAGTAGATGAGAGCACAATCTGAGCGGAGCTACCCGAACAGCAACCGAACATAGCGGCGCCATTGTAGCGAGATGAATTTGGTGATTTCGGTCCAGTTGGTGCACTTCTGCAGCACTTAAGACGAACTTTACAAATGCAAAACATGATGATTATGTCTAACAAGATTTGATAAGAGCTTCTTGTGTTTGAGTAGAACATTTGATATTACACAGGTCAGTGTCACAAATTTGTTTATATTTGATTAGTATTTCTTAGTTTTTGAACCTCTCTGTACTTATTAGTAGACACAAATCTCCAGTAAAACCGCCCATTGTACTTTACACAAGCACTCGTAACGTCCAGCTGATTAAATACTGCTAGGTAATAAACTGGCTATTCAGTGTAAAAATTTCCCATGACATTTCCATGTATGGATCCTTTTGAATTTCCCTTATATATTTTAAGGTTTTCCATGATCAGGTTGTCTTTAGAGTGGACGTGATGATGGATGGGAGTGATTAAGAACCAAAACATGGTGACTGAAATGCACATTTAGTATGATGTCAAGTTTAGGGCCTGAAGTACGTGCAGTGTGTGATCTAACGGGTGGCTGTAAGTTGAGAGGGCTTGACATGTGTCATTTAGGGTAACATAACTGACATACTTTATGTGTGAGCAGCAGGCAATAAAGTTAAGAATGTCATCAGATGCCACTGCCGTCTTCAAACAAGTGAAATCCTATCTCTAGGACATCAGAGAAAATCAACCCCTGGTACTACTAGGGTCACACTGGGCATGCTGTAACAGTTTACAACATTTTAGACTTAATTTGTACATCATATTTAGAACAACAGATTGTAGTGACATGTAACAGATGGACAGATGATATATCTTAAAAATAGAGATACGTCTGTCTATCCAACCAACCATATATCTATCCATACATACATCTATCTATCAATCCATCCATGTGTCTATTTATTCATCAATCTGTCCTGTCTGTTTGTGCATATGTTCATCCATAATTTTGTCCATCTGCCTATCCATCTGTCTCTTCAACCATCCGGTAGTCCATCCATCTGTCCATCCATCAGTTTATCCATTTATCCATCAGTCCGTCAACTGATCTTCAGGTATCTATCCATCAGTCTGTCTATACATCCATCCATCAATAAGTCCATCCATCTGTCTGTCCATCCATTCACCAGTCCGGCAGTCCATCAATCCATCTATCCATTCATGATCTGTCCATTCGTCCATCCATCAGCCCATCGGTCCACCCATATATCTATCCATCTGTCCATTTGTCCTTCCATCTGTCTGTTCATCCATCTATCAGCCCATCCATCCACTTGTCCAACTCCCAGTTTTTTTTTAAAAACAAGTCACAGGCCGTCATCATGTGCTAATCCTCTCTTCTATCAAATTCAATTTCATGTAACATATCATTTTTTTTATTAATTTGTGTATTTTTGGACTCAGTGGCTTAAACTAGATTATGATTCAGCAGAACGAAAGAAAAGCCAGGATTGTCGTACAGGGGCCAGAGAGGAGAAAGCACAATTTAACAAAAGACCGGTGAACAGGTTGACGGTAGAACAAGTGCCCATGCATAACCGGTTACATAATGCAGTGACCCACTGCAGCTCGCGGCATACCTCCAACAGATGATACACGCCTCAACATGCATCAGCGCATTCGCAGGATCCGTCTGCCAAGGCATCTCATGAAATTTAATGGAATTTTATACTGAGGAATCAGTGTGAAAAGACTGAACAGGTCAAACAGGGACAAGTACAGAATCACTGATCATTTCCATGTAAGGGGTTAATTGTGACATGGTGGTTGTGTTGTTATGCTTCTGTCCGATGTTCACCCTGGTGTCTCTGGTTTGCAAATCAGTCTGTGAATCAGCAACTCTCCATGCAAATAAATGCAAATTGTGCAGTAGAGTGCTCTCTTGGTAGGGCATCTGGTGTTACGTATTAATTTGTCTGGACTGGATTTTTTCAATTTCCATTTGTTCGGTTTGTTATACTTTTGATTTATACAGTATTTTTAGATGAAGTGAGAGTTGCTATTGCAAATGATTTTTGAAGAGCACATCTTTTCAATGTCACAGTTTACAAAGGTCTGACCTCAAACTTATATATATATATATATATATATATACAGTATTAATATTTTTTCAAGTCTATCATTTTTATCATTAAAACATAAAATAGGTAAACTACTTTCTACTATCATTGTGTAATATGCAAAGGCTACTATAAGCACTTGTAGGTCTTATTGATTTACCTGAAAGTGTAAACACTGTCTCTGTGGTCCTATCAAAACACTGCTGTTTGTCTTAACATTCCAACCAATGTTGTGAGTTTGGGGCGTGGCTATCTGTTTGCCTGACCAATAGAAAACAGAGAGATTGTTTTGGAAACCTGCTTTAAAATTATTATTAAAATAAATTATTTAACAAATTATTTTGAGCTTTTGAGCAATGTTGCCGGGTAACTTTAGTTAATATTGCCGTCAATGGGCAACCAGGTGACGCAGGGCCCATGACTGACAACCTCCTTAGCAACCTCTGCACTTCTATTTAACCACTTATTAGCAAGTCTTTTTCAAGACAAAAATAAGATTAAAGAAAAAAAAGTTATCATCACAAGAGGGTATAACTGATGTATCTTATGTTGTAAAATAAAACATGGGAAAAAAATGACCACAGGCTTTATTTCAGGCTTTTAACCAAAACCCCCAACCCAATGGATCCAGAGGTGCTAAAATGCAACTCCTTTCTGAGTTTTGGCCTGCAAAAAAAAGTAATTATTTTAGCACTCGATAAGGCAATTACAGTATAAGCAACTGTTTTATTTATACTTAAGAACTAAATGACAAATTACCTTATTTTTGTAATACCCTTGAACAGTCACTAGATGAACTTTACTCCCCAATATAAATGTAAGACAAATCTGATTTGGTTAAAGGACACAACCTAATCAGTTTAATAAATCAGAGTTCCTCTCATGCCTCATCGGAGAACTAATTGGCTTAAAAAAACATTCTGGAACATTCTGGACCCAATAAAACAAGCCACTGGGCACTTCTCCCTGTCGTCTGGCCAATTATTTGCTCAAATTAGTCCTAAACAGGTCACTGGAAGGTTTAACAAACTGTCCCCACCGCTTGTTATAAGTAATTTTCTCCAGTATAATTAATATGACTTTGCGTAAAATATGTTGACTATGTCTTTGATCACATACTTTAATCCTTGATACCTTCACAATGTATCTAAATTCAAAATTGCCATTGCGAAAAACTATATGTACTAAATACAGTATATACAGGCACATTTGAGCATTTCTTTTCACTTTTATTCACAACAATAAAATGACTTTAGATAACAGCATTTGTCAAATGTGTAAATATAAATGCTTCACTATGTGACATTTTCATGGGTTCGGTTTAGACCGCTCTTAAGACTCAGTTTGCTATTTTTAGTGTGTTATCTTTAGTCCAACTACACTGTAAAAGAACAAAAGATATTTATAAATGAGGAATGCATTCAAGTGTTTTCATAACCCTGTATTCAGTTGCTGCTAATTGCAGGCCTATCTATCATGCAAGAGTCTGATATTTCAAAAAAACCGCAAAAATTGCATCAATTTCTCTTGGAGAGTCTATTATTCTAGACGGACTGCTGCCTTGAGTCAACATTTGTACAACCAAATAGTTGTTTTTTTGGAACGGCACTGCTAGCAATTTTCACACAATACATTCCAGGCATTATTGTGGATGGAGCGTATGAACTGGAGAAGACCAACACTTCTGCTGGGAGATGCTGGCTCCGTAGCCTCGTACCACAGTCCAAGTCGCTTGGCAAGTAGCCTCACATTCAGAACCTGTTGATAGCTGAATGGAATTTCCAGGTTGTTGCTTTTCCTTTGATGCTAAATTTAAATGTTCTTCTTGGTAAAACTACCTTGTGGACGGGCCATATTTTAGGGCCAATAAATGCGAGGGCCCAAAATAGCCTGTTTTTGCCTTTATTTCTTCTCAGCGTGAAATTAAACTTTGCAATGCATGCAGACCATAAAATGAAATTATTAGACTTGGCGCGGCTTCTCTCCCTCGTGGGAGGGTATTTGAGAAATAAAACATGCTCTTGTTCTTCTCTGCTCTGTAAAACGAGATCTGGAGGCTTGTTTTTGTAGGAACAATCATGGCCTTCTTACATTTCTGTCAAGTGGAGGTTTTCTAGCGTCTCTTTATTACAGTGCTTATTAAAATTGTCCCCTTTCTCTTCTTCTGCATCATCTGAAGCCAAAAACTCCCATAAAGTGACATATGCAATTTTCTCATTGATTAACATGCTTTCAAAAACATATATCTCTTAGGGTATTTTACTCAGCATTCAAACTTTCTTTCTTTGGGTCAATGGCATTTATTTTCTATCTATCTAATGTAGATAGAAACGTGTTACTCATTCTCAGTGGGAAAATGCTCAAGCAACATTGCTAAAAAAAGTTGCCCCTTCTATCAATAGCTTTTATTTTTTTGGTCTTGAATAGGTAAAGCGCATAATTTTTTAGTTGATATATTAACAACATTGATTTGCTTATTAAGATATTTTGTTGTTGTTGGACAAATCAAAGTCGTGTGGTGTTAAATAAATAAATAAATACAAGTCATGTTGTGTACTAACTAACAAACAAACAAATACATAAATACACACACACATACATTAACAAAATATATTCACTCATTAACATTTTATAGTTTTTTTGTTGGCCAAATCAGTCATGTAATACAACAACATGAACAAACAAACAAATGCATACATACATATATACATAAATATATATGTTAAGAACTACACAATATTGATGCACTTATAATTCACGCACTTAAGATTTGTATGGTTCAAATCGAAGTCATGTGGTGCAACCAATATTCAGAAACATGCAAAAAACAACAACAAAATAAAAAAGTAAATTGCATCACAGATATGACCCTGCTGACCAATGACTGTGTCGATGTCAATAAATCACCTAAAATATCGAATAGTTGGACCTTCTTGAAAATTGCTCTCTTTGCATTCTTCAAAATTCGGTTTGCAACAACACGAGGGTGAGTAAATGATGGCCGAATTTTCAGTCTGTGGTTTGGTAATTGGTTTAAGACATTGCATGACCCAACTAAGAGTTGGGACGAAATGCAAAAATTCCATTAAACCATGCAAAAAAACTGAAAACCAGGCACTCAAATATCTCCACACTTCATTGCACACTGTAAAGCCAGTCTTAGTGAAGTACTTCATACCAAATCTCAGATTTCCAACCATCACCATTCAGTCAAAAATGGCTTGTTTGCTTTCAGAATGATCCCACAATTACATGTTGAAGTCAAAACACTACTGACCCACATCTGTAATCTGTTATTCACCAATAAACGCTATTTTAAAGTAGCATCTGTAATGTTATGACACAATTCAAATGCCTTATTGACCCTCTTCTGTTGTTTGACTTCAGCCAAATCAATGGATAACTCGAAGTTTAGGCCAAGATATACTTTGAGTTTGGGAATTTGTGATTTACAAAAGCACAAACAATTGGTCAATAGCTTCATTCAGTAAAAACCTTTCCATTTTTACACCAGCGCTATCATGTGACCTATTTTGAGTGCACTTCCCTCAGATAAGAGCCCTTGCTGAGTGTGCTCTTATCGGCTCCATTGCCTTTTACAGTGTTCACAGTCCTCCATTGTGTGAGTACTTCACAAGCCCCATGAGCTCACGCTGGTCACGTATCTCTGGACAGATAGCCGTGACCTCCGGGCATGTTATGGGACCCTTATACGGCGACTCTGTGTGACGGCTATAGTGTTACCTGCTGCTGGTCTCTGTAGTGAAGTAGGGAAGTGATTTCTGCTGGTCAACAGGAAGGGAACTAAAAAAAAATATTTAGGAAAAATCCCAACTGAGTTCTAAGTAAAGGACTTGAGATCTGACATATTTTGTGTGACATATTACGCAGAAGGGATCTATGATGCATTGTGTGCACATAATCACAAAGCACATGGAAAATACCTTTCATGCTAAAAACAACAACATTAATGCCTTCTTCTGCATGACCTTATTCTGCATCCCTAATCCTACCCAATACCTAAACTTAACAACTACCTTACTAACTATTCATTTATTGAGGGAAAAGTCGTAATTAATAGTAAATAAGTGTTCCCTATTCTAAAGTGTTACCAAATTATCCTATTATATTATCATAGAGATGTTAATTTATTAAAAAAGCCAAATAGAAAATAGTAAAAATATTTAGAGTATATATTCATGTTTCAAAGTTAACAACAAACTTATTTTTATAATAATTTTAAATTTAATTAAATAACAATTAAATAAAATTATGAGTATGTGTATGACTAAATGAAACATTATTATATAATATAATTGTATTTATGAAACTGTTAATGATAATAGTAACAATGCTGCAAACCCTATTTTTGATGAAAGTTAATTGGGTCTAATAAATGGGACATGCTGCAATTCAGATCTCTTACATGATCAGTCGCGCTTGCAGGCCAAGATACATTTAGCCAGTCATTTATCTGCAAATTATTATAAATGGCCAGCACACTCCTTCTGAAATCACTTCACAAAACACACGCATCTGTTAGTGTTCAGCCTGAGGAGTCACATGACAGATCGGTTCACCGTATTCCCCATGTTTTATACTTCAGTGACAGTGGAGTCTTTGCTGTTCCTCTGAGGATAATGCTGCTTCAACAGATTAAGCTGGAACTAGATGAGGTTTCTGAAAGGCTGCCCACCCTCATATTGTTGTTTCTTATCAGCTGCGGGGAGTCTCTATATCTCCCCTCTGGATCTACTTCAACTTTTCATTTCAGTCCTCCATCCTCTAATATCTGAAACCTCTACAATTTCTCTAAAAACTGCCTGGAATAGGAACGAAGAGACAAAAACAATGACGAGCTGTCAAAAAAATGGCTGTGGCATGCCAAACGTACAGCACAAGGGAGAAAAAGTCTGCCTCAAACGCCAGCTGAGACCATTTGGTTGTGGTTTCATGTTGTTACACTGAAACTTTTATTCTTCACTCCAGTATTGGGTAGTAGCTAGTGACATGCGATTACAAAATAATTACAAAACAAATGTAACTATAATCCGTGTGTTAGTGTGTGTGTGTGTGTGTGTGTGTTAGTGTGTGTGTGTGTGTTTGGACCCTTTCCAACAATGACTATGATTTTGAGATCCATCTTTTCACACTAATGTCAACTGAGGGACTCATATGCAACTATTACTGAAGGTTCAAGGGGGGTGGAGAAAACTTTTAGTAATTTGAAGATAAGGGTAAGTTTAACTTATTTTGCCTTCTGGGAAACATGAAAGTAACTTCTGTACTTTCTGAAGGGCAGTACTAAATGAAAAAAATTATATGATTCTTAGGCAAAATAAGAAAAAATGACACATCTTCATTCTGTTCAAAAGTTTTCACCCCCCGGCTCTTAATGCATGTTTTTTTTTTTTTTGGAGCATCAGTGAGCGTTTGAACCTTCAGTAATAGTTGCATATGAGTCCCTCAGTTGCCCCCAGTGTGAAAAGATGGATCTCAAAATCATACAGTCATAGTTGGAAAGGGTGCAAATACACAAAAAGGCTGGAAAACCAAGGAATTTGTGGGACCTGAGGTTTTTTTTATCATTCAGGTAACAACACAGTATTTAGAAACTTTTGAACATTTCTAATTTTGAATTTTGATAAATGAAACTATTTTCTCTTGTGTACTATATGTAAACATATTTTATGTGAAATATCTTATTCAGGTCAGTACTAAATAAATAGCGTGCATTTTGTTTGATCCCTCTTATTTTGGTAAAATAATTAACATTTTGCAGATTTTGGAAGGTGTATGTACACTTTTGACAACTGTTTGTACGTTCCAAAAATATAGTTTATGATAAATGAATTGGCATATCATGAACTGATTCGAATTGACTGACAGACCTAACTTTTTATGAAGAATGTCTTCTTCATCAACACAAAAGCTGTACATTTCTTCTAGCTGATAATCTGGAATATTATGTACAATTATGAACATAAAATGCAAGGAATGTATTAATTAAACAAATTAACCATATCATTATTTTCAGCTGGAGTTAAGAGCAAATTTGCTTGCATTTAGCGAATGTGTGCCTGTGGCATTTCCTGCCACAATTTTCTTCATTAAGGGTTTTTTACGGTGTTTTTGCTGTTCTTGTTCAGTCTTTCGGACATAATGACTGCAATAGTTTACCCCCGTTCCTCTGAATGTGTGCAGGATTGCGGTTAATAGGATACTTTTGTTCCCAGGTTCTCTTAGGACATATTAAAGGGAACAGTTTAGGTATGAGCACTTCAAACAGGCTGGACGGATCGGGCCCGTCTGCTCTGAATCCTGGGAAATGAAGAAAACCCTCATTACTCCCCAGAGGTTTGGATGGGTCATTTGATCCGTCTCCTCTGCTTTGTACAGAACAGAATGACATGGTTGTTATTGAAGCAGAGTCCAAAAATAACGATTATATTTCCAGGCACCATATATTTAACTATTTTTCCTTGTAATTCAAAGTGATGGACTTGTCATGCCATGAATAATAGAAGTGAAGGAGACCATCAGATTTCAGCATGAGAGCTCTTAAATATCTCCTTCAGGTTTCTTAGAAAAACTTCTGTGGTGTCTGCAGCGAGAGACGCACTAATTGTCTTATCAGCGGGAGGCAAGCTATTGGTTTTGGCAGGCAGCGTTTTGGTTTTGTATTGTGCAAGAGCAGACAAGCGCTGGGCCTAAAGTCAAAGCCTCTAATAGAAAGAAAGGGTTTAGCCAGTCGCTGCGGCCAAAACAGGAAGGAATGTTCATTTCAGATTCCAGAAATGGGTGTTGGACGCAAAGGTCTTGAAACCAGGACATAACGTATTTTAGCACCATTAATGCTAAAACTGTCATTACTGGTTTCGTTAAACGTGTAAGCTTTGAATTCGATTAAAATGAGACAAAAATATACCAAAAAATGTTTGCATTCAACCTAGAGCTGTTTTAAAGCCACATGGCTTACTTTCTTCTGTGGAACACATAATGAGATGTTTAGCAGAAAGTTCTTGCTGCTCTTTTCTAAATATTGAAAGTTAATGTGGATTAAAGGTGTGAAGCTATAAGACTGCCAACGATAAATAAATTGAAAATTGTTTAAACACTGCTTCATATGGTTTTGAAAACTTGTATACAACTTTTAACTTCAATTTAATTACGCTGTCATTTGGCAAATTCAAATAAAAGCACTGTCATATGTTCTTTACTCCCTGAAAACATCAGTATAACAACGTCATCATTTTCAAAATGTTTTTACATATATTTTAAAGTAAACATTTTAAACTTTGTTTTTACAAATATCATAACATTATTATTATTATTTAGAGAGTTGTACAACATGACATTGTATAATCTGTCCTGAACAAATTTTGCCTTCAATATAAATATTAATAGACTTGCTGACCTTGGTACACAGTCACGAGGGTCTGTTTGCAGGTCTCTTCTCTATGATATAATTCCCTTTATCATTGGTTGGACCACATGACTTTGATTTTGTGGACAATTTAAAAAATGTTTTAAATAGTAGTTCAAATATTAATAATCCGTTTTGTTATTTAATTTGCATGTTATATGCATTAACCGATATATTGGCTGATAAGTATAAGCATTTTAGGACTTTTTTTTCTTCATTATGATATTAGAAAAGTTGCTCCACCCTGACATTTTTCTTTCATATATTAAATAACATTTTAAATATATAAAAACACTAGAAACAATATATTCACATACTCCTATATAAACTAAATGTAATGTTTTTGAGCACTTTTTTAGCATGTTAATTTCAATTAAATTAAAATGTATTATATTTTACATTTATATTAAATGTATTATCTAAAGCCGAACTTTAGAGTGCGAGGACAGTTTTTTTGTGGTTTAAGATTTTAAGTACACTACATTTACATATTTAATACATTCAAGTGCACTTTTTATTAAGGGTAAGATATGTCATACAAATTAAGAAAATGTAAAAGACAAAAGCTTGTTGTCTTGTATGCGGACAATTCAGGTACATACAGTAACAGCCTTCCTGGACCAACTTGGTTTCAAGTAACCTTGCTCAAGGGCACATAGGTGACGCCATGATTGCTATCTAAGTAACTCTATAGTTCCTAGGTCTCCCACAATTGGAATTGGACCTGCAGCCTTTGTGTTAGCAGGCCAGAGCCTTCACCCTTACCCTGCTTCCACCTTAGCATCTCAGCCTGTCTTTCATAATGTTCAAAGAGTCTTAATGGATAATTTCTGTTAAGCTGACATTGATGTGTCAGTGGGCCAACATAGGGAGGAGGTGTTCAAAGTCTGCACCAACTCACTATTAGGTCATCAACAGAAGCCGAGGTGAAATAAAACCCATCTTTTAGAGCATCTTTTAAAATTTTAGATTATACTTCAGGGAGACATGCTAGTATCAGGAAAGTGTGGTATGTAGCTGTAAACGATCATAAAGTTGATAGTTTACAGTCATAACTTCCTGCTTCAGTGCATGCAACTACATTTGCATTGATGTTTGTTGGTGTAGGTGATTCACTTGAGCTTGTATTCCATTCTTCTCACAGAAACATGCTCACATGATGCTTGCTGACTCCAAGTTAGCCTGTTTTAAAGGTGAATTAGAGTATTGGCACTGACAGAAGTGGTGAATCATGTCTAGCGTCCTGTAATCTCCCTGAGAGGATCTCCTCATTAGGTAAGACAAGGTCGCTCAGCCGACACCCGGCAGAGGCACAGTCAACACGTGCAATGTGCCTTATCAGCGGTGGAAATTTACCCTCAGCATGATTGTTGCCAAATAAACAGAGCAAAAATGCTAGGCTCATTTGTAGCGGATGTCAAAACAATGCATGTTGGGCAAATCATGGACACATGTAAGTTCACATCTGTGCTTGTTCAATTCTTTCCTGACAATAAGATAATTTGTGCTGATAATTATGTAACACCAGTATTTGTCTATTTGGAATGAGAAGTACTGAGAGTACTGTGAATATATTTAGTTAAGCCAGTGCAAACGAAAGTTAGTCTAGAGTCAAGATAAAGCAGACAATTACATTTTAAAATCAACCATAACAATTATCTTTTAATGTAAAGTTATAAGTTATGATTGAGTTATTTTTAAACGTTATCTTGAGACTAGACTATTTATTTATTCAAATACAGTGATCTCTCCATGAGTAAAATAATGTTTAAAAGTTAGTGTAGTCTAAAGTGAGTCTCAAAGTAATGTTTAAAAGTATTTTTGGAATCAACCACAACAATTTTTTCATATGAGTGAAAAGTTACGTTAGTCTAATGATAGTGTAGTCTAATGTTAGCATAGTCTCAAGATCATGTTTTAAAAAAAGATTTATTTATTCAAATTCAATGATCGCTTCATGAGGGAAATGCCGTTTAAAAGTTAGTGGAGTCTAAGTGGGTTTCAAAATAATGTTTAAAGGTATTTTTTTAATCAACCACAGTGTAAAGTTACACTAGTCTAAAGATAGTGTAGTTTAATGTCAGCATAGTCTCAAGATAATGTTTAAAAGTATTTCTTTAGTCAAATACAATTTTTCCATGAGTGAAATGTTAAGCCAGTCTAAAGATAGTGTAGTCTAATGTTATGCCAGTCTCAAAATAATGTTTGAAAGTGTTTTTTTTTAAATCAACCTCAACAATTATTTATATGAGTGAAAAGTTAGGCTACTCTAAAGATGGTGTAGAGCAGTCTAATGTTAATCTAATCTCAAACCAATGTCTGAAAGTATGTCTTTATTCAAATACAGTGATCTCTTCATGAGAGAAATGTTAAGCTAAAGTTAGTTTAGTCTAAAGTTAGTCTAGTCTCAATATATTGTTCAAAAGTTTTTTTTTTTAAATCAACCACTACAATTCTGTGTATGAGTGAAAAATTAAGATAGTCTAAAGAAAGGGTGATATAAAGTCAGTCTAGTCTCAAGATAATCTTTAAAACTATTTTTAATTAACCACAGTTTCAAAGTATAATTTAATGTAAACCAATAAAATCTACCACAACTTTCTTTTTTAATGTAGTTACACTACTCTTGATAGTCTAGTCTTAAGACAAAAATGTCAAAGGTAAACATAATATCAACCATAAAAAAATGTTCTTTATGAATGTAAAGTTTAGCTAGTTTAATCTAAAGTTAGTCTAGTCTCAAGATAATTTAGACGTTAGATTGTTAATTGACCCACAATCATCTTTATGGGTGAAAAGTGAAGTCTGAAGATAGTGTAGTATAAAGTTTGTTTAGTTCCAAGATAATGTTTAAAAGCATTTTTGATCAACTACTATATCTCTCGTAATGAGTGAAATGTTAAGCTAGATGTTAAACTAGTCTAAGTCTAATTTCAAAATAGCATCTACTGTAAACTAACAAAATAAAGCACAACTCTTCACATAGTTGCACAACTCTAAAATTAGTATAGACTTAAGATAATGTAGAAGTTAACCTTTTAAAATCAACCACAACAATACTCTTTAAGTGTAAAATTAAGTTAGCCTAAAGTAAGTCTAATCTCAAGATAATCTTGAAATTAGACTTTAAAAAGCATACCACAACAATTATCCTCATGAGTGAAATGGCTACACTCAAATTAACATAAAGCATAAACTTGTCAAATCAGCCACAACAACTCAATATAAAGCTTTGCTACTCTTTCTCAAAATAATGTTAAACTTAAACCCAACCACAACATATATTTTTGAGTGTGAAGTCAAGTCTTAAGTTAGTGTCTAATGTAAAATATCAAATCAACCCTTTTTTAGTGTGAAGATAAAATAGTCTAAAGTTAGTTTCGAGTTAAAGATTAAGTAATGTTCTTAGTCACTGGGTTGTGTGTGTGTATATATATATATATATATATATATATATATATATATATACACACTTCTAACCAAATTGCATAATCTAATAAAAACTGGTTAAAAAATAGCATACATTTGGGGCGGGACAATCTGTTTCTCTGAGCAAATACAGATAAAATGTTAAAATATAGTAATTTTTGCTATTCTATTTGGTGCTATAAATACACACTTTGCCTTCAGTCTAAATCTTCACGTTCAACCTTCAACTTCCTACAGGTTGTGTTATAGCTTTGGGCCACTTACTCAACAGCAGGGCTTGGTGGAGAGACATAGACATGGCTAGCGACTTCTCGTCTGGCAGCGTGCCTAATTGCATGAGTGCAGAATGAAGATATACTTTTAAAAAAACTATCAGTTTCATATGAAATTAATGTTTTGAATAAAACAACAACACAGAAGTCAACAGAGACAATGCAATATAAAAACATATAGCATTATATGATTAAAATACAAACCATGGTGCATCTTTATAGGGCCACATTGACACAGAGGCATCAATATATTTATTTACTGACACACAAATAATACATTAATTTAACAGACTATTTTACAATCTTTTATTTCTTATTATATACATACAATATAATACAGTGTTTGAATAGTTAGCCAATAAAAAAAATATTATTAGTGGATGCATCAAGTTAACATTTGACAATAAAAAAATTACAATAAATTCTAAATATTATACTTTCTAATGTTATTTTAAACAGTAAATTGTATTTATTAGATACAGATGCATTTATTTATTTATTGTTATTATTTGTGAAATACTGTACATTATTATGCTAATAAACACATAATCATTTGGTGTAGCATGTGAATTGTTTTTGGTATAGCATGTGATTTATCCAACACTCTTGTGTATTTTAGCGGTGGTTCCCTCCCATGTTCCTGAAGGCCAGCCAACAGCACATTGTGGATGCATCTAATCAAATTAATCAAACACGCTTGATTCAAGTCATCTGCTCTATAGTACATTAAGACCTTAAATAGGTGTGTCATATAAAGGAACACCTAAAACGTATCCTGATTGGGGGGTTCCAGGAACAGGGTTGGGAACCACTTATAGCCTCAGGTAGTTCCTTTATTTCTGAGAACATCTACTGAGGCTCTGACGTACATTTCCCTTAAACTTGTTTTTACAGGCCTGTGTCTTTATCTAAATAGCCAACGCAAGAAACACTGTACAATCCACCAAAAACATCTTGTCTTCCATGGATGAGAGCAACATTTACAAAAGAAATATCACCCCACCATGTAACCGAAACCTCAACACCCGCAGCGGCTGCTTGAGATTCATTCCACTCATTCATTTGCTGCATTCAGCCCATTTTTCACTTTTCACGGAATGACAACAATGAAGAATAAAGAGGTCTGGATGGCTGTATGGTCTATAAAGCAAATCGTTTGGAGGAGTGTTGACATAGTGATACCAGGTTTTCAACCTCTCATCCTCTAGGGTTTGAAATGAAGCCAACTGTGTCTGAATACATTATATAAACAGGTTTAATATTTCATTAGCTTCACAATAGGTGCTAAACACATTTTCTGATGCAGTAGTTCACAGCAGGATACAGCATGCATATCATAAACTACTCAGCCCCCAAAAAATATATCATAATAATTTAAAAAAAAATTAGAAAGAAAGAAAAACAAGGACCTGTTCACAGGATATTACTCTACTGAATTGTATCAGATTTTATAGACTAAACATTGTTTAGACTGTAATAAAAATAACATGTATTAAATGAATGAACAAAATAAATTTTTCTATGATGCCATGTGTCTTATCTTAAAAAATAAATAAAAATGTTGTTGTTATAATGTTTGTTCAACTCTGTTGTGCCATGACGTCCTCTTTAAAAATAGCAGTTCTGACATTAGACATTATTTGGCTAAAATGTTAAAACAAGGAGATGTCGTAGTTCCCTATCAGTCGGTCACTCTCGACGTCACGTCGGAGGACCGACAAATTGGGATCTCGCTTAGAGAGACCTATCCACTTCGAGTGTAAACTAAACGAGCCAATGCACATTATTGCATCCAGCTGCCGCTGATCACAGCGTGAGTATAAGTAGGCAGCAGGTGCAGCGCATATTCAGCTTTTTGCTTCGGAGCCGAGCGGTGCTTATCGTTCTGCTCCAGACCTATCTATTGAGAGTGCCTCAAAGACTCTGGTGTTGGTGGACGGCGATTCAGCGGTGGTGGTCTCCTTCGTCGAGTGGATTGCACACATCAGGCTGCACTACCCCCTGTTGTGTTGCATCTCCCCTGTGCGCTTCAGCACGCTAAAAGAGCAAACACTTCTCTAAAGAGTGTTACGGGCGGAACGCTTTAAGACGCCGCGTCTTTTCAAAGATGCCCTTCCGCCCGTGCGTTATTGGATGCGGTCGTTACCTGGCGCGGGTGATGGTCACGATCGCTGCCTCTCGTGTCTGGGCATTGAACACGCTGAGGCGGCTTTTGTGGACGAGTCATGCCCCCACTGCGGGATGACCGTCCGCGGGCTGCAGACCAGGCTTCGTTTCCTGCAAAGGGGCGGGTACCTGTGCCTCTGCCGAGATCTAGGGTTCCCCTGGTGGCCACCAGGGTGCTACTCGCAGTAGCCGGGCTGGTCTTACGGTGACAGTGAGGAATTCCCTCCAAAAACAGCGAGGGCTCCTCCTGTTACCGGCGCCGCCACCGATGGAGCTGCCTAGGAACGGGCCGGCCCTCCCATAGAGGGGGTACCGCCATATCCTGGCGCTCCCCGACGATCGGATGTCGATTGCTACATCGGAGGGTGAGTCAGACCAATCCGGAGATGATGGTTCAGTACCGTTACCACCCTCCGGGCGGTCAGCGGTGCGGATTCAGATCTGGAAATGGTGGCTATGCTTGCCGGGCCGCTGAGAGTGTTGGGCTCGAGTGGAGGCCTCCACCGTGTCCCGAACCCTCAAGGCTGGATGATTGGTTTCTCGGGTGGCCGCGCTGGTTCTCAGGGCCCCACCCGGTGCCGTTCTTCGGAAGTGCATGATGAGCTCACTGGAACATGGACGGCACCTTTCACTGCCAGAAACCGCTCCAGTGGCTCATCCTCCTCGCCACCCTTGATGGCGGAGCGGCGCGGGTATACGGAGGTCCCGCGGTGGAGCGATCGGTTGCGATGCAATTGTGTCCAAGGACCGCTTCTACCTGGCGCGGTAATCCGTTGCTCCCCTCCGGGCCTGTAGGCACTGCCGGCCCTGACCGGCAGTGCCTATGCGGCGCGGAGAGAAGCTGCTTCAGCCCTACACGCTATGGCGTTGTTGCAGGTTCACCAGGCCAAGGCACTGAGGGACCTGCACGAGGGTGGTCACGACCCAGGAGTTCTCAGTGAGCTCCCTAGACGGACGGAGGTTCTAGGTGACCTACCCCAAGAGGCAGTTGACACCATCACTTGGCGAGAGCACCATCTATGAGACACGCCACGCCTTGAAGTGGAACCTGTTCGTCGAATGGTGCTCTTCTCACAGAGAAGACCCCGGAGATGCCCGATCAGAGTCGTGCTATCCTTCTTGCAGCAAGGGTTGGAGCGAAGGCTGTCTCCTCCACCCTCAAGGTCTACGTGGCGCGATTGCTGCCAACCACGACCCTGTGGAAGGGAAGTCGGTGGGAAGCATGACTGGGTCGTCAGGTTCCTTAGGGGCTAGAAGGCTGAATCCTCCACGCCCCCTCTATACCCTCTTGGGACCTGTCCTTAGTGCTTAGAGCACTACAACAGGGCCCGTTTGAGCCCTTGCAGACAGTCGAGCCCAAGTTTCTTTCAATGAAAACTCTGCTCCTGCTTGCACTGGCCTCCATTAAGAGGGTTGGGGACCTGCACGCATTTTCGGTCGACGATTCGTGTCTACAGTTTGGACCATCGGATTCCCAGATAATCCCGAGGCCCCGGCCCGGCTATGTGCCCAAGGTTCCCACTACTCCATTTAGAGACCAAGTGGTGAGCCTGCAAGCACTGCCCCCGGAGGAGGCAGACCCAGCCCTGGCTTTGCTTTGTCCCGTCCGAGCATTGAGACACTACGTTGACAGGACGCAGCTTCAGGACCTCAGACCAGCTCTTTGTCTGTCACGGAGGCCGGCAGAAAGGGAATGCCGTCTCAAGCAGAGGATGGCCCACTGGATAGTGGATGCCATCACCCTGGCTTATCAGGCACAGGGTGTGCCTTGCCTGTTCAGGTTGAGAGCTCACTCTACGAGAAGTGAGGCGTCCTCCTGGGCGTTGGCTCGTGGCGCCTCACTGACAGATATTTGTAGAGCTGCGGGCTGGGCGACCCCTAACACATTCGCTAGATTCTATAGCCTTGTGTGGAACCAGTTTCCTCCTGTGTTCTCACCTCAAACGGGTAGAAGCACTGAGGGGCCCCGGTTTCGGTCGGCTTGCTAAAACTGCTCCAGAGAGTCCACTGTAGACCCTGTCGAGCTCCTCCATCCCTCGGCAGCTGGACGTGGCGGAGCGTCCGGCGCCAGGCCCTCACTCGATGAATCCTTGAGAACCGGTAGAGGGCTGGGTTCCATATGTAGAGACCGTTCGGATCCCATATGTGTATTTCCACGGTTAGCCTTAGAGCCTGTGTTTCCCGGCAGACTTCCTGCCACTCCAAGAGGTTACAATCACCTCCAATATTCCATATGCATCTGACTATTGTCCATATGTATAACTGCCTCTGAACCTCCCTTGGGAAGATAAGGGCTTCCGCAGCGTCCCTGTTCTGAACTGAACGGGTACGTTTTCCCAGTGTTATCCAATCCTACTGAGTGGGTAGTGCCATAGCAACAGTAACGGATCTTCCTATGGGGGCCCTACCTGCGCCAAAAAATAACGGCACAGGAGGCCTCCACGGGACACTGGAAGGGGCAGTATCCGTGGCCTTTTGGTAGGGATCCCAATTCGTCTGTCCTCCGACGTGGCGTCGAGTGACCGACTGATAGGGAACGCTCGGTTACGTATGTAACCCTCGTTCCCTGAAGGAGGGAGGAGAGACGATTACGTCCCGTCGCCACGGCTCCTGTACCACCGCTGAGCGGCCGGGCCCCGGCTCGGCTCCTCAGCGAAAACCTGAATATGCGCTGCACCTGCTGCCTACTTATACTCACGCTGTGATCAGCAGCAGCTGGATGCAATAATCGCATGCCAATGTGCATTGGCTCGTTTAGTTTACACTCGAAGTGGATAGGTCTCTCCAAGCGAGATCCCAATTCGTCGGTCCTCCGACGTGACGTCTCCGTTCCCTCCTTCAGGCAACGAGGGTTACATACGTAACCGAGATGTTTCTGATGGCATTTACTGAATTTTGCACTTATGGCCTTGTCAAGCTCAATAGTTCAACTCTGTTATGGGGAAGAACGTTCAAAAGCACGTTATCAAAACATTAATTAATAAATTATTTAAACATGAATAAAATAATAATAAGAGTTCTATAGAAATTAATACCCTACTAGTACTGAATTTGATCACATTTTATAGACTAACAATTGTTTAAACTGAAATACAAAAAAACGCTTTTTATATTGAATACAAAAGAGAATTGCCTACATTTTGCTTTGCATATCTAATGTTTAAATATTTTTATCTGTATGTGCTTTTTTTCTATAATTATTTATACATTTCCTAAGAAAGCTTGTTCTTAAATTGTTCAACCCTGTTGTGCTGTGACACACTCATTAAAAATAACAGTTAAAACTAAAAGGTTCAAATAAGTAAGCGTCTTAGTGCAGTTAATGAGGTTTACACTTATTTACAATATTGGCCTTGTCAAGCTCAATCGTTCAATATGTAAACACATTTTTCCTCCATAAGAGAGGAATAATTGTTCTTGCCAAATAGCAAGAAAAAATTTAATTTGATGTGATGTAATTTGCTATTTAAATTGAATTATTAGTAATGTATCTTAAACACAGTAATTCAACAGGGTTGAAAGTAACAGACAATAAATAACATGTTTTGAATAAGAAATGTAATGGGTTATTTTTAGTCATTTTTTATAATTGTAACGAGTGATTTATTACAAGGCATGGAAACGGAATGACAGGGTTGAAATAGGCATTGTAATCATAACATATAGCATGACTATAACTACAGTTTTAAGATTAGGGTAATAGTTGAAAAATCAGGTGGGAAAAAATAAATGTGTCGATCGCTATTTAAGGAGGATATATATGGTAGTCCCTAAAGATGTAGAACAGATGCAGACCTGCACAAATGAACAAAATACACTCACATAAAAACGTTTTTGTGGTAGAAGAAATGGTCGGCTAAATGGTCATTCTAGCTGCCAAACAGGATTTGAATTAATTTACAGATGAATATAAAGCTGCTGCATCTTAACAGATATCAAAAGTACAGGGGCGGTCACATGGCATTTTTCGTTCCGTTTTTATTTATTGCAATACAAAAACAAAGAGTTGACATCCAAATAATGATTGTACACAATACACAAAGTATTATGAATATACATTATGTCAACTTAAATCAAGTACTAAAGATTACAAGAGAAAAAGTAGGATTTTTTAAATTCTTTCAAAAACACAATAAAATGTGGTTTGTTGTTGGTAAATTTACATTTGTGAATGTAAAATTTACAAAGAAAAAAATAACATTTATAAAGAAACAAGAATTGCTTTAAGTAGAGTCAGACTCATAATGTCCTAACACAATTCCTTTGAAAGTAATGGGTACATCTTGCTGGATATTCTCATTAATAAATGAACCAACGTTTTTCCAGAGTTGTTCAGTATAATGACATGTCCAGAATAAATGAAAAACAGTTTCGTATGAAATTGACAAAATGAACATTTAGTATCAATGTTAGCCTTATACTTCTCCATAAAATGTTTAACAGGGTAACATTTATTAATTAATTTGAAATAAGTCAAAGTCTAGTGTGACCGCGCCTTACTTTCTAAATAACTCTAAAAACTGAGATGTAATCATTCATAACATACAGTATGGGGGAAAATCAATGAATGTAATATGCCATGGCCTCACACAAAACCAAAATCCAACTTCACTTCAAGCACTAGCAGGATATCACGAGTACATCTGTGCAGGGCAACATCTCTTTCATGTTTGCCTCTCGGAAAGCTGTTATTTTGGAAACAGATTATTATAACAACAATCCCATGATCAAGTCAGATGAGGGCTCATCAGGAAACAAAGCAACTAAATAGCGGATCCTTGTAAATCTGATCACATGCAGGTCTTGAAACCAGTTTATTCTTAGAAAACTAATTTACATGCAGTTTGAGCCTTAACGCAAGTGCAACATGGAGCCATGGTGCTCATATGGGCAATACAAGGTCAGATCTGGATTGTCAAATGAACCCATGTGCACTGTGCAGTCAGAATATGTTTATTGCATATGTCTCTGACTCAGTGCTTTCCCTCCAGGCTACTAGCTGATGTTCAGGATTCTGACTTCAGTTCACCCTGTCCCCAGATTTTCATGGTTCGCCGTTTATTCATGCAGTTTATTCCTTTTGATGTCGGATTATTACACATTATAATGTAAACCAAGTGGTTTCCATAGCAGGGTTTTGTATAGCAAATGTGTAACCGCCTTGTATAGCTTTGACACAAGCTATTGTATGTGAGGTATTATGTTGAACAGGTTATCTGATCATCTCATGCAGCTGTATTATACAATGAAATGACGCATGCTGTGATACAGATCTGAATTGGGCAATCATCGGCTCTTTTTTTATAAAAAGGGTGAGTCAGTGCTACAGATAAGATGGAAAAAAAACAAGCCACCAGACTTAGGAAATTTCCACTCGCAAGCTAAAGGCTTATTTCGGCTAAATATATTTAGCGAGAATATTAAAGTAGTGATGCAAAGTTGAAGTTACTGTAACATTTACATGGACGAGATTTTAAGAGCAATGCGTTGGTAAAAGTATATTTAATATAACAAATATATATATACACACACACATTTTAACTTTAAACAACTTTTTTTTAAATTATACAAATTAATTTATATAAATCATCCTCATTCCATATAGCATTTAAGTGCATAAAAAACATTTATTTAATAAGGATATTTTATTTATTTATTTAGCTCCATTATTCTATGGGAAAATGTATAATGTGTATAATTTGGACAACATTTAGACTAGCATATAGGACTTCAAAGTTAATACGCAGGCCAACAAACAGTGAAAAAAAATCTAAAAATAATAAATAAATCTTCCATTTTGAATTTATAGGGTCATTAAAAATCTCCAGGTAAGCAGGAGAAAATACAAGAATAAAAAATGCATTGGCATTTAACTATAGTCTACACATTGCTTTGCTAGTCATAAAATATTTCTAGCAGTTTAAATCTGTTTCTGCTACATTTATGGGACAAATTAAAGAGGTTTATTTCAAACTGTAACTTTATGCAATTTCTTTGTTGTAATGAGCACAGTGAAATTGATAAACGTGGGACCTGTATATCAGCATGAATGCCATGATAAATTTATTACTCGAGGTCAGTAATAAAGATCTGTCCAACGTTTGCATTCCTGGAGCCAGGAGGCTATATAATACTGCAACACTAGACTATACCAGGACTTAAGTGCATTAATAAGTCAACAAAAGCACAGTACATTTGATAGCTTCAGTTGGCAACCAATTTGTAATTCTACCTTACGTTGCAGTTAATGTAATAATTTGTCTTTTTAGGTGTGATTTCTTAAAAACTCATTTTAAAACAAGTTTTACAGAAAAAAAGAGAAGCAAAAAACAAATGTATATTTCACCACCAACAATCAAATTATTAAATAAATAAATAAATCAGTCAATCAATCAATCAATACATGCCTTACTGACTTATCAGAAATGAATGAATAATGATAGACCAATGCATTTGTAAAAATTAAACTTTTTCAATAACATTAGTATCCAACAATTTGTTTGCCTTTTGCATGAAGCTTCATCCACGTCAATAGGTGTCAGTATAAATTCCAAAAATTATGTTGTATCCTTCAACAAATATAAATGAGACAAACAGCATTGTGGTAAAAACACTGAGAACGTCCTAGCAATATCCTAGATCACCTTTGTAAATGTGCAGTAATGCCCATGCAAACACCCGAAATACCTAATAATTGGCATTGCGCTGTCCTACCAAAGTAACCACAATGCAGCATGCTAATAACACTAAAGAACACCCAGCCAACCATCTAGCATGACCATAGAAAGTATCCAGAGCATCGTATTAGCTACATGGCACCGGCAACCAACCAAAAACTTCAAGCAACCACATTACGATGCTCTAAAATACACCAGCACATAGCAACACTCAGAACACCTTAGAAACCACATTTTCACACCTACGAACCACACAGAATACCCTAGCAGCAAGCACCCACAACATCCAAACAACCAATCTAGGAACTACATATCAACATTAAAACACCCACAACACATTTAAAATCACATATCAATGCTCTAGCAACCATCCAAAATACAGTAGCAACCACCTACCAATACACTAGCAAACACACAGGACAACTTATAAACTGCATAGAAATGCCTTGGCAACCATCCAAAAAACTCTAGCAACCACAAAGTTGTGTGCTGTAATACACTCCGAATGCCTTAACAAGCACTTTGGAACACCTTAGCAACCACATAGCAATGTCTTGGCAACCACTCAAGGAAGGACACAGCAACTCAATAAAACACTTAGCAAACATATATTGATGTCCTTGCAACCACCTAGCAGCACCCTAGAAACTACCTACAACAACTTATAAACTGCATAGCAATGCCTTGGCAACCATCCCAAAAGCTCTCATGTGATATAATACACTCCAAACACAATAACAACCAATATAGGAAACACACAGCAACCTTAAAACACTCACAATTTCTTAAAATCACATATCAACACCCTAACAACCAGCCAAAATATGGCAACAACCACCTACCAATACCCTAGAAACCACACAGAACACCTTCAAAACTGCATATCAATGCCCTGGACGCCATCCAAAAATAAATCAACCACAAAGTTGTGCATTGTAATTCACTCCAAACACCTTAACCATAATAGTAACCAAACAGCACCACAAAATTAACATTAATAAACAATAAACACCTTAGCAACCACATAGTAATGTCTTGGCAACCAATTTGAACACCCCAGGAACCACACAGCAACTTATAAAAACAATCTAAATGATTAAGTATGATAGCAACCCCTTAGCAGCATCCCAGCAACCACAATGCTCTAGCAATGTGTCATTTAATCTGCATAGCAATTTTTGACAACCATTCCAAAAACTCATGTTCTGTAATATACTCAAACATGTTAACAACCAAAAAACAAAATTAAAGCAATCAGTACACTTTAACAACCACATATTAATATCCTAGCAACAACAGTGAACATCTTATAAACTGAATAGCAATGCCTTTGCAACCATCTAGAAAACTCAACATATTCATGTGCTGCAGCACGATTGGTCTTCAGCGAGCCCAAAAGGGCCCATGTCACACCTCTCTTTTTCTCCCTGCACTGGCTCCCGGTTGCAGCTTGCATCAAGTTCAGGACACTGATGATTGCAAATAGAACAACCACAGGCTCAGCACCCGCTTACTTCCACTCACTGATGACAATCTACATCCCCTCCAGAAGTCTGAGATCTGCGAGTGAGCGACGCCTCATGATGCCATCACAGGGACGCACAACATCACTTTTCAGAACATTCTCATTCACCATTCCTGGCTGGTGGAATGAACTTCACACCCCTATCCGGAATGCGGAGTCACTGACAATTTTCAAGCGACACTTGAAAACTCATATCTTCCATATTCACTTGACTTCTGCTCCTTTTTCATAAAAAAAACCTTTGCTCTTTCCTTAACCTCTCCTAGCTTACTAGCTAGTGAGACCTAGCTAGTTTTGCTCTGAACAATGCCTGAAATGTTGTATGACAAGCACTCACTGTGACTGTTTATAATGCCTCTTTATAACGTATCGATTTTTGTACTCCTCAATTGTAAGTCGCTTTGGATAAAAGTGTCTGCTAAATTAATAAATGTAAATGTAAATGAAACACAACCAGAACAGGTTAACAATGTAAAAACCTCTTACACACAGTGAGAATATCTTAGCAATCGTATAACAATGTGTTAAAAACAATGAATATAGCTTAACAACTACCTACAGCACCCTAGCAACCTTCCACAACAAGCTAACTCAGTGCTGGCAAGCTTGGCACAGGCAAGCACCAATCGCATCTTCTAACAAATGTAAAAACTTTTTATTTAGAAAATATAAACCATAATACCAAACGGTATCTAGTCACAGGTCAATAGATATCGACTTGGCTAGAAGTCTAGAAATGAAGGATTTGAGCTGGTCACACAAAGGTTGTCCGTCACCATTGTGCTATTGAGCCCTGGGGGACTGTCTCTCTGATTACTGCACTGCATTCTGGATAAAGAGCATCTGCTAAATGCCAAATAACCAACACAAACTCCATGAGAATGAGTTTTGAGTTTCCACATTTGGACCATATTTTATGACAGACAATCCTGAGGGGATACACTGTTTCCATCCCTATGAACCCAGTGACTCCAGCACACGAAAACAACTCAAGTTCAAGCACAGTGGATGTAAAACAGCTAAACGCCCCAGTCCAGCGTTAGCATGCCCCTCACCGAAAGCAATACAGGGAACATGTGCTCAAGAGCCGATGGAAAAATAACATGTCATGTGCTGAACCACAACAATTACTTCCCTACTTCAGTACATCTGTTAAGCCACAGAGCCAGACATGCACAACCAATAACGATATTAGTATACATGCTGGGAAACTCTTGGAGGGGTTAAAAATACACATTTTTGGCCTTTTACTACTCTATTGAGTGAAGACAAGAAGATTATGTACCCAAAAAATATGCCTAGTTGCTGCCATTTTTCCTAATGGCCTCTCAATTCCAATTTTTGGAGCTTGTTTTAATGGAAAAAAGCAGTGAAAATTCCTCAAATAGTCTTCAAAAATACAATCAGAACACCCTGGCAACCACTAGGGGTGGGAATCTTTAGTCACCTCATGGTCCGATCCGATACCAATTCTGGGAGTCATGATCAGATTCCAAAATTATTCTTGATCTACTTGCATTTGTAAGAAAAATACAGACGGGTGAGACCACACACTTCAAATGTAACAACAAACAAAGTGCGTGTCTCTCACAGTGAATCCTGTGCAATGAAGCCCGTGAATGTCCTTGTAATTTGCTTCAACCTTTCCGAACTTTATGAAAGATAATTTTACGGAAGGTTCGAGTGGTATATGTATGTATGTATGTATGTATGTGAGAAATTGGAAGCGAGCAGAATACGGGTATTTCTAAAGCAAACTCAGCGTCATTGCACATCTGGTTAAAAACTAAGCTCAGAATCGATTCTGAAATTCTCAGAATCGATCCAGAATCATTTGAGAGAGTATTGTGATGCATCGATGGATCAATTTTTTTCTCTCCCACCCCTAGCAACCACCCTGAACAGCCTCGCAACCACATAAAACCACCATAGAAAAACCCTAGCAACACCCTGGGAAAAAAAAACTTTTGGCAATGAAGAGACACATTTTCTGACAATTGTACACCTATTAACTAGCTACTACACCATAAACCTACTAGCAATGTTCCCAATATCTCGGAAACCACATTGTAACATCTTCAACCACACCTGAACACCCTAGCAACCAGCAACACATTGCAAACATTCTGAAAAGTAGCAACGCCCTAATACACCATACATTACGTTACACCATACCCCATCGTTACACCATAGAAGCTACCTGCAACACCCTAGCAGCCTCCTAGAAACTGTTTAGCAAGCACCCAAAACAACAACAAAAAACACATAGCAATGTACCTAAACACTCCCACACCATAGGAACACTTTAGCAATGGAGAAACACCTTTTTACAAACAGCCAGAAACCCTACTAGCAGCTAGCTATAACACCATAGCAACATTCCCAGCATCTTGGATACAACAGTGATGCATCTTCAACCACCCCTGAACACCCTAGCAAACACATTAAAAGCATTCTGAACAGTAGCAACACCCTAAAATGTGCTTAAAACAAGCCATGTTTCAATTACCCTTCAAATTGCCCGAATTGAAATTGAAAATGTGCCCAATGGAAACATAAACTTAGCAAAAACGCCCACATATTGCAACAAAGGTTTTTACGCTCACATGAGGTGGGTTTTTGAGGCAATTTGAAAAAGTTATATATTACAAAATTGCTATGGAAACAGTCATTCTTTAATGT
The DNA here is from genome assembly GCA_027564155.1 of Gymnocypris eckloni scoliostomus. Classification (NCBI taxonomy): domain Eukaryota; kingdom Metazoa; phylum Chordata; class Actinopteri; order Cypriniformes; family Cyprinidae; genus Gymnocypris; species Gymnocypris eckloni. The sequence goes on from CM050418.1 coordinate 29,980,701, forward strand.
ACTATAACCTCCAAGAAACCTCTTATATGTGGTTGTTTTCAATCAGGCTATAAGGGGCTTTTCTTGCTAAAGATTTGCAAGATGATTTTAGAGTTTTCTCGCTAAAGATACACACCTACATGTCCTTCAATTACAAATAATGACTAGTGTGATGGCTGCGATATACATAAACCTACATGACTTATCGTGAGAGGAAAAAAAAAAAAAGTTTTAGTCAAATAATAAACTTTCCCCTTCATGGAACTCGAACTGCGTCCCCTAGGGGTCGCTACGGGGAACGCCCTCAGCGTGACTCGGTCTGAAGATACATATGTAAAAACACCACCTGTTGGCGGCAACAGCCCATGACGCCACTACCGGGCCACAATATAAGTGCCGCCGGAGAATACATCATCAGCTTTTTCGCCTTCACTGACTGGTTTGTTTGAAGCGTGCAGAGTAAATCTGGTAAGAGTACAGTTTTCTAACTCTACTATGGCGAGCACTAGCAAGGCGTTTAGGAAGTGTGTGGATCCGTGTCCTCGTTATTTGACACCCGATGACACACACGACTGTTGCGCCTTTGTTTGGGCATGGAGCACGCACGCGATGTCCTTGAGGGGCGGTTTGCGTGCATTGTGAGCGGCTCTATGAGGAAGCTCAGCTCTCGCCTGTCCCTCTTTTCGAGGAAAGAGGGCAGCCGTCTGCTTCCCGCGATTCAAGACCCACCGCCGAGGCACGGAGGCGAATGAAATCGTGGGGTTCGCAGTTGGATGTGGCCGATGTGTTGGAAAGGACCGCCTTTTGGCGTCGGCCGAGAACAGAGTGAGCTGCTGGATTGTGATGATGCGATCTTTCTGACATCATCAGATGCAGCAGCTAGTGCTCCGCTGCATATGAACGAGTTTTTGGAGGTTATGGATCATAAAAATAAATCTAAAATAACACCCAGCTCGAGTGAGCCTTCCTTTCTTCATAAATCTCGATGTGGAGGTTGAGAAGGAGTGGGAAAAGCTATTTTTTCGTATTCATAGGTTTCAGCATACTAGTTATGCTGACACTGAGGATGCGTGAAAATGGCTATGAGGGATGCCCCTGTGCAAGAGATGATAACCAGCTTATCTCTCTGTGGCGAGACATCCTCTCTCAAGGCTCCCTCCTGGCCATCTAAGCCCCTGAATCTCGCTTAAATGGCAGGGCATATGCAGCAGCAGGTCAGACCGTCGCTTGTTGCACGGCGTACCAGACTGACCTGCTGAAAGTCCTGGATAAGGTCCAGGTCTGAGCCGAACAACCAGGGGTCCTAGCCCATCTCGGTCTGAGGATCAGAGATGGGCTTAGAAGGCTAGTCTCGCGACTCATGCCCCTCCCCCTCCTGCGGCTAGGGTGAGACAGAGGTGCGGGTCAGAGAGAGGCAAGCCCTCTCATTCCTCTCTAATTCCCTGTAACCACCGTAAACTCCACCGACCGAGGTTAGGTGGAAGTTTCCTGCCAAGCACCCTAGAGGCGCTCCCTTGTGAGCGGCGGAGTTCCCCTCATTCTGAGGAATAAGTTCTCCGCTCCTCAGAGCTCTGTGATAGGTCGCTCTCCGTGCTGGTCGAGCTAGCATTGCTCCCCTCACTATAGAGGGTTATCTATGAGCATGCCGCTCCCTGCTGAGCATCTGAGTTCCTTCTCATTCTGAGGGATGAGTTCTCCGCTCTCCAGAGCTCGATATAGGTAGCATTATAGGCTCTCATTCTGAGGAATGAGTTCCCAACTAAGAACTGCAGTCAGGCTGGACCTATGATGATTTCAGGCAGGTTCTGTATTCTCGAACTGCCTTACTGATGGTCTGGACGTGAGTCCCCTCGGAGGTTTCTGCGGATCCTCCTGGATCTTCAGTCATTCTGGTCACCACTGCAAGGGTAGAGCCAGCATTACTCCCCTCACGATAAGAGGGTTACCTATGAGTATGCCGCTCCCTTCTGAGCGGCGGAGTGTCTTTTCATTCTGAGGAATGAGTTCTCCACTCTCCAGAGCTCGTTATAGGTAGAGCTAGCATTGCTCCCCTCGTTAGAGGGTCACCTGTGAGCATGCCGCTCCCTGCGGAGCGTCTGAGTTCCCACTCATTCTGAGGAATGAGTTCTCCGCTCCTCAGAGCTCTGTGATAGGTCGCTCTCCTTGCTGGTCGAGCTAGCATTGCTCCCCTCACTATAGAGGGTTATCTATGAGCATGCTGCTCCCTGCTGAGCGTCTGAGTTCCTTCTCATTCTGAGGAATGAGTTCTCCGCCTCCAGAGCTCGTTATAGGTAGAGCCAGCATTACTCCCCTCATTAGAGGGTCATCTTTGAGCATGCCGCTCCCGCGGAGCGTGCCTGAGTTTCCCTCTCATTCTGAGGAATGAGTTCTCCGCTCCTCCGAGCTCTGTGATCTCTCTTGCTGGTCGAGCTAGCATTGCTCCCCTCACTAGAGTAGGTGTCCAAACCGGTCCTGAGGCCGGTGTCCTGCAGAGTTTAGCTCCAGCTTGCCTCAGCACACCTGCTTGGAAGTTTCTAGTATGTCTAGTAAGAGCTTGATTAGCTGCTTCAGGTGTGTTTAATTAGGGTTGAGCTAAACTCTGCAGGACACCGGCCCTCCAGGACCGAGTTTGGGCACCTGCTGCTATAGAGGGTTATCTATGAGCATGCCGCTCCCTGCTGAGCTGGGAGTCCCTCTCATTCTGAGGAATGAGTTCCGCTCTCCAGAGCTCATGGTTGGGCTTGCCGCCTCCTTCTGAGCGGAGTGCCTCTCATTCTGAGGAATGAGTTCTCCACTCTCCAGAGCTCGTTATAGGTCTCACTCTGAGGAGTGAGTTCTCCGCTCTAGAGCTCCTCATTGGTAGCTGAGTTCCTCTCATTACGAGGAATGAGTTCTCCGCCTCCAGGGCTCGCCGTCGGTAGAGCTAGCACTGCTCCCCTCAACCGGAGGGTCACCTATGAGCATGCCGCTCCCTTCTGAGCGTCCGAGTTTCTCCGCCCCCCAGAGCTCTGTGATAGGTCGCTCGCCTTGTTGGTCGAGCCAGCATTGCTCCCCTCAACCAGAGGGTCATCTATGAGCTTGCCGCTCCCTTCTGAGCGTCTGAGTTCCCTCTCACTCCGAGGAATGAGTAGTTCTCCGCTCCAGGGCATAGAACGTTCTTCTAATAAGTGCACACGCGAGACTTTGGGCACTTTCTAAAATCCACTCAGTGGTAAGTCCGCACATCAAGGTTCTGCGTTCTTTCTAAAAATCCCGAAAGGGTAGGGTTACGCGCACAGCTTCGTGCCCTTTTTTGAGTTGGTTAAAGCCCCGGCTTGTGCCTTGGGCCCCGCTCCCCTGTCCCATATATGTTGGGTCCAAAAAAGAAAAAAAGGGAAAAGAAAGGGGTGTACGCTACCAAGAGGTCTGTTGAGACAGTTCCCTCGGTAAGCTTGAGAGCAAGTGGTAACCCCTGAGTGATCGGCCAGGACCTAGTGAGCCAGGTGCCTGGCCATATCCCCTTAAAGGAATCTTTTTCTGATTCCAAGACTTTGAGCTCTACCCTAGGCCCGGTAATCCCGGCACCTAGAACAGGTAAGTACTAGGGTATGCAGCTCAGGCCTTTGGCGAAGGGGATAATATCACTGACAGCATCAGCCGTCCCAGGGCAACTCCCTTAGCCGGGTAGAGCTGGCTTAGTGCTCGCCTTTTTGAGAAATTGGCTTGCATTCCCTCAGCATGGTGAAGTGGGTATAACGTTCCTCGTAGCGACCCCTAGGGGACGCAGTTCGAGTTCCCATGAAGGGAACGTCTCAGGTTACGTATGTAACCATGGTTCCCGAGTGGGGAACGAGACACCTGCGCCCCCTAGGATTCGAGCCATGCTTCGGACGCAAGCTTCAGGCGAAGAAGCTGATGATGTATTCTCCGGCGGCACTTATATTGTGGCACGCCCGGTAGTGACGCTGGGCTGTCGCCGCCAACAGGTGGTGTTTTTACATATGTATCTTCAGACCGAGTCACGCTGAGGGCGTTCCCCGTAGCGACCCCTAGGGGACGCAGTGTCTCGTTCCCCACTCGGGGAACCATGGTTACATACGTAACCTGAGACGTTTTTGTTGTTGTTGTTTTTTGTCCTTTATAAAATATCGTAATGGTTTTGCACAAATCTGTTATGGAAACCCAGCTACAGACACTAAAACCTCCAAAAAACCCTAGCCACTCAACATACAAAACCCTGGCAAGCCCTCAGCAATGTCTGGAACATCTTGTCAACCACTTTAAAATGTTTTAGCCATGCTGAAAACTAGAAACAACACCACAAAACACTAAAATAAAACTTTCAGAAGACAGTTCCACATGGCAACGAACAAAACCACCCACTACACAATAACAATTACCTACATCACTACAGCTACCTCCTTGCAATGTTCCCAACATCTTGGAAACCACATTGCAATGCCATGTCAACCACCCCTGAATACCATAACAGCCGTATAGCAACACTTTAAAACACTGAGAACAATAGCAATGCAGTAAAACAACTTTGATTAAACTTATATTAGAAATGGTCTGGCAATCTCCCAAAATACCCTAACTGTATAGTAATACATTTAAAACAGTACCAATGCCCTAAACCAGGGGTAGGCACGGTCAGTCCTGGAGTGCCGATGTCATACAGAGTTTAGCTCCAACCCTGAAAAAAAACCTCACCTGCCTGTAGCCCTAGTAATTATTTGATTAGGGTTGAAACTATACTCTACAACATTGGTTCCCAAACCTGTCCTGAAGGATGCCCTGACCAGCACATTTTTTATGTCTCCCTAATCAGACACACCCAATTTAGTTATTGCACTCTCTAACGAGCTGATGAGTGGAATTAGGTGTGTTAGATAAGGGAGACATACAAAATGTGCAGGGCAGAGAGGCCTCCAGTACAGGTTTGTGAGCCACTGCTCTACAGGACTCCGGCACTCCAGGACTGATGTTGCCAAACCCTGTCCTAAACGGACACCTTTGGAACCACCTAACAACATCCTGGCAACCAACCAGGACAAACCTAATCATGTTCCAGATATGTAAAAGAAGTGCGATTATTCTTCAAGTCTTCTATTTTTGTGTAATGTGTCAAATATGTTATGCAAGCAAGGCTACCTGAGTCATTATAGTATTCAGTCAAAGTTTTAAGTTCTGCAGTAAGTAACTTGGGCATCATTAGTCAACATAACAATCATATTGGCAAGAATAGAATAAATCCCAAAATATAAACATGTGAGACAAGATTAAAGACAAAGCAAAGTGAATTTGTTCCCACATGTGTTTTTGGTAAAGACATTCATCAAAATCAAATAAGAAAAAAAAAAAAAAAAAATAATGGTAGTACTGGCCACAATGGGGTTCCCAAGCATATCAAATTTCAGCTTTTCCAAAAAAGACTTTATGGGCTGTGTTTATAGATGGTGCATCTACTTGAACGATTGTAAAGAAAGGACACATATGTGAATGCATTTGACAAGACTTGTATTTAAATCTCATTCATTTAAATCCGATAATGCAAGTAAAAGGCCACATGCTGAAGAATGTAAGCATAAGTGGATGGTATCCATTGACTTCCATAGTATTTTTTCTTGTCAAAGTCTACCATCAATTTTCTGGTAACCAACATTCTTCAATATATGGTCCTTGTGTTCAACAGAAGAAATAAACTCATACAGGTTTGGAACAAGTGGAGGGTAAGTAAATTATAACAGAACTTACATTTTTAGGTGAGCTATGACTTTAAGGCTCATTTAAATATAGCAGATTCACAGAATCTATTCATGTTATGTGGCCATCCAGCAACACCCCAATTATACTGTCAGACTTTTGTTTTGACGTAACGGAACTGGGAGAGGGGGAATCAAACTTTGTGAAGAAGTGGAGGGTAAGTAAATTATAACAGAACTTACATTTTTAGGTGAGCTATGACTTTAAGGCTCATTTAAATATAGCAGATTCACAGAATCTATTCATGTTATGTGGCCATCCAGCAACACCCCAATTATACTGTCAGACTTTTGTTTTGACGTAACGGAACTGGGAGAGGGGGAATCAAACTTTGTGAAGAATGGCAGGCATGCTTAACACGGGGTTGCTGTGCCAAGTCAAGTGCTTTTTTTCACATGATCCTGCTTTGGAGGACAGCCAGATGAGTGATTCAAGAGGTCCTTAAGTGACAATCAATGGCTGGTGCGAGAGATACCAGAAGTTCTCAGCTCTTCCCTAAGGCATGTGGTCCACAGCTGATCCATTGTTGAGTATTACAGAGGAAATGCACTGCAAGAAGAAGTCGTGTATGCAAGGTCAAGATATCTGAACTGATACGCAAAAGCTGGATATTTCCATTTATTATTTGTATTATTTTTTTGGGGGGGAGGGTGCCTGAACAACTAGGTTGGCTTCGTCCCAACTTGTGAATCCAATAGCTGATACCTTCAAATAAATCACAATCAGTATTTAGTTAAAATAGCAATGAGAAAATCTCAAGCCCATTATTTTGTCATTCAGTTGCTTCCAAGAAATTGTTCAGTTGAACAAGTGCCAATAAAAAGTTATCCTTGTTTGTCAGGATGTCACAAACAGACTGTAACTTACTTTACCCTCTTTTTTTTTGCTTCACAATCTTCCTGGAAATCACGGAGTAGTCAGTGGTGTGCCTGCAACATGGCCAACATGTGAGAACAAAGACTATCTTCAGTTCCCAAACAAATCAGTGTGTACTGACAGAGAATTATGGGTGTTGTCGGATGGAATGTTCTATTCTAAACGAATTAAGAGTCCCGATTGATCACGGTTTAGTCATCGACCATAGAGAGAAGTTGTGTGTTTGTGCAGACTGAATGATACTGGTTACAATATTGGGCCTCAAATAAACAAATTGATGCAACTTAGTTTTTCATACCTGTTTGTCTCTACTGGTGTTTTTCTGTTGAGATGTATGGAAAATAGAGTGCAGCAAGGATGATGTATTTATGTAGGCCTGGGGAGTCCAAACCTCTTCCTGGAATGTCAATGTTCTGCAGAGTTTAGCTTTAACCCTAATTAAACACATGAACCAGCTAATCAAGGTCTTCAGACTCACTAAAAACTTCTAGGCAAGTGTGTTGGAGTTGGATTTACCTAAAATCTTCAGGATGTTGGGTCTCTATGAGCAGGATAGGACACCCCAGATGTAGGCCAAAACCCAGAAACGAGTTCATATTTTTGCACTTACGGTTCATCATCAGTCGGGTGGGGGTGGGGTTTGGTTAAACAACTGAAATAAAATCTAAAGTTAATGCAAACTCAAAATATTGTCATGTTGTATTCTACAATAGAGGTTCTCAACTGTGGTCCTCGAGGTCCACTTTCCTGCAGAGTTTAGCTCCAACCCTAATCAAGCATACCTGAGCAAGTTAGCCAAGGTCTTCTGGATCACTAGAACGTTGCTGACAGGTAAGTTTGATCAAGGTTGGAGCTAAAAATCTGCAGGAAAGTGGACCTTGAGGGCCAGAGTTTAGAAACCCTGTTTTATGCAATAAAACGCTAAATGGGACTACAGAGGTGTTTGGGAACTTCATCTTCAAGCTTAACAGGAAAACGTCTACTCAATAATCCCCGGTCAGTGTCTCATTTTGGATATTTATTTATTTTTTTAAACAAAGAGTTTAGCTTTTACTTTTGGTGATTGTATTTAGTCTTTAAAATGTATACAAGTTGTGTTGATTTGAGAAGATTATCAAGTTTTTTAAGGTTTGTTGGTCACAGAGCTTATTTCCTGCAATAATCCAAAGCCAATAAAAAAGTGTTTTTGGCAAGAGAACCATGATTAATAATACCACCAACTGTCGACAAACAGTTATTCTAAAACTTTGCCAGTAAGCGTCGTGACGTTATGACTATTACACCTGTCACACCACACTGCAAGAGCCCTAAAAAACTTTCCCAAGATGCCCTAGATTCCTCATTCATGGGACAATATGCTATCAAGAACATGACAACTAGGGCAGAATTTCACAAGGTGGGAAATCCAAACAATGAGAGGCAGTTGCGCCACCTCATATGTGGGAAAAATGAGTATTGATTGGTTTTGCTAGCCGCAAATCCTCATTTGACACAGTGCTGAAAGTGGATTGAGTGGATTGCGTCGCTTCATGAGAAGCTCTAAACCATGAGTCATTCATAACTGTGTTAAGCAGGGAATTATTGTAAGTCCCCCTCAGGTCAGGGCTCACTCAGACAATTTTGCTGCAGATTATTGTACACCTGAATCACCTGTCGAGGAATAATCTTTCAAAAAATTGTTTTCATTTCATTTTGATAAGGTTACAGAAGAACATAAAAGTTTACTTTTTCCCCGTTTTATGGGACCAAAATAACAGGGCCAACAGACACTGAATTCAACATTATTTAAACTGTAACAGTTTGGAATTCATATAAGTTAGTTTATAATATGAATAGGTAAAAATGTAAATAGTGTTATTTATCTGTAAAAAAAACAAAAGATATGTGCAACAACTGCTCACTCAGTCTTGTTCTATTAAAAATGTCTAACGATGAACAGGGCTGAAACTCACACAAAATAAGGTGATGTATCTAACCCTCGTTCCCTGAAGGAGGGAACAGAGACGTCACTTCGGATGACCGACGAAATTGGGATCTCCAATCTCTTGTTAGTGTAACTAAACGAGCCAATGGACATTGGCATGCGGTAATTCGCATCCAGCTGCCGCTGATCATAGCGTGAGTATATGAGGCAGCAGGTGCACCTTATTAATTCATGCTTTCGCAGAGGAGCCTCTGCAGCTCAGCGGTGGTGCAGCAACTGTTGAGACGGGATGTGACATCTCCATTCCCTCCTTCAGGGAATGAAGGTTACATACGTAACCGAGACGTTCCCTTTGAGTCGGTCACTCCGAGTCACGTCGGATGACCGATGAAATTGGGATCCCTACCAAAGTGCCACAGGAGCTGCCCCTTCCAGCGCCCTGTTTAGGCCTCCTTATCCTTCCTATAAGGCAGACGATAGGACCAGGCTCTACACAGAGAAGGTCAACTACTGCTGTTCCTAGCGCAACCCAAACAGTAGGACTTGAATAAAACTGGGAAAGCGTGCCCTTTCACTTGGAAGAGGCACACTGTGGAGTCACCTCCTCTCAGAGGGTTTTAAGTGACATTTACTCATGTGAAGTAACCCTGTAGGGCCCTATTGCACATGGAAGTCTCTGAGATGGCACAGAACGTGGTCCCCCATGGAAAACACAGCTCTAGTAGAAATTCTGTGGAAACACACATATGGGATCCCAACAGGGTCACTAATATGGGCACTAGCCTCACACCAGATTTCAAGAATTCATTGGCTGAAAGGCCTGGCGCCGGACGCTCCGTCACGTCTGGACGCCGCAGTGCTGGAGGACTCGACAGGGTTTGCCTGGCTAAGGAACTCTCTGGAGAATTAGACATTAAAGGACCCCGCAAGCCGATTCTGAACAAGACCACTCAGTAACACTACCCTTTTGAGGTGAGAACACAGGTGGAAACCGGTTCGAAACGCAGGCTATAGAACCAAAAGAACATGTTGGGAGTCGCCCAACCTGCAGCTCTACAGATGTCTGTTAGCGAGGCACCACGAGCCAGCGCCCAGGACGATGCGACACCCTAATGGAGTGAGAACGCAACCTGAGCGGGCAGAGCACACCTTGTGCTTCATAGGCCAAGGTGATGGTATCCACTATCCAGTGGGCCATCCCCTGCTTGGAGAGAGCCTTCCCCTTCTGCTGTCCTTCATAACAGACAAAGAGCTGTTCTGAGGTCCTAAAGCTTTGAGTTCTATCCACGTACTGTCGCAGTACGCATCAAATCTAGGGCTGGTTCTGCCTCCTCCAGGGGCAGCACTTGCAGGTTCACCACCTGGTCCCTGAAGGGAGTGGTAGGAACCTTGTGCACATAGCCGGGCTGGTATCTCAGTGTTGCACTGGAGTCAGCCGGCCCAAACTCAAGGCATGATTCGGTTAATAGCACTAATACCAAATCCCAAGAGGGTAGGGAGGAAGGCCTAGATGGATTTAACCTCCTGGCCCCCTAACAAACTGATGACGAGATCGTGCTTCCCTACCGATTTACCCTCTATGGGGTTGTGGTGTGGTGGAATAACTGCCACGTATACCTTAAGGGTGGAGGGAGCAGCCTACGCTCCAACCCTTGCTGCAGGAAGCACAGCACACGTCTGATTGAACATCTCCAGGGGTCATCATGGTGAGAGGAACACCATTCGATGAACAGGTTCCACTTCAGTGCATAGATCCATCTTGTGAACGGTGCTCGTGTGGAAGCGATAGTGAGACCTACCTCCTGGGGTAAGTCACTTAGAACCGCCGCGTCCTGTCCAGGGACCACACATGGAATTTCCAAAAGTCTGGACGTGGGTGCCAGAGGGTGCCCCGTCTCTGAGAAAGCAGATCCTTCCTCAGCGGAATCGGCCAGGGAGGGGCATCGTGAGGAGCATGATTTCCGGGAACCAGGTCCTGCTGGGCCAATATGGAGCCACTAACAGGACCTGCTCCTCATCCTCCCTGATCTTGCACAGTGTCTGTGCTTGTAGGCTCACTGGGGGAACGCATATTTGCGTAGACCCTGGGGCCAGCTGTGTGCCAGTGCGAGCACAGTCCATGCCGAGCGTTGCCTCGGATAGGGAGTAGAACCACTGGTAATGGGCGGTTTATGGAGATGCAAACAGGTTTACATGAGCAACTTTGAACTGACTCCAAATCAGCAGGATTGCCTGGGGATGGAGTCTCTACTCCCCAGGAAGTGCCGCTCCAGACAGCTCGTTGGCCGCCTGATTGAAAACTTCTGGAATGTGGATGGCACGAAGCGACCTCAGATGCTTCTGACTCCAGAGGAGGAGGTCACAGGCAAGTTGTGACATCTGTGACATCACGAGGGATCTGTCCATAGACTGAAGGTTCCGTGGCAGGCCGGTGTAATCTGAACCTGGTGAGTACCGCATTGCCACGCCCACCTCGGGACTCGGCCATAGAGCCAGTGCTCTGGTGGTCTCATATGGAGCAGCCAAGCGGAACTATTGCAAACCAATATAGGGGACGGACGCACTCGAAAATGCTTTTCTCCATCAACATCTTGAATGGCAGCTTGTGAAGCGCACGGATTAAAACTCAGAGATCCAAGATTGGTCATGACCTACCGCTCTTCTTGGGCACAATGAAGTAAGGGCTGAAAAATCCTGATATTGGCTGGAAGGACTGGCTCTATCACGTCCTTCGTACCTGGGGGAATGCCGGGTGAACTGAATCGCATAGCCGAGTCTGATGGTCTGCAGGAACCACCGAGGTGGACTGGGGAGCGCTAACCAGGCTCTAAGAGACCGTGCCAGCGGGAACAACGGGACCAACGATGTACCCGAGGATGGGCAGCGAGGTGGAACACAGGGACCCAGCCCGGGGCCTGTGACGGCCTGGCCTGTGACGGCAGGGGGCGGGGTCTGGGTGTGCAGTGTAACACTTACCTGATTCCTCCTCGTGCGGGAGGAACACAGGAACCCGGCTTGAGACTTGTGACAGCCCGGCGTGTGACGACTTTAAGCGGGGACTCGAGTGATACAGCCCTTACCTGGTTCCACAAATGGGCAGGAGGAGTGCTCTTGGGCAACCCACTGCTGCCTGCTGGTGAGAGAACTCGTTTCTGCATGCCCGCACTTGTTTCCAGAACACTCTACTGTGGAAAGGAGAGCAGTAGCTTCAATCACTATCGCTCGGCTCCAAAGCGAAAGGATGAATTAATGCAGTGCACCTGCTGCCATTTATACTCATGCTGTGATCTGCTGTAGCTGGATACGAATTACCGCATGCCAATTTCCATTGACTCGTTTAGTTATACTCAAAGTGGATAGGTCTCTCTGGCGAGATCCAAATTTCGTCAGTCATCCAACGTGACCCAGAGTGACCGACTGAAAGGGAGCAGTAATCTAAACATTTGAGAAACCAAATTGGTTTGGTGCCATCAGTGATGCAGAAATGATTCGCTTCACCTTAAAGGGGTCATATGATCCGATTTCATGGTTTGCTTTGTGTTTGGAGTGTTACAAGCTGTTTGTGCATATATAAGCCTGTAAGTACATTTCGATATTTAAAGAATACTGACTATTCAAACGCGACATGGTGTTATGTTTACGTGGCATGGCATGGCACAACGCGTAAAAAGACATTATGAGTCATTATAATCAGTAATTATAATCAGTAATTATGTCCTCACTGAATGCAACAAATGCTTCGTTTATAGTGGGTTTTATTGTTTTAGTCTCTTCGCCCCGGGACACGGCATCACAACATTGTAAGGGGCGTAACATTTCCGTTACATGCTTAAGTTATTCGGCCAATCACTGGATAGCTGGCCAAACAGAGCACACCTCGCTTCTCAGAACGATGAGCTTTGTAAAAATCGATGTGTTTTCAGAAAGGCGGAGCTTAGAGGAGCAGGAATAATGTACAGTATGTGAAAAATAATGTGTTTTTTTAACCTTGAAGCACATAAACGCACTACATTACACCAAAAACACAAAATGAAGTTATTTTAGCAATATCATATTACCCCTTTAATATTCAGGACTTTCAGGTTTCCTAAGAACTGGCCTTTCAAATACAGCAAACGTACATTTCAAGCAGAGCTCTGCATGCTGCATCAATCATGCACAACTTGACTGTGACTTGAAGCAGGAGACGACAACTGGGAAAGTCCCCAAACATTGCCTTCAAACCACAGACCACATTCATTTAACATGCAAAGTCCCAGTTACAAACAATCTAGCCCAGCAGTTAACATGGTAAATCATTAAAACTTTGAACCATGCCAACCGTCTGTGGCTTGTTGTTTTCTATATGCACAATGCAAACTGTACTGCCTCTAAACAAATGCATGCATCAGCTGGCACCCAGTCAGATGCCTTTTATTTGGCTTGGACAGAGTTGCTTTCAGGATACTGGTATAAATCCCAGATCCTAGAGAGAAGCTCGTTGGTAGGTGACAGATTTATTCAAATATTAACTCACAAAGCTGGCAAACAGTCTCTAGGAGTGAGTTTGCACAGTCTCTGTTAGATGAAGGCAAATAATGGGGTTTTCACACCAGTGTCAATATAGAACTATCATTTACTGGAAAAATAACTACATTTATGGTCTCTGGGCTTATATTAAATTATAATACATGACAACTATAATGATATATTCTGCATAAGAGTCTGACAATAAGCCTGAACTGTGTTGGGTAAACTATTATGCAAAGTTGGACAATCTTTGGAAGATTCATAATTACATCTATCATGAAACTAGTTTGTTTAACTTAACCTGTTGTTTCTGTTTTACTAATGCATTTTTTTATACCTCCTGTATGTTTCAATAGTGTAATGTGTGTTGTAATCAATACGATTTGTGATTCTGAGTTTTTGAAGTCAAACATGTAAAACATGAGCAACACTGAGTGTTTATGTTGAACAAGAGCATATATTCAACACTGCATCACAGACCTTATGAATGGAGGCACATTCTGTTATTGCTCACAATCATGTGCATTACACCAAATATGAGTCATTCAGTTAAGTTAAATTAGTTTCTTTGTTGTTTTGTTTTTGGTCAAGGACATCACTAAGATATCGCACAGGCTGTTCCACTGGCAGAAAAGGGTTGCTATAACCAATGAAAAATGGGTCAAACATTGTGAGAGCTCAAATTTAATTTATTTTGAGATTATTTTCATGATAACTAAGTATGCCTCACCAATTAATTCTCATTACCTTATCAAGAATAAATCTTATCTATATATATATATATATATACACTGCCTCTAATTTATGCTGATTTACATAAATTATACAAACCAAAATTTAAACACTCATAATGCATAAGCTAACATTAACTAACATTGAGCATTATATTTCTTACAGAATTTGTTCCATTTTCTAACCTAAAAACAAATGTCATTTTCCACTGTTAAAGCATTCATGAGTACCATCTTGAAATTTGAAATTGACAAAGCAGAATTGAAAATTGAGGTTATTGACTGATAATTCACATGGACATATGGACATCCACAATTGAAGGCCACAAGACTTTGGGTGAATCCCATTTCTCTGTCTTACCCCTTCCCCTTCGTCTTACCCCTAGCCCTTGTTCCTTTGAAACCAAGTGGTAAGCGCTAGGGGTGAAAACATACCCCTATGAAATGAGACGCCACTTGGTTACTGTCACGTCATCATACATCTTTGCTAGCTGGCTGCTACGTCACCAGAGGCGACAAGTGTTGGAACGCAAACTGTGTATCTAAAAGTGTGTGTATGTCGATTGCGTGGGTTTTAGTGACGTTTTTCTCTAGTCAGAGAAATGCGGGACTGTTGTGCAAATCAGCAATGAAACATTAACGTGGAAAAATAGCAATTTTTAAAAACATTTCAATTAAGAGCATGGTTGGAAATATATATGTACAGGACTGTGTAGAACACAAAACAAGACTTTCGTAATTTTATATAAATTATTTAAGCCGAAAATACTCTCTGGATGATCTGGCCGCAGTGTGTTCTGGGTACCCCTTGGTTTCAAGTAAGCTCGCGAAAATTCTTGGTTTTAAGGGGTATCTACCCCTTCACCTTAGCCTACCCCTCGATCAAAACGAGAATTGAGACAGCCCTTACTCTCATGTGAATGCGCAACTAAGGGGAAGGGGTAAGACAGAGAATTGGGATTCATCCTTAATCTTACATCCACTTTGCTATTTGGGACAGGCGCTGTGTCACATCAGCTAATCACTGGGGTGCATCAAGGTTCTGTGCTGAACCCTATTAAATATGATATAATTCCTAATAAAATGGGAATGATACAACATGTATTTTTACGATATAATGATATAATAGTCCGCAGTGCGTTAGCTAATGTTAAAGGGGTCACATAATGCCCATTTTCCACAAGATGATATTATTCTTTAGGGTTTTAATGAAAAGTCTGTAACATAGTTTGGTTAAAATGTGTCATTGGTAGTGTAAAAAACACCCTTTTTACCCTGTCAAAAACAGCTTTTGCCAGAGCAAGTGCTATTGTGTCATTCTCCTTTAAATGTTGCTGAGCTCTGCTGACTCCAGTCCCTCCCCCCCCCCCCTTCCGAGCCACTCTCTGAGGGACTATTTACTTTAGCTGCATTCATTGTGGAACTTGCTAATTAGCACATTATAAGGAAAGGCAATTTACAAAGATTCATTTAAAAAACCTTCTACTCACTTCTTCTAGAGAAGAAGCTGGATCACGGATGATTCTTGTGAACATAGACACATTTAGGTAGATTGAGGGCACATTCCCTTCAAAATCAAACTGAATCCTCTTCAGCCGCTCAGATGACTGGAGTAAATAGCTGCATTTCCATCCACCAGGTTTTATGCGCATTTTAGAATATCACATAAAAAAACTCTGGATGGAAACGGCAAGATACGCATCAATTCTAAAAATGTGCATAAAAAATGTATGCGCACATTTGAGTTGGATAACCTTTTTATCCGGTAAGAAAAAATGCGCATAAACTACGATGGAAACACGGAATAAATCCCTCCATGCACATCAAAAAAGTCATGTGACTTTGCGATTTGAGACGGGATAACTTGACTAACCAGTGGACCGATCTCATTCACAGCATTTCACGATTTCACACTTACATCTACTAGCACGATAAACGTGATGCGTATTTGGCGAGTATGATAATACGTTGTAGGCGTGCTGTCCTGGGGGAGGGCTCTGAGCTCGGGAAGGGCCCGAACCCAGAGTACCCTCCCGTGTGATTAGAATTCTAGTGATATGGTGGAGAAGGGGTGGTGGAGGGATGCTGCTTAACCATCGACTAGATGGAGGTAAGACAGCTGTATTTATGTCCGAGGGTTGATTACCTAGATTGTGTACCACCTGAGCTAATTAGCCTGAGTATCTGACGTGCTCCTCCCGAACTTAGTTTATAAACTACATTTCTAAACTTCATTTCACGATTTCACACTTACATCTACTAGCACGATAAACGTGATGCGTATTTGGCGAGTATGATAATACGTTGTAGGCGTGCTGTCCTGGGGGAGGGCTCTGAGCTCGGGAAGGGCCCGAACCCAGAGTACCCCCAAAAAGCAATAGAGCGTAGGACAGCCGCTAGACTAAGATTCCCCCCCAAATACGCGTTTGAGATCTGGCGGGAGCTAGTTCCGATGAGTAATTGTGAGGCGGGCCGGGGGGGCCTACTTGCTCTGAGGGAGCGGTTTGGTATGTATGGTTAGGCCCCACCGACTGCCAGAGTGAACTTCGTGGTTTTGGGGCGACCGGTCGGGGAGGGCTCAACCGAGGCCCAGCGATGGCTCACCGCTTGGGACGGGTGAGCCCTGCCCACCGATGGAGGAGCAGCGGGTCCCATCATCTCCCCTGATCCTCAACACTGGTGCTCCGCAGGGCTGCGTCCTCAGCCCACTCCTGTACTCCCTGTACACACACAACTGTACAGCTACACACAGCTCCAATGTCATCGTCAAATTTGCTGATGACACAACGGTGATAGGCCTGATCACCGACAACGATGAGACGGCCTACAAAGAGGAGGTGAGTACCCAGACTAAATGGTGTCAGGAGAACCACCTCTCACTCAACATCGACAAGACCAAGGAGCTGGTGGTGGATTACAGGAGACAGAGCAGAGAACACACACCCATCACCATCGACAAGACACCTGTGGAGCGGGTGAGCAGCTTTAAGTTCCTCGGCGTTCACATCACTGAGGATCTCACATGGTCTGCTCACACAGATGCAGTGCTGAAGAAGGCACATCAGCGTCTCTTCTTCCTGAGACGGCTGAGGAAGTTTGGAACGAGCCCCAGAATCCTCAGGTCCTTCTACACCTGCACTGTGGAGAGCATCCTGACCGGCTGTATCACCGCCTGGTTTGGAAACAGCACCGCTGGCAACCGCAGGGCTTTGCAAAGGGTGCGAACTGCCCGCCACATTGTTGGAGGTGAGCTTCCCTCCTCCAGGATATCTACACCAGGCGGTGTACAAGGAAAGCCCGGAGGATTATCAAAGACTCCAGCAACCCGTCCCACAGACTGCTCTCTCTGTTGCCCTCAGGGCAACGTTTCCGCAGCATCCGATCCCGCACTAGCCGACTGAGGGACAGCTTTTTCCCTCAGGCTATCAGGCTAATGAACAGTCACAAATAACTCACCTACATCACACTCCCACTCACACAACATGCCATGCACTGCACTTTAACACCGTTCAACTGGACTACACGCACACACTGCACTAATCACAACCTATCTGCTATCACTGGACACCATACAATGCACATCCACGACACTGCATATGCATAATCTGTTGCACCTTTGCACATCTATCTGCTGCTCAACCAACCAATCTGCTGTTAATTTATAATCTGTTGCACCTCACATTATTACTATGCATAGACTACATTATGTATAGATACTGTACATAATGCAGATGTGCCCATACGGTGTATAATGTGTCGTTGATAATTAAGTATGTCTTTATAGTACACTATGTGTACTGAGTATATGTATGTGTATTTTGCACATTGTCTTCTGTACAGTCTGTAAATATATGTAAATTGCTGTTGCTTTTTTGCACTGTCTGTCCATATGTGAATTGCTGTTGTTGTGTTTTTTTGCACTGTCTGGAGCACTGTAAATGCTCCAGTGCAGTTTTTTGCACTGTCTGTCCATATGTAAATTGTCTGTTGTTTTTTTGCACTGTCTGTCCATAGGTAAATTGTCTGTTGTTTTTCTGCACTGTCTGGAGCACGCTCATAAGAATTTCACTCACCAAGGCACTTGTGCTGTGGTGATGTGACAATAAAAGTGATTTGATTTGATTTGACCGATCTCATTCACAGCATTTCACGATTTCACACTTACATCTACTAGCACGATAAACGTGATGCGTATTTGGCGAGTATGATAATGTACGTTGTTCCTGGGGAGGGCTCTGAGCTCGGGAAGGGCCCGAACCCAGAGTACCCTTCCGTGTGATTAGAATTCTAGTGATATGGTGGAGAAGGGGTGGTGGAGGGATGCTGCTTAACCATCGACTAGATGGAGGTAAGACAGCTGTATTTATGTCCGAGGGTTGATTACCTAGATTGTGTACCACCTGAGCTAATTAGCCTGAGTATCTGACGTGCTCCTCCCGAACTTAGTTTATAAACTACATTTCTAAACTTCATTTCACGATTTCACACTTACATCTACTAGCACGATAAACGTGATGCGTATTTGGCGAGTATGATAATACGTTGTAGGCGTGCTGTCCTGGGGGAGGGCTCTGAGCTCGGGAAGGGCCCGAACCCAGAGTACCCCCAAAAAGCAATAGAGCGTAGGACAGCCGCCAGACTAAGATTCCCCCCCAAATACGCGTTTGAGATCTGGCGGGAGCTAGTTCCGATGAGTAATTGTGAGGCGGGCCGGGGGGGCCTACTTGCTCTGAGGGAGCGGTTTGGTATGTATGGTTAGGCCCCACCGACTGCCAGAGTGAACTTCGTGGTTTTGGGGCGACCGGTCGGGGAGGGCTCAACCGAGGCCCAGCGATGGCTCACCGCTTGGGACGGGTGAGCCCTGCCCACCGATGGAGGAGCAGCGGGTTGAAGCCCTGGCCAGGAGGACCCGAGTTGCCTGCAGTGGGATAGGTCACGGAGTCGGCGTACCGGTCCTACTGGCCGTCAGCCCCTGCTAATCAGAGGACAGAGGGCGGTATCTGGCCGAGAGGGCCCATGAAACCTCCGCTTAGGGCACTTTACCCCTTCATTGGACGAGTGGGTCCTATCGGCTGGCAGGTAAAAAGAGTTTGGGACGCCCGACAAGGAGGCTCTCACAACATCCGACGGGAGATCGAGACTCACGGCATCGAATGGATGAGCGTCGCATGCGGACGGCAAGCATAGGAGCCCACCGGGAGGCCTGCGTCAACGTCATGACATGAGACCATGCTACGCTGCCAGACGGATAGCCTCACCGACGAGTAGGGAGAAGAGAAAACCCGGAACAGGGAGGGCTCTCGCTGCATTCGATGGAGAATGAGATTAGGACATCGAACGGGTAAGCCTCGCCACGCGGGGGGAAAAGGTGTGGGGATAGCAGAGATAGTTGGATGGAGTTCGGCGGGCGGACGAGGACCGCAGCGACGGCTGGGCCTCGTCAACCGTCGGACGGAAAAAATAGGTGGGTTACTGAGACCAACGCCGACGCTCTACGGTGAGACCGAAATCAACAATGCCCCCAACGGGGGCACCATACCCGCTGTGTTGGACGGATAAGCGTCGCCAGCATGGGACTAGAAAAGGCAAGGTTGTCTGGCCGGGAGTGCTCTCACCGGCGACCGACGGGAGATCGATGCTCACTGTGTCGGACAGGTGAAGACGGAAAGGTAAAGTATGGTCGGGATGCTTAGCCGACATCCAACTGGTGGGCGTGCCGCCTGTTTGAAAGGTTAGCTTCACTGACGTAGGAGGAAAAGGTGAGGTTGTCCAGCCGGGAGGCTCTTACGACTTCCGATATGAGATTGATACTCGTGGGTCGGGTGGTGGAACCTCGCCGGTGGTGGACTGAAAGCTAAGGTTGTTTGATGGTCGAGTGTGTAGCGTTCGGCTTGGTTCGAATGGTGGTGCGAGCTGACGGAAAAGATGAGTTGTCTGGCTGGGAGGCTCTCGCCGACGTTGGCTTTGGTAATCGCCTAGTCGGACGGGTAAGCCTCGCCGAGCATGGGACATGGAAGGTAAGATTGTCTGGCTGGGAGGCTCTTGCTGGCGTCCGACGGTAGTTTAGTTTATTGCCGTGTCGGACGGGTAAGCCTCGCCGAGCGTGGGACTTGAAAAGGTAAGATTGTCTAGCTGGGAGGCTCTCGTCCGACTGGTTTCAGGATCGCCGTGTTGGACGGTTAGCGTCGACGAGCGTAGATTTGAAAAGAGAAGGTTGTCTGGCCGGGAGTGCTCTCGCCGGCGTCCGTCGGGATATCAGGGCTCACCGAGTGGACAGGTTTAGACAGAAGGGTAAAGTTAAGTGGTCGGAAAGCCTCGCGGTCAACCGGCAGCGTGGTTGGGCAGGCTTTTGCCGGCCGCAGAATGGAAAAGATAAGTTTGACTGACCGGTAGGCTCATGTCGACGTCCGACTGGTTTCGAGATCGCCGTGTCGGACGGGTAAGCCTCGTCGAGCAAGAAAAGGTGAGGTTGTTGTCTGGGAGGCTCTTGTCGACATCCGACTGGTTTCGAGATCGCCGTGTCGGACTGGTGAGCCTCGTTGAGCAACAGGTTTGAAAAGACAAGGTTGTCTGGCCGGGAGGCTCTCGCCGGCGTCCGACGGGAGGTTCAGGCTCGCTGTGTCGAACAGGTAAAGACGGAAAGGTAAGTCGGCCATGGGGTGGAAAAGGTAAGGTTGTCTGGCCGGGGGGCTCTCGCCGGCGTCTGACGGGAGATTAAGACTCGCTGTCGGACAGGTAAAGACGGAAGAGGTAAAGTTGGGTGGCCGGGAGGCATATTTGGGTCAAAACTGACAGTTGTTTGGGAACTAAATCTGTTGTGAAGGGGATCTATTTAGCCCTCTGAAATGCATATGCAAATCAATGTCAGCGTCTCTATGATTTAGGTCAAAAACATTAATATAACACAGGTCGAATGAAAATAACATGTGCACGTTCATATTTACTGTTGGTCTGCGGTGATCAAGAGTATATTTGTGAAACGCATTTGACTCATCCAGCTTATCTAAGGAATTGTATGCCAATTGAATGCTGGTAAAGTACAGGGTTTAAGCCGGTGTGTATTCTGGGCATGGTGTCGTGGTTACATGGTGGCATTAACATCCGATGTCTTTGCGAGGTCTTTTAACGACTTTTATCAACACATACCTGCCTTTGGAGCTTCCCTGAGAATTATTGGCAACAATGGTGGTTGCATGCTAACGGAGGCCGCCTCCCGTTAACATCTGAAACTAGAAGCTAGAGGCCCGGCTGCATACTTGCGCTGCAGCTGGGAGAGCCGCGGTGAAGGCTGAGGAGCCGAAGCGGGAAGCGAGTTGTGCTTTGCTGCGGTGAAAACTGGGGCGTGGCCCAGGCTCGTTGAAGGCCTGCTGCTGCGGCCTCCGGAGGAGAGCGTGTGAGTGGTTGAGCGAAAGTCAGCGGTCGTGACGAAGCCCGGAGCTCGGCGGCCATGTCTGGTAAAAATAAATAAAAATAAAAATAGACGATCCTGGGGCCGGCAGATTGACCGGAGGCTACGAAAAATCCCCAGCATGGGTCTCGTTGTTTGGACGGAAATGTTGGGTCTGTGATGCAATGGCAAATGGTGCCACCGAATGCTGCTTAACCATCGACTAGATGGAGGTAAGACAGCTGTATTTATGTCCGAGGGTTGATTACCTAGATTGTGTACCACCTGAGCTAATTAGCCTGAGTATCTGACGTGCTCCTCCCGAACTTAGTTTATAAACTACGTTTCTAAACTTCATTTATAAGTTGTTTTGGTCATTCTGAAAAGCCTGAGGAAATCTGTCATCAAAGTATTTCTGTATGATAGTCTTACTCGACTGTGTACCCAAACAGCCGGCATCCACCTCCGAACACAGCAGCATTTTTTTGTATTACGTCTGCTCTTTCTGAGGCGTAAATAATTTATATCATATATAAAAACTATTAAATTCAATGGCTTCTCCAATATTCTTAGTGATATTTAGTGCCACAATTTACCAGGAAGTGACAATTTTGCTCTCTTTGACTCATTGGATGGAAACAGTGCTTTATTTGCATGTGTTTTATGCGATGTTCCAGTTTTGCGCATAAGTTAAATTATAATCTTTGGATGGAAACATAGCTAATGACTACTGCTATGTTCATTATTACATCCAACAACTAAACACCAATCGATTAGGAGTCATTCTTGTCTACATCTGCTCCGGCGAAAACTACTGATGACAGGTCACTCAGGGCGGGTGCTGAAATGCTGTCAATCAAACTAGCGTGGGAGGCCTCCGTCCGTGTGAGGTCACACAGAGATCTGCTTGATTTGAGAAAAGGGTAAAGATTTTGGTAGATAAAAAAAACAAAACACTTTTACTGATTTTTTTGCTTTATAGGGTGGTTGTGTATACACACTGCCAACACACATTTCAGTTCAAACTACTTGTAAAAGTGCATGTAGCATTATATGACCCCTTTGAAAGATACACATTTTGATTATAAAAGTGTATTCAAATGTTTTGAAACTGAACACAATTTTCCTACAATCGGCTACATTTTCTATATACTGCACAAATCAATTTCTTTATTTTTATATTTTGTATTTCTTTATTATTGGTACAAAATCTTGTAGTAAGATCATTCACCTATATTTTAACACAGAAATATGTTTAAACCTGAATAACACTACATTCTCATTCATCCTCAGGTATATTTAGGCTCCATAAAAACAAAAAAAAATAAGAAGTGTTTGTTTGTTGTTGTTGTTTTGCTTGTTTGTTTGTTGTTGTTGTTGTTGTTTTCTTTTACTGTGTATGCAACATGTTCCTTGTGACATTTCTCACAATAACAAAAACATCTAACTAAGGATGCAAACTGAGCCACCCAAATGTCCCTCCTTTAGAAACCCATCTGGCCCCAACCCAAAACCAATAAATCTGAGCTTAGGAAAAGAGCAAACAATATAGTTGATCTGACCACCAATAGATAGAGGACAACATGCTTTATTGTGTTGAATTAGGGCCTTTAGAAAGCAAATGCAGTCCACAGAGAAAAACTAAGACAAGCCTCACTTAAAGGAAAAAGAAGTACTTTATATGCATATCAACAAGCAGCGGAAGAGAACTCCTAATGGGTCCAGAACTGCCACCGGTGTGCATGAGGAAAAACATGTCTCGTTGGAGTATGGCATGCAAACACACGCAGGCATCTTTCAAGCCAATGTGGGCAGTGGCATGAACTCCTTAGCAAGTACGGGAAATGACACTTGCAAAGCACGCAGAACTTCTCCTAAACCTTTCCACTAGATGGGTTCCACATGGTCTGTAGATAGTAGTGGCATTATTATAGCAACCTCATTGCATTTTTGTGTTTAGAGCGTTGTGTCTTCCCAAAATATGGGTAAAACCATTAACATGCCATGGCACCAGACGGGTTGCACATCTGTTGGTGCTGGTCTGTGGTTTGACTTAAATGAAGGACTGTGACCAGGACCTGTTATTGTGTTTATGGTTACTGTAAAGGGCTTGGCTCAGGCATTATTACCAGAAAAACAGGATGAGAGTGAGGTATTGCTAGAATCTACTACTTAAAAACTAATTTTCATTTTCCACTCTTAAAGCATTTATGAGCATTATGATACTCAAAAATTACAAGTCTGAAAAGATAAATGGGAAAATGTACTGTCTGTCACATGGAGTTTATAAACAACAGCAAGCGAAGGCCACCAGACTCTACATCAATTTGACTATATTTGACAGGGCTAACCAATGGAGTGCCTCAGAGTTCAGTGTTTGGCCCTTTTTTCAACATACAAAACCTCACTCAATCAAATAATGTAAATCCACTGTAAATATATTATTAAATCATATATACACTGAAATATTGTGGAAATGAAATTTTGAAAAAATGGGGGAGGGGTGACAGAATTCTCCCATGATTTATGTATGAACCGTTACTCATTATTGGCAGATCAGTTAAATACATGAGATGAGATGATAGCAAGAGTTTATTTCGTTTAGTTTAAGTCCACAGGAACAAAAGTGCCCATAATAGTCGAATTGTAAAAAATGTCTTACAGTTTTAACAATAATAATGCTATGTAAATGAAAAGATGAATTCTAAATGCGGAATTAAATGCATTTTGACGCTAAAAGGCCCTATTACAGTCCAGTTCATTGGTTGGCTATTGTCAATGTAAATAACAGCCCCACTCTCTCTTCCTCTCCATTTATAATATCATTATCCACTGTTTACAGTGACGCTTACATAACCCGACCTTGGTACGTCTTAACTGTCTGGCCCTACATCCAGGATTTCTTCCTGTCATTGACCGGCTGTTATCTAACTGCTGTTTGGTGAGGTGTGCTTGGGTTAAATTATCACATTGTCATTTGTTCCTGGCTACTTCGCAGAAGTCATTTGACCCATTTTCTCCAGGCAGATCCCATAAAGCTTATTCTCTCGGTGAGAAAGCATGTGTGCCAACGTAAATGATAATCAATCTGTATATAATCTGGGTTGGAAGCTGGGCACTACTTGTGGAGTTAAGGTAAGATGGGCTTTGACAGTTAAATATGGCACAACAGAGCTCTGTTCTAAAACCTAGTAAGCTGCCTACCTAGGCAGCAAGTATGCGCCCAACACAAAAATGCTTCCAGTCAAACAATATACGTCTGTCTTTGAATATACCTCAGGTCTGTCCAAATACTCACACTTGCCATCTTTACAACTTGACTTACAACTCTACTTACATGACATATTTCCTTAATGGAAACATATTTGCTCATAACTTTTAAATAACCATGCCTGAACATTCCATGTTAGCTCTGCAATGTAATATGCAACAATAAGTTATATGTAATATCTAATTCATTTAACTTAAACTAGAAAGTGTTCCTCAAAATCTCGCAATTTTGGGTCACATGAGCTCCTGAACATGATACGTTTAGCTTCAAATACCACTCCAAAGTATCGCACACTTACTGTTGCAAGAAAGACTACAGTTGTGGGGATTTGGGACAGGGCCCTTCTTTTGGGGGTGAAATTCTACCACAGCACTGTAAGTATGAAATCCCAGAATGCACTTCAGCAACCACAGTGAAAACACATTTTCTAAATCAGTCACTGAACTTCAGTTAGTATGCTGCCTCAGAAGGTAGATGCCTATGTAGACAGCAAGGTAGTATGCTAAAGCTTATCCATGGTGTTGTGGTTTTGCATAGACTGAAGGTTTTACTTAGGACAACACATTGAAGGTACTCAGGGGCACGGATACTTGATATAAACTTGATATAAATACCTTTTCAACACAAACATCAGTGAAAGCTATTTAAAGTTCATAGTTATTTTTTTTAAAGCGCTTGTAATATTGCCTGGACGCCTTTAAGTATATAAAAGGTTTATTTTATAAGCAAAATAACCAAGCTGTTAATGAGCATAACAACAAGACAAAAATACCCATGGTATGAGTTTCGCCTTGGGAACAAATTAATACTGAGCGGTACTTCAGGATGCATAACATGAACAGAAACCTAATAACACATTTACTAGTTTCGACCACCAGCAATACACAAGTTTTGTGAGCTGATGGCTTTATTGTTGCATGAGCAATTGAGATGTTGGTTTAAAAGAGTTGTTGTTGATCGCAGGAGCGACTGGAATGTTTGCGTTTGGCATTTCTTCACCTCCGTACAAGGGCAAATGGTAGCTATCCAAAGCTGTATATTGTTTTACAAGTGTTGGAATTACAATGTTAATAACAAAACCAAACTAGATGAGTGGCGCTTACCCATGCACTAATTGAAGCCAAACAGCCAGGACGTTTCTATGTAGTTGTTAACTTCCTATGAGTGTTTTTTTGTTAGTACTGGTGGCCCCTGAGGGGTTTTATCCAACTTATATTCCAATGCAGAAGTAAGCCATTTTCTTTGAATATGAGATACTTCCGGTTCCGACCTGGTTTCATGGCATAAACATACCTGGGGGCACTTTTTAGCGAGACCGTTATTGCATACCTTACTGCACGTGTTGCCGCAGTTTCAAAGAGAAATGTCCATTGAGTGGCGCTACAACACAGGGTTCAATACGTAAACCCTGGCACGTTTTTATTACATTGATATAGATACTTATTGTTGTGTTTGTATTATATTGCTGCAGGTACGTTTTGAGTCAGTTCAGAATTAAAATATACGGGGAACGTCGCTAATAATTTATGCTACGCTATATTGCCAAAAGTATTGGCACCCCTTCTTATGAAAGGTTTGACTACTTTAGTAATTTCCATGAGTACAAATCTTAATGTTGAAGCATATAATAATATTTTAGGGAATTGTGTGCTTCTAATTTTATAGCAATAGTTTGGACAGAACCCTTTTCTATTCTAACATGACAGTGTCTCTGTGTATAAGACAAGGATCAAAGATAAATGATAATTCAGTCAGTGTGGAAGAACTTGACTGGTCTGCAGAAAGACAAGTCCTAATCCCAGCAGAACACTTCTGGTGTGACTTTAAATGCAGACCTTGAGACAAAAACTCATCACCAAACACTAATATCTTCTACATTCATTATATGGACTAAAGTACTGACACTCCCTTCTTTACAAGAGAAAAAGGCACTTCCAAACTGTGGCAATAAAGAAATTAATGCACTTAAAAATGGTATCTCCACCTCTGTTGCAACAGTTTTGAAGTGTATGAAATGACTGTACACATATGAACAAGTCATGATATTCTTCAAGATGTTCTTCAAGTTTAGACAAATCAAAATTAGCCACCTCTTAAAATATATACAAATTGCCGTGAGATAGCGCTGGGTATTCCGGTTCATTAATTGCTATATGAGAATAACTAGAAGAATAAGAAGTATGTGCAGTAAATGGTAAAACAATCTGTACTACAAACCTGTGTGATTATGATAATAAATACAAATAATATGATAAATAGAGTGCAATGTGCAGGTAAGATAACTGGAAGTGGATGACACCGGAAGCCTTGAACATTCAAGTTACTAATGTGAATGTAAGTTGCGCCTGCAAAGATGGATATATTAAGTGATAATTATCTTAACGTATACAAATTACTCACACACACAGAGACACACAAATACCATTTCTTGAGTAAAGAATCTCTATTCCTTCATTGTGACATTTATAGCCCATGTCTTGTTGTGAAATCCCTCATAATGTTTTTTTTTTTAGATTTTCAAGTTTCTCTTGTTCTCACCTGTTATCTTAGCAAGCACATTTGGTGACACGTGATACTGAAAGCTGATTGGCTTGAACGGTTGCCCCTCACAGATTATTGGTTATGTGGATGGAGGCAGATACAAACTTTGTCGACACCATTGGAGGGAAGGAAAAGACATTACATTGCATTGATTGTTCAGTTTAGCTGAAGGTTCGGCCTTATCTTACAATTGTGCAATACTTCAAATTCAAAATAATAACACATAAGTGTATGAGATTACACAAATAAAATCCCTATTTACTAATTACTATAAAGACATGCGCGAACATCAGTGGTATGCTAAAAAATACATAACTTTCTTATGTATGATCTCTCGTATAATCACCCAGTCAGAGTTTTAAATGTGAACGTCAACAAAGCAGCTGGGAAACATGTCACATGATATTACATTTACCTCAGGAAACTAAATCAGTATCCATAGCTTGTTAATTATCTACCATACATGCATTATTTTGACTTAAGCTGATGTGTATGTCTTAACCGTTTAAATGTTTGGGGTCATTGAGATTTTTTATATTTTCTTTTTTACATTTCTTATTATTATCAATGTCGAAAAACAGCTGTGATGCTTCATATTTTTGTGGACACCATAATAAATTATTTTAGTGTTCTTTCATGAATAGGAAGCTTAAAAGAACAGCATTTTTTTTAAAACAGTTATCTGAAAATAGTGAAAGCTCTAGGGTCAATCTCAAAACGATGGAGCATGTCACATACACGCACAAAGTTAAGCTAACAAGCATGGATAAACAACACCTGAGTGGATCATTCAGATCAGAAGTCCAACACTTCAGCACAATATGCTTGAAACAACAAAAGCCCACTGGACATTGTTTGTTATGTACAGGTGCAAGAGTGTGTACACCAGTAATACTGTTCAATGTTTACCCATTGTTCACAGATACAATATGGGTCCGCTGCCAGATGCAAAAAAACATCCTACTGGGAACAATTAATATTATACGAACAATGCTTCCGCTAGATTAGGTGCTGTCCACTGCCATTCACATTCTAATGACTGAGACAAAGCCACCAGAAATACATTCAGTGAATTAGTCCAGAGCTGCTCTCAATATAGACCACGCTCTCTTACTCCAAATGTAACATAGATGTATTCGTATGGCGTTTCGAGCGGGATCTCTGACGCACGGATCCATTCAAGGTCACCAGGGCTGTTTATTTTTCCCTTGGCTGCCTGCGCAGGCTTCTGCAGTCCGTCAGCGTGACTTTTAAAGGGAAGCGCAGCTGTCCATTGAGTCAGGCGAGAATTCACAGGTGCCTGTATATCAAGCTCTGTGGACATGGGCCTATTTCATCCATTGTGTCGTCACAGACAATCGCTTTATAAACTGTCCTGACCGATCAGTACGATGTGAAAGTATCTGATGTATTTGTAACTGAGCTCATTTCAGCATGCCACCTGCGACAGAAATAGGAAATTATATGACTTTCCTATCATTCACAGTCAGAGTCTCCTCTAAACTAAATACAGTGGAAAATAACAAAACACAAGAGGCTTCTGTTTTAATTGTGGTCGGGTTAAATGCGGAAAGGGCGCTTCAAAGTCACCCATTCAAAGTCCTTGGAAACAAAAGTTTACCGTAAATTGTAAATTGCTCTGTTTACTCCGAGCGTGGCCTCCAAGTGACACTGTTGAACCCAAAACTCTCCGTAGCATGTCTAGGAAAGTCATCAAGTAAGGAATCCCTGGCAGTCGTCTGCAGTCTCTCCAGACCCTTCTGGGAGTTGAGTGTAATAAAGTTGTGGAAAGGAGCTGTTTTCAAATTGTAAATTCCTTTCGGTTATTAGCTCAAATATGCCCATTTGAGGGTCAACAAAAATGCTGCTGGGGAACTTCTGAGCACAGAAAAATGTGATGATTGGACTTAAACAATTATATACACAATTAAATTTTTCCACATAAAATTAGATGTTTATTTATTTATTGCTTGCCAAACACTTGAACAAATAAAATATGAAAATCGAATTTCCAATATGCTATTTCCCATTATGCTAAGGTGTTGTTGCTGGTTGCCAGGTATTCTCTCTCTCTCTCTCTCTATAGTGAGAGAGAGAGAGATTAATTTTAGTACTTCTTAAAAAACGAATTAAATATTTAATTTGATTTATTTAACTAATATTTCTGTTTTCATTTTTTTTTATTAACATAAATGTTAGATTTTTTTTTAACATTTTAGTTAACAATAACAACCCTAGGGTGGTTGCTAGGGTGTTCTGCATGGTTGCTAGGTGACTTATTTGTGAAATCTTATAGAGGTTGAAATGTGCATGCTTTCTTAATGCTTTAAATCACGTCAAATTTTTGAAGTGCTTTTGTTGTGAGTGAAGAATGAGAAACATTCATCTCCAGCAACATTTATTGCACTGGCCTGTTTCTCGTTTGTAACACCACTTCATCTTACTCAACTCAAAGCTGCTTTTCATTAGTATCTTTTCTGAATACTGGCCAAGATGATACATCTGACTGTAATAATTCAAATAACAGCATGCCATAGTTGATCAGTTTGCCTGACGACTATTTTCAACAACAACACAATTTAGCTTTTATGTCTGCAATTTAATAAGAAATAAGCTCAAGGAAAATCGAAATAATTATATGTCGAGGAATCCATTTGAATTAGTTTTTATTACATTTTCTTTGGAGGAGAGTAAAAAACAAGCAGACCACATAAGCTACTGTTGTTTGACACAGCAGAGATATAAATCTATGACTTTATGGGAAAATAATTTGTTTACTCCATTTCTTTGGATGTGGCACTGATACAAACACTGTTTGGATGCTTTAATGGTTCCACGTTGACATTTTATGAACTTTTTAATATTCAACATTCTGACAAGTGAATACACATGGAAGCAAAATATACTCTGTATAAGCAATCGCAGGTGTGCAATATTTATATGGATATTAATAAACAATCAAAAATAAAATCTAAACAGTTAAATAAAAAAATCCCATGCACTTAAAAAAACGAACAAATTAATTGAAAAAAAAACTAAAAAAAGAGCAAATTAATTGTTTTTGTTTGATTTTGCATGGTTTGTTGTTTGATTATTTTAGATTATTGCATTGTTTTTATATTTTTAATCAATCACACTGAACAAAGAAATACAAACAAAAAGGCCGTGACCCTAGACTATTTGAGATAAAAGTGCGTTTAACTATAGTACCATAAATAATCTTTAAATCTGAAATACTTTTAGAAGGTTACTATATCAAAAAGAGCAAAACATTTTAGTTGCTTTGCTTTGAACACAAAAGGAGAATGTTGTGGTCCAAACAAAATTGTATTGCAAATGTTCATTGCTTGGACAAAAACTGTTTTCAAAATATCTTCTTTTGTGTTCCACAACTAAAATATTTGTTTCAATAAACATCATTAAATACATCAACCAATATGACTAGTCCAGATTAATTTAAATGAAGTCAATAATAACACATGGACAGAGAGAGAATACAAATGTCCACAAATATCCATTTAATAATTGATTTCACTCTGTCCATGCAGAGATGAGAAATCATCTAAACTGACACACTGGTGCAAATATGTTAATACTCATGTACCCAAAAACAAACGGACTATGCTGATTTGCCAACATCTTTTTTTTGCACATTAGTATAACATCTTACAGTCCATGTGTCTATGTTTAGCGCTGCTATTTCCAGTTTAGGAGGATTGCTGGACACTCCAGCCAATCTAAGATTAGAGCCGCAGGTCTTTGATGTCACGTCCCTCACGGCCGTAAGCCATTTTCGAGACATGCTTTTCACATTAGTTGGTAGGAAAAATCCATTCTGAAAGGTGATGTGGATTCAAAGTTCTCAAGAGAAAGATATACAAGGACGATTGCAGGTTCAAAGAGTTAAGGTCAATCAGCAACACGTATAATGTTGAGTAATGTTCTCTTAATTTCATTGTTTTATTTCTTTGGGTTACAGTGAGGCACTTCCAAAGGAAGTGAATGGAGCCCATTTGTAAATGTGTTACTCACTCTTTTGTCACATGGCTACAAAACATAACCAAATATGAGTATTAACATGATTTTACTATATATAAAAATCACTTTTTTGTGTGTGTGTGTAAAGTAACATCCAATTTTACAATAATGTTCTGGTTATTATGTGTTGCACTTTGTCGTCTCCCACTTTAAATGCTCAAGCTTTTCAAAGTCTGGTAGATTCTGATTGGTTGTCAATATTTGTATCATTCATCAGCTGAAAAAAATATCCAATGATATCATTCCTCTATATTGTTATCATTATAGTTGTGGTATGAACTTCCTTGTAGAATTAGAAAGATTAAAGAAATGTAGCATTACTTCACTTGCTCACCAATGGATGCTAAATGGGTGCCATTAAAAACAGTTTACACCAGAGGTGGAAAGAGTACAAAAATATTCTACTCAAGTAAAAGTACCATTACATTACTGAAATTTTACTTAAGTACAAGTAAAAGTACCAGTCTAAAAATCTACTCAAGTAAAAGTAAAAAGTAGCTCATTTAAAATTTACTCTGAGTAAAAAGTACTTAGTTACATTTTAACAATGGGAGGGAGGAAAATGAGATAGACCAAAGATGTCAAACTCAGTTCCTGGAGGGCCACAGCCCCACACAGTGTAGATATTACCCTAATTAAACACATCTGATACAGCTAAACTAACCATTTAGGCTTATTTGAAAACTACATGGTGTGTGTGTTGGAGCAGGGTTGGAACTAAACTCTTTAGGGCTGCGGCCCTCCAGGAACTGAGTTTGACACCCCTGGGATATGGGCCTATAAATCTCAGAATAATAACACATTTAGGCTGTTACCAGGGAAATTAAATCAGTATCAACAAAATTAATCTTTGCAATGCAGAGGAAACGCAGAAGCTTCATCTGAAGTGGCATAGATGTATTACACACTGACATGAATGCATTTAGCCTGCAGTTACAAATGCAGAAATAATGTTTTGATAAATAAGACATAAAATGTGACCCTGAACCACAAAACCATAAGGGTCCATTTTCCTAATTACGATTTATACATCATCTGAAAGCTGAATAAATCATATTTCCATTGATGTATGGTTTGTTATGATAGGACAATATTTTTAAATCTGGAATCTGAGGGTGCAAAAAATCCAAATATTGAGAAAATCTCTTTTAAAGTTGTTCAAATTAAGCTCTTAGTTTTGATATATTTACAGTAGGAAATTTACTAAATACATTAATGGAACATGATCTTTACTTAATATGCTAATGATTTTTGGCATAAAAGAAAAATGTATAATTTTGACCCATACAATATATTGTTGGCTATTGCTACAAATATACCCCAGTGACTTAAGACTGGTTTTGTGCTCCATGCCAGGGTCACAAATGTTAAATAGTCATTTGAAATAAAAAAATAAAAAAATAAAAAGATACTTTAAATGTTAAATTAGAACCACCAGTAGGTGTCAGCAAGTCACTCATAAGTGAGTCATTGCGATTGAACAGAATCATTTAAACGGTTAATTCATTCAGGAACAAAACACGTCATTGCTTAGAGTCAGAGACGCAAAACTGTGTCTGGAATTATTTTTGTTGTCGAAATAGAGCAAAAACAGGCAATGTGTCTAAAACGTAAGTCTCTTAATTAACTTCTTGTTTTTTTAACTGTGTAAAAAGAAAAACTACAGGCCTATGTAATCATGGTGATTTTTGAGAAAACGGCATTCTTCATGTGATGTTGACTTACTATATTAAATTATATAAATATATACATTTTCTGCTTCTATATCTTCAGTTTTGTGATCATTCTAAACGATTTTAACAGACTGAATCACGAGTGAAAGAAAGCAGTCCAGATGCACGGATTAGTCTAATCTAACATTACTAGATTTCACGGCACACTGTTTAGAGTGTTTTGTTTGTTTTTTGGCAAAATACTGATAATGTCAAATCGCACATCGTTAAAACAACAATTATTATATTATCGCAGATGATATCGCACACCCTGCACCACTGTCTTTTTGGCTCATTTGTGCAAAACCTTTTGCTAAACCGTCAAAGCATATTTTAACCACCAATGCAACGATGCAAGTATTTACCTTATTTCTACATGCTTGCGAAGGGCGATGTCGATATATTTATAAGCTGCTAGTTCGGTCTCCCGAGGCAAACACAGCTTACACTGCATAATAGAGCATGAATATGGCCAGGGGTTCACTTCATTTCCTTCGAGTTCAACTTCAGCAGAATATGACGGGGTCTGGTTTTCAGCTGGGTCTGCACCTTTAACGCCTGTCATGTCCGTCTGCATCTTTCTTGTGATTTTAGCGCCAGTTTCTTCTTCTGCCCATTATTTACTGCAGTTGTTTCCACGGAGCGATTTTTTTTTACTCAGTAACGAATGAGTTTTAAAATGTAGCGAAGTACAATACTTCCCACAAAATATACTTAAGTAAAAGTAAAATTACAGATTAAAAAATATTACTTAAAAAAGTACAAGTACACAAAAAAGCTACTCAATTACAGTAACGCGAGTAAATGTAATTCGTTACTTTCCACCTCTGGAACCAGATAATGTAATGCTACATTTCTCCAAATCTGATGAAGGAACACACTCATCTAATCTTTGGATGGCCTGAGGGTGAGTACATTTTCAGCTCATTTATATATTTCAATAAACTATTATCCTATATTATCCTAAACTATTATCGATAACCGTTATCATTCTTGGTATGCACAACCTTTAAGGATTACTTTTTTGAAACAAGTTATGATAAATTATTGTTAATGGTAATCTACATTATGCCACAAATGGTGTCGACCGAACTTCTGCTGCAGTAACATTTACTTAGTATAATATGCACAGTCTTCATGACTTCTATATATGTAATGAATTTGGTCATTTATGAGCATTCACCTAGAGGCCATTCTTGTTGAACTGTTTCAGGTTCAGCTAACTGAATGAGCCGGGAACTGCTCCAGTGTTTATGTAATCAGTCCAAAGCCCAGGAACATGTTTGCAATATGAAAGAACACACTAATAAAGAGGAATGCAAACCGTCAGTCTTCCATTCTCGCAGAAATCTGAGTTTACTTACAGGATCAAATGAAGGTGGCCACAGAGAGTGAACTGTCTAAGAGCAAAAATACACCACAAATTCCATTTTAAAATGTATCCACAAAAAATATCCTGTTTCCAGTGCATATTCCAGCAAAATAAATGTAAGATGCATTTGGTAGAAGGATATATATATATATTTTTAGGAAATATAACATTGGCTATATAACATACAAAAATAATATTTTTTAAATATTTGGATAAAATCATAACAATGGCCTCTAGATGGTGTAATATATATATATATATATACACATATACATCTAGAGGCCATGGTTATGATTTTATCCAAATATTTGAAAAATATATTTGATCCAGTATTTGGTGGAGCAACTTGGCATTTCCTAAGTTCCTCCACAGAAAAGCTCAAAGAAACTTGTCGATTAGCAGGTCATGTTTTGTCACTTTCTTAAGGTACAAATAACATTATATCAGTAGTATATAACATGTTATTGTTCAAAGATTTCTCCTTTTTATCCTCTAGGATCTTATGTATCATTTTTGCACATGACCACCAGCCTGACGTTACAATAACACTATTCTGAGTTGCAGCCAGATTTTATTACATTTGTCAGCTGTTCAGAACTGTGTTCCCTTTGGTAGGTCACAAAACTAGTTATATTTGGTTATCAACCACCTCCAGGAGGCTATTTTAGGCTGTGGGAAAAGTTAGGCCATCTTCATGGAGAACTCTGCGTCATTGTCTCACTAATGGGAAAGACCCATTTCATGGGAAAGTGTTATTTTGGTGTTCTTCTCCAAACAACTGCTCTATTTTTGGAGTTGCACTTTTAGTTTTGACCCAAGAGACCGTTTAATACATCATTGAAATGTGAATTTGATGTTAATTGGGGGTAACATTATTACACAAGATAAAACGCTTCCATGCGGAGTCACACAGAACAACAGCGCCTCCCACCGGAACAAAAGATCGTCGGGTTGAACGTAACATTGGCTCTATCTGCTGGTCATAACCGAGTATGGCACAATCATTAGCAAACCTACATGACCATACATTTAGTCATTTATCAGACGCTTTTATCCAAAGCGACTTATAAATGAGGACAATGGAAGCAATCAAAATCAACAAAAGAGCAATGATATGCAAGCGCTGTAACAAGCATCAGTTAGCTTAACGCAGTACACTTAGCAAGTTTTTTTATAAATACAAATTAGACAGAATAGAAAAAGAATAGAGCAAGCTAGTGTTAGAAGACTTTTTTGCTTTTGCTAATTGTATAATAAATGCAAAGAAAAAAATATAATACAAAAGGATTAGAAAAACTCATGTCAGTTGTCTTAAAAAAAAAGCAGTAAATGAATTCATGTCTAAAAGGCACAAGTTTTTAGTTTTTTTTTAAAGAATATAATTAGAATCAAGGGTCAAATAAAGATGAAAGAGGTGTGTTTTAGCCGATTCTTGAAGATGGCTAAGGATTGAGTTGGGCAGGTCATTCAACCAGGAGGGAACAGTTAATGAAAAAGTCAGTGAAAGTGATTTTGTGCCTCTTTGGGATGGTACAGTAATGCGTCGTTCACTTGCAGAACGCAAGCTTCTAGAGGGCATATAAGTCTGAAGTAATGAATTTAGGTAAAGGGGTGCAGAGCTATAGGTGATTTAGGCAAGCATTAATGCCTTGAATTTTATGCGAGCAGCTTTTGGTAGCAAATTGATGAACAGAGGTGTGACATGCGTTCTTTTTGGCTCATTAAAGATTAATCTTGCTGCCGCGTTCTGAAATAATTGTAGAGGTTTGATGGAACTGGCTGGAAGACCTGCCAAGAGAGCATTGCAATAGTCCAGTCTGGACAGAACAAGAGCCTGAACAAGGAGTTGTGTTGCATGTTCTGAGAGAAAGGGCCTGATCTTCTTAATATTATATAATGCAAATCTACAGAACCGGGCAGTTTTAGTAATTATCATGATTATCAATCACAACTCCAAGTTTTCTGGCTGTTTTTGAAGGAGTTATGGTTGATGAGCCTAATTGGAAGGTGAAATTGTGATGAAACGATGGGTTTGCTGAAACCACAAGCAGTTTTTTCTTAGCCTGGTTGAGTTGAAGGTGATGGTCCTTCATCCAGAAAGAAATGTCTGCTAGACATGCTGAAATGCGAGCAGCTATCGTCGGATCATCAGGATGGAATGAGAGGTAGAGTTGAGTGTCATCAGTATAGCAGTGATATGAAAAGCCATGTTTCTGAATGACAGAACCTAGTGATGCCATATAGACAGAAAAGAGAAGTGGTCCAAAAACTGAACCCAGAGGCACCCCTGTAGTTACATGCGGTGACTTGGACACCTCACCTCTCCAGGATACCTTGAAGACCTATCTGAGAGGTAAGACTCAAAGCTATTGTTGTTGTTGTTAATGCCTTGGGTATGTGATGCTAGCAACAACAGCATTCATTTTTGATGCATTATTTTTGTGCAGTGTCAGATTTAAAGTAGAGTATTTCCCCATAGACCAAAGCTGACAAAATGTTGCTAGAATAAAATAACTAAATAAATACAGTTACAGTTTTGAAGCCTATTAACAAAGGCCCTTTTGGACCCTGCTTGATATTATTTGTTTTCATTTTATTAAATATTTAACTATTTATCTCAAATGGACCAGAATGACTGGGTGGGGGGTTGGTGAAATTAAATGAAAAAACTATTTTCAGTCTTCCCCATGATTGTGTAGCCTAGTGAACCAAACTGAGAGACCATTTTGAGGGCTCAGGAAACCTTTGCAGGTGTTTTGAGTTGATTAGCTGATTGACATCATATTCTAATTTGTTGAGATAGTGAATTGGTGGGTTTTTGTTAAATGTGAGCCAAAATCATCACAATTAAAATAACCAAAGACTTAAACTACTTCAGTCTGTGTGCATCTAATTTATTTAATACACGAGTTTCACAATTTGAG
Source organism: Gymnocypris eckloni scoliostomus (assembly GCA_027564155.1). Taxonomy (NCBI): domain Eukaryota; kingdom Metazoa; phylum Chordata; class Actinopteri; order Cypriniformes; family Cyprinidae; genus Gymnocypris; species Gymnocypris eckloni. The sequence continues at coordinate 30,017,710 of CM050418.1, forward strand.
TTGAATTACTGAAATAGATTAACTTTTACACGATATTCTAATTTATTGAGATGCCCCTGTAAATGCCCAAAATGTTGTGGCAAGTCATTAACAACTTACCCAAATTACACTAGTCAGCATTTGAAGTGGATCAAAACCTTTTATCAAAGTTGTCCTAAAACCAAAATAATACATGTTCTTGTCTTATAGCAAGTTTGATTAACTATTTTGATTCACTTCAAATGTTGACTACTGTACATGCTATGCATTTAGTGAGCTCAATATATATATAACAATGTATATATAGAAAACAATTCTATTTTATTTAACATGCTTTTTAATTTGTTTTAAATCAGGTACATAAGGTTGTTTTAAGTGTGTTATGTTTGACGCACAGGGTTTTGTTCTGCCCTCTCTCTCACACACACACACACACACAATACAATTCCAGTGTGTTTTGGTTATTAAACCAAACGTTCTAATTACAAACAAAAATCTGTCGTTACGCCCATGCTCACATAAGATGCCTTACTGGTGTTTACAAAAATTAAATTGGATAAACAGATGTATTTCAATCAGCAAGACTGAGTTTGTTTGTCTAATGTAACGTTAACCTAAACCACCTTCAACATGGGTGATTTAGACCTCTAGAAATACTTTCAGAAATACAGCTAATGGGTTTCAACATGCCACCTCGGATGCCAAACGCTCTAAAATATAAGAAGCAGACATGTCTCCTCGTCCCACATCTAGGCTCGCAAATCGCGGCAGTAGCAGATCAGGTTGGTGCTTTACCGTTACTTCCGGGTTTCTTACCACCGGAGCCTCGCTTTCGATTTCAACACCGCGGATGCGTGAAATCAGCGTATACTGCCCTCTACTGGCTATAGTTGCTAATCAAATACAAACTGCACAAAGCTGCTGCAAGATTCTTCAGGAATCAGTTTATTAGCAACTAAAGTTCATATGGTTTATATATCATCTTTAAGTGTTGAAATCAACCACAGCACAGCTTTAAGTTGTTCTAGTATAGAATTCAGAAATTGGTCAGTATGGGTGATGTTTCAGAATGTTTTGGTTAATGTGTGTTTGTCATAAAAAAGTGTGTCCCTTATGAAAAGAAAAACACAAATCTTATTCACTAGCGCATTGTTGCCCAAGAGATTATACAGGTCTCATTATATTATCAAGAGAGATTATTATTTAAATTTATTTTTAAATGTAATTTATTCCTGTGATAGGAAAGCTTCATTACTCCAGAAATCATTGTAATATGCTAATATTCACTAATCATATCTAATATTTGCTGCTCAATAAATATTTATCATTATCAGTGTTGAAAGCAGTTGTGCTGCATAATATTGTGGATATGATACACTACCATTCAAAAGTTATTGATTAATACTTTATCAGCAAAGATGCATTAAACTGATCAAAAGTGACCGCAACAATTTTTATAAAGCTACTAAAGAATTCCATTTAAGATTATTACTTTTCATTGAACTTTGTTTTCATCAAAGAATCCTAAAAAATCCATATATGCAGCACAAAGTATGTTCAGAATTCATAAGAACGATTATACATATTTGCGCTCTAATAATACAAAATTAGAGCACCAAATCAACATATGAGAAGGATGTAACAACTAATACTTATTGTATTTTTGGATCATATAAATGCAGCCTTGGTGAGAGGAGACTTTTCAAAAACATTTCAACATCCCAATTATTTGAAACCTTATATTTACATACAATAAAAAATACATGAATTTTACAAAATATAATTACTCCTTCGATAATATCCTATCATAACCCCAATCAGAATATTGTTAAAAATAATAATGTTCCGATGTCTCAATGTTAAGTTAATGATTCACTTATTGTATATCATATAAGATGTTTAGTAGAAAAGTTTAAAAGATTCAGACAATTTAAAGATTGTTATATAAGTGAAACCAGCAGCCATTTGAAAAAGACTGAACTTTGGGAATTTTAATGAGTCAAAAACATATTGCGCAGATGAAGTGCCAAGACAGGTTTCCAAAACATAAAACGAAAAGTCAACTTGCAAAATAAACAGATTTACAGCTCGGTGGTTCCAAAACAAAAACGTTGTCCACTTAAAAGTCCACCCACTTGAAGAATTTAGAGTTCAAAGCATAATTGTGTGCAACAAGAAAGTTATCCGACCCTCAGCGGCGGAGCCACTAACACAACTCCATCGCCTCGAACAAACAGCATGGGGATGTTCCGCTTCGTCGACTGCAAAACAAACGGGACATGCTTTTGATCACACTTGATGGCTCAAAATAAAATATAAAAATAAAAACGAATTACCAGTCATTACTTTAGATATGTTGCAAACATAATTTTTTCATAAATATTTGTGTATTTAAAGATTAGGAGTGCCTCAATCCTACATCTAGCTTATTGTTTATTCTTATAAGCTGCTGCTGTTAGATTGATTTATATTTGTTGTCAGTAGAAGGTTTATTATAAACCATCTCAACACAGATAACGGTGGGTATTTTTACAACAAAATAATACAAAACCCCTTAGAATTTATCACTGACATTAAACTGTATGACTAAGAAGAACACAAACACAAAGATAAATGGAATGCAGCAGCAGTTACCTTATAAATCTCCTCATACGTCTCCTCGTCGATTTCCACAGTCGTCACGGTCTCTTCGACATCTCCGAGAATCATGTTTAAGTGCTGGTCGTAGGCCTAATGTATAATAAAACAATAAATAAATTGTGTGCGTGTAGAGAGAAAGGTTTAGTTTACATTGATGTACCAAAATAAATACTGCAGTAATGTTAATTAATTATGCAATAATACATTTATGATAATGATAACGAATTATATTTTTAAAAGGGCAAATATTAATAAAAAAAAAACAATATAAGAACTGAAACATACTAAGCTGACCTAAAATAAAAATCATATTATTTAAACTACTATTGTATAACAATGATACTAAAATAATAGTTAGGTAATTGAACTTTGAACCATTACACCATACAGTGTTCAATAGACACTTCATTAACATTAGAAGATACAAACAGTTTAAATTCGTTCCACAGGGTGTTGTTCTGCACTGGTAATAAAGTAAGTAAACCTGCCCATCATCAGTAAACACACAGGCTGCTGCTGAATGAATGCACATGCGGTGGAGGAGAGTTTGTTTCTCACGTGCAGTCTACCGCGCAGCTCTCGGTCGTTCCTCATCTTCACATAGATCCTCTCATCCAGACTCAGCCGGATCAGATCCAGAGGCTCTTCTACTGTGTTCGTGGTTTGTTGCTGCAAATTTTATTAGTCATTTAAACCGATACAAATATCCATATAAACAATCGTCTGAGAACTGCTGTTTATTAACTGCATCGAGTACTAATGTGCTCGGTGAGACATTCATGAAAACTATAATTCAGCTTCGCGATTATCAAACTAACAAAATAGCATACCTGCTCAGCGTCGTCCGCCATCTTTCAAAGTCACCCAAAATGCTTTTCGTTTGTCTTCCACGAATCGTTGGGCGGGAAATGTAACTGTTTCCTGTTATGGACCACAGTGTTCCTCCAGAGGACGCTCGACTGCCCAGAAAACTTTTTTTTTGAAAACTGAAAACTTTTGTACACCGAATGTATAACATTTTACACCTATAAATTATAAGGACGGTAACTTACATATAAGTGAACATCAATCTTTAGGCGGTAAAAGCATATTCTAAAACATCGTCATCCACGTCCACTTTCACAAATATGATTGACCCATTCTGACCAGCCGGTGAGAAAAGTAACACATCAGCAGTGGTTCTGGTTATTGAAGTTTCTCAATATATTTTCACAACAGCGTTTTCACGTCTATTTTGCAAAGGCCCTTGTAATAATGTAGCCTACACTACACCTCCGATTTGGTTTGCTAATTTATTAGCAAAATAAAGACGGGTAAAAAAAGATATATATAAATAAATACAACACACAAAGCACAATACACAGTAAAACTGCTAAACATCTTATTTTTCACAATTCCTGGGATTCGGTAATACTTCAGTCCTCAAAGTTTATAAAGTGATGGTTCAACAAAATTTATTGTTAGAAGCTTCTCACAAAACTTTGGGATGCCCATTATAATTAATTAAAATAATTATTGCATTTTAATATTTTTTTTGCATAAAATAATGTCTTATATGTATCTTAAACCAAGTATTTTGTCATGTCCCTGAGGCACTTCCCTGAGTTTATACTTAGAAAATTATTAACAACATGTGCATAGTTTCTGTGATTTTTGGCAACAATGTAAGCATTTATTTGTGTTCCTTTCCTAACGATTCTATGCCCATAATACTTTAGACTCCACTACTATGTGACATCATTTACCAGAAATGACACAATTCAAGTCTCTTTAATAGTTGTGCAGAAAATGGTTAGTAATATCATACTTTTTATTCATATTTTTGAGGCATGTTATTGTCAGGGTACTATCAAGCTTAACAACTCAACCCCGTCACATACAATTAAGATGAAAATGATTACTTTTTCAACATTTTATTTTAATCCATAAATATATACAATTTACTTATTTTATTGCTGCCATATATGGTCGACTCTCCTACACTACACGAGGATTAGTGGCCATTTTGAGTGAAAAACCACAACCCTGTCACAAATATATGTATTTCTCATTGTTACAGGGTTGTAAACTTGTGACAGGGTTGAGTTATTTATTACAATTTATTGATATTTTTTATGAAAGAAATATAAAATAGTCATGGTTTCAGTAAATATATATATACTCCAAAATCATGACAATTCAAATTTTTGTTTTAAACTGAATTTTTGATGTAATACGTCCACTTAAATGTTAACAAGCATCATACATCATAAATTGCACCCAGATTTTCAGCAGAAAGACCATGTTGGGCATGCAGATATGTTGACTCAGAAACAAGGGGACAATATGAGAGAGAAACAAAACCAAAAATGTTTATGTAAGGCAATCTATTGAAATATGTTACAGTCTTCAACCCCGTCACACCTTGTCACATTAATATTTGTAGAAAAATATAAGGAAGACAATTAAGAACAAAAGTATTTTGTGCTGATTACTATCTCACATGATAAGGGCTGAAATAATACAATGGTGGTTTTAGTTAAAAAAAAATATTATTATTATTTTTTTACAAAAATAAAGATTTTCAGTATTTAGAGTATTTTTTAGCTTCAGTATAAAAATGTGAACATTATGAAAAAAAAATTTTAATCATTAAATTGTTATAATGCGACACATTTTTGTAGGTACATTTTTGTTTTATAACAATTTCTGTGTGTGTAAAATCTTTTTTAAATCAACCCAATTTTGTCCATTACAGGGTTGAGAAAAAAGCTGCAAAAAAACTGAAAATAATAACAAGTATTTAATGCCTGAGGTAGGAAAATATGATTTCTGGGAGGTTTTATATGTGCCTAATGATGTGGGGTATTTAGAATTTGAATGTAGTTGAAAAACATGTATATTCCAAGTTGAAATGTTACCGAATCCCATACCTAACCTCATTATTGTCATGTGTAGCTTGAAGCTAATTGTAGCTATACTCTTCTGTTACCCATGAACAATTATATGTCATGATTATCTAAAGAAATAGCATACGTTTGCAAGAAAATGTGTGGTTTTCTAAAAATATTTTTAATTATAGTACAATTTATAACAGGATCAGAGGGATGTGATTGCAAGCCATGTAATGCCACAACTTATCGGTGTTCAGATCATCTTTTCTCCTGACAAAATCAATATAATATTTATATCCATTGAATGTAAGCCTTTCCGTATTCCAAGCTTGCCTGTTGCTCTGCTGACTTCATGTGAGTCGTGAAAACTATGAAAATAAATATAGGGATTGTTGGACAGAAGGGGGTATGTAGGTTGAGGCATCAAAAGTAAATAAGTAACTAGCTCTTTTATGGATGGCATAGGCTAATTGTATTATTATTAGTAGTAGTATTACTGAAATCTTATTATAGTTACATTACTAGTTACTGCACAAAGTAATGTTATTACTGTAACTAGTTACTGCCCAACACTGGTTAGTAAACACTCTCTTGCAAAGGTGAAACTTTGTGGTTCATTGCTTTTAACACAAGCAAGACCAGTGGAACATTTTTTCACATGCATCTCGGAGCACTTAACACGAGGTAAACGTACTAAAAGAGGTGTTAGCCACAGGTGAGCAAAGCAGTTCAGATGTAGTTTGAGACCACATTATGTTGCTGTAGGCTAACAGAAGAAAGTTAGCCGAAACACCTGTGATTTGTTACTTCACCTGATTCGAAACGAATAAACATTTTCAAAAAGGACATTTGACACTATACTTTTGAGGTGCTTTTTTGTTGTTGTTGCACTGGAAAGTATAAATTACCATTCACTTTTGCCAATGTTGTAACAGCTTTATTGAAATACAACATGAGGGTATGTGTTTGCATGTGTGTTTACTTCATCACTGGGAATATATTACATAAGGAACAAATTGTATTATGCCATAGAATGTGAATAAAAACAACAACTAGCAGGTTATATGGAGGGAGGGAGGGAGAGAGAGAGAGAGAGAGAGAGAGAGAGAGAGAGAGAGAGAGAGAGAGAGAGAGAGAGAGACAGAGACAGAGACAGAGACAGAGACAGAGAGAGAGAGAGAGAGAGAGAGAGAGAGAGAGAGAGAGAGAGAGAGAGAGAGAGAGAGAGAGAGAGATCTACAGTATCAACCAAAACTTGTTTTCAAAAAGCTATGTTTTGGGATTGTATTGTTTGGATTACAGCCCACCTGTACATAAAAATCTGTCTGAAAACCCAACATTTTTATCAAGCTGAAATCAAATCTATATGTATTAAATGCACAATAATAGCAGACGTCATTTCTGGCAAGTGCCTGTAATTGTTCATTAAGGTCAGTTATGCTTAAGCATTGTTGATTTCAGCAGCTGTACAAGTGCATAAGTGCTGTTGAATTGGCTGGACTGAAGCCTTTTACATGGTGCGGAAGCGTCCACCACAGCAAACCAAAAAGGAAATAGGAAACCAATATTGCCCTGAAAACAAAAAACACATGCTTAAATGGACCTTCTTTGAACTGTTTGTTGGACACAAAAGAAGATTTTTAAAACTGTATCTCAGGTTTGCTTGTTTTTTTTGCCAGGGAAAGTCAATGTTGTTTTTTGGACAATGAATTGTCTTTCATTGTAAGTTGAAACAATCTTAAAAAAAGATCTCCTTTTGTGTTCTGCAGAAGAAAGAGATGGTTTGGATTGGCAAATTGTTATATTAAGTATGCTTTCTCTTGGTTTACCTGCACTAAGTCTTGACGTTATACAAGATCCATAATATGAGGCTGCAGTAGATTTGTATTTTGTTTCATTCATTTGTATTTTGTTTTGTATTTGGTTTCAAGCTGTCTCTGTATATATATATACCATTGCTTCCAAGAATAAACTATGTGATACTCATTTAAAGTGACTCATGACCACAATGATCAAAATACCAATCAACTGAGCAGATATGAGGGTAAAGGTAAAAAACTTCACCACTGTATGATTCTGTATCTTCATGTTCAGCACTGTGCAGCAACTGGGATATTTACATTTTACTATATTTTTTAAATAAAATGAATGTAATATTTATGAACATATGATATTTATCTTGAACTGAATATCTATGTCTAAATCCATTAAGAAAAATTGAGTAATATCAGAACTGGATAATCTGCTGGTTTCAGTAATAACATACAGTTTATTGTCACATTTTAACCCAGATCTGTCTGTGCTGCTCCACACTGTATGAGCAGACCTGAAGTACAACACACACACACACACACACACACACACACACACACACACACACACACACACACACACAGCAATCTGCATTAGAATTGTGTCATACAACATCATAAATGTATTAACAAAACATTGAATGCAATTCTTTTCTAGATATTTATGAAATAGTCCGCGAAGAAGCTGCATGGACGTCAGGATGTTAAGACACGTCAACATGATTCAGTCTTGTTTCTTTCACACGACTTTAGAGATTAATTTGAAACTCAGAACTTTCCAACTAAAAGGGTGATTCCCACAAGAGGAAGTTAAGGTAGGCATGTGCTCAACCACATGCCTGTGTTTGTTCCAAACACAACCACTGACATATGTATAATCTTCAGAAGTATCAAATACATATTTCATACCTGTACACACAGCAATGTGACCCAAGATAACACTAATTTGATATTTAACTATAGGGTAACCTTTATACATTCTTGGCAGTCAGTGATTTGCATATCAAAAAATTGTGGTCACACAAACCATCTTTCCTCATAGTGTATTTAAATTAGCCTAGATTGTATTTATCTTTCTTTGTGTAGTTTTATTCATTGTTTGACTCTAAAGAGAATAAAAAAAGTGCAACATATGCCAGCAGGTCCTAACAGGACATGTCATCGTCAGAGCGCACTTCCACTGGCTCATATTCATGATCTCTACCATTTTCTCAAAACGATCATTCTCAATAACTTCAAAATCAATATATTTTGATCACTGGCTGCTTATTCACCACATCCACCATCAAACGACTGACATTTATATTTCACTGCGTACAGTAATTGCTCTGCAGTAAAGCCATTCAAACCAGTTACATTTTTGCTGATGATATTATTTTGTTTTATTAGGATCATCTCGTAATTTTGAGTGAAACATCACGTCGTCATTGTGTATCAAACAGTGCCACCTCGAGGAATAAAGAACCAGTGCACATCGAGTCTAACACTAACAAAAATAATAAATACAGTTACAAATGTATTGTTCATTGTTAGTTCAAGTTAGTAAATATTCACTAATGTGAGGCAAGGGGCAACGGGTAAAATATTGCCTAGGGCAGTAAATTGGCCAGGGCCGGCCCTGCATACAGGTGTTTATAGTGTCAGGTGTTGTTGTGCGCAGAGGCAAAGACACAAATGCAGAGTTAGATAAGCTTTATTGAAGTCCAAAAACAAGACCAAACCCCTACCCCATAGGGGTGACCGCAGCCACATACAGTATAGAGCGTATTTCATTTCTGACAGGAATAAAAACGAAGCTATGAAGGATAAAAGCCTTCAATAGATTGTACTGTTGGATAACAAGCACATTTTTTATAATTAATTGCATCTGATCTAGGATGTTTACAGTGCATGCCATGAAAAAGACTGTAAGTCTATGCCTTGCAGCTTTGCTTTCATACACTTCAAAATAAACATCACATCTAGCCTCTTCTAGAAATACACTCATTGAAAGAGCTGTCAGTCAAGTTACAAAACTGTGGAAGAGTTCATTTGCAAAAACCCACACTGTTTGTTAACCACAAAAAAAGAGCTGTGCAGACGTTGGACCTTTTAACACATACAACAATATGAAAAACTATTAATAAGAAAGTCACAAAATCTATGTAGTACGTAACATGAAAGTTGTTCCTGTGATTTCCAGCTGTAAGTGAAATCTCTATTAAACAAAACAAAAATGAGCTAAATGCTGAAAACACAAAATCTTAATGAAATCAGCTGAATAGTGAAAAACAAAGCAAGGAATGAATTTTATCTTCAGAACTGCTAGCAGATGTGTTGAATGGTTCAATATTTAGGATTATTCATTGCATGATGTTTTATGAAACTTGTTGAGAAGCTGCATCAGCTCTAACAAACCTCATTGCCCTGTGGTTTACATGCAACTCACTGCTAGTTTGAAGCAAGAGCTGTAAAAGCAAGATCTCTATTCAAATCTGGGACATTGCATAACAGACAAGAGCATTACATCTAGCACAATGCGTATCTGCTTACAACAGTTCACATAGTAGCAAACATATACATGGTAACAAACAAAAAACATAACACTCTACTGTTGCAATGAGAGCACAGTTCAGCTTCACTGTTAAACCACAAGTCAAAAATACCATTAAACTCTAGAATTACCCAGAAACAACTCTTGTGACCACTTCCTTATCTGCCAATGAGCCCCAGTGTCCGCTACATTAGCATTTAATTATTGATCAGTAAGAATATTAATTATATTTTTCATGAGGAACTTTGCAAGTTAACGTAATGTGACAAATCACCTCAGAACTGATCGGTTCTATGAACTGTCTGCATTCACAAGCGAAGTTTCCATTGCACTAAATATTTGTATAAGAAGATTTTAAGTCCATTAAACTTGTCAGCAGATTTAGTTAAACTTTGTTTCAAATCTGATCTCAATTCAACTTTCTGTTCAGTGCTCTGCGACTTTATATAAATATTAAACAGCAGTCAAACACAAGCACTTTAATATTTAAAACATTTTAGAATAACACGTCAAACTATGAAATCCCACAAATGAAAGTATAGAAGTGTTAAACAGGTTTTAATTATATGTTTAATGTCTATTACTTCGTACTTGTAATTGGCTGTAGAAGAGAGTAGATGCTCTGCTCCTGGCAAGGCCTGTTTCTACTGGGGTGCATGGGAAAATCAACTGCAGCATACTGAAAGATTAAGATATTAGCAATGAATGTAAGGAATAATGTACAGTCAGCCAGTCATGAGGGTCTTGTATCAGTCTGAATAGGTTTATTTTGAAATAATCAGAGCATTTATCAAATAAATGAATAAATGGACATGAAATAGGGATCTGACAAATGACTTACGATTATCTGACAACGAGGCACAACATTATGAGAGACAAGAAAATAGCGCCAAAGTTATTTTAGTACCGCATTTTACATAAAGTTAAAAGAAAACGAGAAATATTTCTACTAGCTGAAATAAAGTTTAAGTTAGTTTTATATTACAATAATAACCCTGATTAGTGCAATGAAAACAGTCAAATATATATTTTAGTGGTCATTACATAAAATTATTTGTGACCCTGGACCACAAAACCAGTCTTAAGTGTCAATTTTTCGAAATTGATATTTATACATTATTTGAAAGCTGAATAAATAAGCTTTCCATTGATGTGTGGTTTGTTAAGATCGGACAATATTTGGACGAGATACAACTATTTGAATATCTGGAAACTGAAGGTGCAAAAACAATTGAATCAATCGTCTTTAAAGTAGTTCAAATTAAGTTCTTAGCAATGCATATTACTAATCAAAATTGACGTTTTTTATATATTTACGGCAATACATTTACAAAACATCGTCATGGAACATGATCTTTACTTAATATCCTATTGATTTTTGATTTTTTAAGAAAAATCGATAATTTTTACCCATTCAATGTATTTTTGGCTATTGCTACAAATATACCCCAGCGACTTAAGACTGGTTTTGTGCTCCATGGTCACATTTGTCACAACCCGACCAATCAGTATTGCAGAAAACCTCATAAGACAACATGGCATGTGTGAATATTTTAGAGCAACACAATTCGGAAATTCGGAAATCTCATTAAAATCAATTAGTCTTACCTGTGAATCATTTGAGTATTGAGCTGCTGTAGCACTTTGAGGGTTCTCTGATATATTTTTTAATCTTCTTAATTGAAGGTAGCTGTTTCCCAAAACTGAAATGACAGTAAATTAAGTATTACTGTATTAAGTATTTAGTATTACAACTTGTGACAGTTAAAAAAAAGACAACAACAAAAACTAAGGAAGGATATTGTTACTTTTGTACAGATCAAGAGTGTGTCTACTTCAATAGTAAGCTCAAAGAGACCATCAATTAAACAGATTTTAAAAAGACAAACCTATCAATGTGATGCTCAAAAGCACATTGAACAGAAACAATGTGATGGTCAGGTTTCTCCATGGTATCTCCTCTTGTGGAGCATTATATGATTCTGTCTGATTCCCATTGGCTGAATCTGTAATATGGATAGATTTGTAATTCAATAATTTTTTACACAATTTCAGTCTTTAACAAAGCAATGAAACTGTCAAATTATTAGCTATGAATGTTCATTTTTTTATTATGTTTAACACAATATATATATAATACAGAAAACAAATCCATCACATGGCTTAAAAATACATCTGAAATTATAAAATAACTCACCGTTGATGTATATTTTGGTGCCGTTGCTGAATTTTTGTGGTTCACTAGTTTTGACACAATAATAAACTCCTAATTCATCAGAGCTGATATTTCTGATGAACAGACGACTGTTAGTTTTCACTGAGTATTTGAGTTTGAAGATGCTGTTTTCATATTTTGCTTTCTCATATGTTCTATCATAAGTGCGTACGATCAACACTGGAGGATCTGGTGATTTCTGTCTGTACCAGTAAACCTCCTTTACATCAAGATCACAGCTTATATTCACATCAGCTCCTAAAGTTACTGCTGTGTTTGTTACACTCTCTGTGGCTTGAGACCACATCAACAGACCTATGAGAGAAAGAAAAAAAACACATTTATTAAGATTGAAAATCATAAGAAACCCCATGTACTGATTCAATCAAATGTGATGTTACAAACTCACAAATCTGAAGCTGTAAGATCTTCATCGTCTGATCCAGGTGAATATCTATACTGTGATCATTCAAACATCTCTTACCATGAGCGGAAACATCACTGAATAGATGAAACTCGACCACACAGACCAGATAGAGGGGAAGTCAGAGATGAACACATGCTCACACAGCACATTTATTTATTCATTGCTTTTTCCAGTTAAACTGACATCATATGGGGGCAGGCTGGAGTCAGTTGTACTTTAAAGATATATCTGAAATGTATCGAAATTTGATCAAAGTACTACTATGCATTGGACATTTTTTAACAAGACAACTAAAGACTTAACAGCAAAAATAAGCATAAAACTGTTTGAAAAAAAATAAAGGGTTATTAAATATGAATCCGTACCTAATATTTGGGTTTTTCCTCAAACACTTGGGAAGCTACAAATTCACTAATGTAGAACACTACATTTAAACTACAAGACAAACAGCCACACAAAGGATGGCTTAAGAGCCTATTGTTTTGCATTTGTTTTTTAATGATCTATAAAACACCAGCTCATTTTGAAATGGAAAAATATTGGAGTGGTTTGATATAAATTTGCAGTTATACTTTAGCCAAAATCACAATATCACTGACCGCATATTCAAATCACGGGTTGTGAGAAAATATGTGCATTTGCAGTTTGGGGTCCCACCAGCAGGTGCTAAAGGACATGTCTAAACTGTGTATAAAATGATGTACCTTACACATACTGTTACTAATATTGTACATGGCACACATTATACAAAAAAATAATATTGTAGCTTTTGCTATCTTTCAGCCTCTTCAACAACATGATTTCTTTCTGTAACACCCACTTTTGCAGAATGTTTCTCAGTGAATACAATTATTTCACATTCAGAATGGCATTCCATCTGAAATGTTATGTTGTATGACAATAATGCAAGTGGTGGAAAGGCAACTCCACAAACAGTGACTGAAATGTTGGCTTTATACAGCTGCCAGTAAAATTTCTGCAATCAGTGAGAAAACCCTCTAAATGGATATAGTAATTACAGCTTTACATTTAATGTCAAATATATATATATATATATCAGTCTGTGCAGATCTGAATTGAGAACACCACAGCTTTTCTTCCCCAAACACTTCACTTTATTTTTAATGGTTAAGCAGATTGTTACAAAAATCCATACTCTTTGAAGATAAAGCAAAATAAACACAAATAAAATGACTTGTGTTCAATAATACTAAGTCATGATATGAATTACTAAATGATACCTCAAGAGAAGAATAATTGAATTATAATATAGATATGTGTCAGTAGCATTCGGGTACAAAACACTACAGAAATTAAATTAAAGGTAAACAAAACACTGCATGACATGTTTTGACCCCAAAAGTTGTGTAGCTGTAAATTTGTGTTTATATGACCACTGAAATGCAAAAAGCTGTGAAAGACAACTGAATTCGGGATTGTGTCTGAATGCTTTCCGTGTATGCAGTCTGTGTGTGCCAAATGAAATGTAAATGTATGCAGTTAGTGTGTGCCAGTCAGTGCTGGTACAGAGAATACAATATTATTCTTATTGATGTAATGTTTCAAAAACTGTGCTGACATTTTATCGATCTCTGGAATAAATTGCTTATGTTCCTATATTGTAACTATGCCATATTGTAATTGTAAATCTAACGTTGTACTTGATACAGAGACAAAACCAGCTAAACAAATGTAACAGCAAATACAACATAAAAAGATGTAAGTAGTGGTTAATGGGCCAAGCACACTAACAGCAAATAAACTAATGAAAATTGACACGAAGAAACTGATATGACAGTGGTCGTGGGAATTTCAAATTTAGTAAAAATATCTAATTGTGTTATAGAGTTATATATATAGGGAGTTATACCCATTTTTTTTAAATTAATAATTACAAAATATTTACCACCCAGGTTTCTATTTCAGTGCTTTTGTCCAGATTGGTGAACAAAGCAATTGGCTGAAGTAGTTTATGAAAAAAAGAAGAAGCATTTTTGGTTGTTGTGTATACTCAACCTTTCTCAGAGAACATGAGTTCATGACTACCATGAACACGTGTCACCAACATCAAAAACATTGGTAGATACTCAAGATTCCGATATTGGTACTGAACATGAAAAAGCGATCCCCATCCCTAGATAACGTTCAGAATAATAAGAACACTAGGATCATTCCGTGCCAACTCAACCAATGGTCCCTGGTTCAAATTCTTGATTTTGCTAATATTCATTTTTTTCCTGAAGAAAGACAGACATGTATAGCGATGAAAGCAACATTTACTGACTAATCTATTTTGTGTGTGTGTGTGGGGTAAAAATGAGTTCAGAAAGATGGCAGCATCATAATTTTATTTTTACACTTTAGAGATTAGTAGGTTTGTTAGTAAAATATATTGACTTTAGCAATCTTTGTCCCACTTTGTACCAATGGTGACCATTCAAAAATGGGGAAACAGCACTTTTCATGTTTTTTTCTCCAATATCTTCTGTGTAGAAGATATCTTAGTGCCCTTTTAGATATTGGGTCTTAATACACTTTAATTTTTGGCATCTTCATTTTTAAGGCCCTATATGTTTCGGTTCCAAGATATTGGAATTTCAATATGGTTCCAGGAGCAAATTGTAGTAACTGCACACATTTTCAGTGGTCAAAACCAAATGTGTGTCAAAAATATATTTTCTTTTAAAAGAATTGGCTGAAGAACAAATAATGTTGAAACTAGAGATGTATCTCATTTAGTTGTCAAAACAACTGCATTGAACATACCTGTCTGAGTGCCATAAATATAATTGTTTCTACAGTTTGCATGCCAGTAACATGCATTTTTAGCACTCCGATAGGTATGCTCTAGTCTATACAATTGTTTTGACAGAAAGAAACAAGATGCATTCCTAGTTTAAACATTACTTATTATTCAGACAATTCTGCTTTAAATATAGTATTAGTATTCAGACATTCTGCTTTAAATATAGTATCAGCTTTATACAAAAGTGACCAACATTTGGTTTTCAACCACTAAAATAAGTAATACTCAACAATCTGAAAATGAATTAAGATCCCCATATCTCTGGGACTGAATTACGTAGGGCCTTGAAAATTAAGATTCCAAAAGAAAAGTTTATTGAGAACTATAATTTCATATCATATTGCAATAGCTTTAATACTTCTTGAGTTATTGGCATGCAAACTTTGGAAAAGGAATATTTATGGAACTCAAACTACTAATAAATATTCATCCATGGCATTTAATAGGTTGGCTTTCATCACTATACATGTAGGACTTTCTTAAGAAAAATATTAGCAAAAGAAAAAATTTGAACCAGGGATTTTTTTTGGTTGATTTGACACAGAATGACCCACTAATGAATAACATAGCTGCGGTGCTTGGCCCCTAATAATACAGACAAAATATATCAATGGAACTCAACTCAACAGCACAGTCCAGAGTTATAGCATACACACAGCATGTGTGCGGTCCAGTGGTCCAAACGCAACGAGTATGAAAAATATAACTTCTATAGCAATAAAATAACCTGTAGCATCAAGTGTCAAATGCAAACCCAGCTAGTCACTTTCACTAAATGCTACCAAATGAAACAGGCACAGGAAGCAAATCTCAGATAAGGTGCAGAGTGAGTCCCAGTACAACAAATAGAAAGATCATAATCTTCGGTGACTGTGTTTCCATGCATGAGTTTCTCTGGCTTGGAGTTGGTTTTGAGGCTCTTCTGTAAGAAAAAAGGTATAATGTAGAAACAAACAATTCTGTAAATGTATCAAGTGTTATTTATTTATCAGTATAGATATAAAATGCTGCTATTACTGTGGTGATTAATTGAAAACTATTTCAAACAAGGATTGCATGTACCTTTGACAAAAAGCTGTATTTTAATTGTCTCCTCTGTCTTTTGTAAAAAACAAGTGTAGATTCCTGCATGACTCAACTCCAGATCTTTCAGCTCAATTGAATAGTTTCCTTCAGCATACACTGCAGGAAAACTTTCTGTTCGATTTATGAATATTTCATCCTGGTCTTCTAGTGAGGGCTTGTCACTTATAATACTTAACACTTTCCTGCTCACATTGTGTCGCCAAAATACATCAGTAATTGGCGGTTTATTCTTTTGTATGCATGGGAAGGTGACGGAATCTCCAACAACACGATCAAATGTATTTGTAGAGTCCTGCAGACACACTGGGGAAAAGAGTAACAGCTTTAATTCAGGAAGCAAATAGCAACAAAACAAACTGAACCAAACATAAAATACATCAACACATGCAAATATCTAAGTCTGTTAATACTAACCTTTGCCTGTCAGGTGTAGAAGTAAATACATGACCCAGCATCTGCACAAAATGAGCATAAGCAAAGTTAATACTGGTACTTGATAAACACAGGCTACTTGCACCAACTTTGCTTCTAATTATTAAGCTCAGATGAGCTATATTTGTCACATACACAATTATACAGAGTATAACCAGCAGTGAAATGTGTTCTCTGCATTTAACCCATCCAAGTGCACGCACACTTGGAGCAGTGGGCAGCTGACACCGCAGCGCCTGGGGAGCAGTCGGGGGTTCAGTGCCTTGCTCAAGGGTCTCACCTCAGTCGTGGACACTTCCTGCCGGAGCCAAGATTCGAACCCACAACCTCAGGTTACAAGTCTGACGCTCTATCCATTAGAGCCACGACTGCCCTCTTGTCTAAATCCATGAACTAAGAATATTACTAAAGACAACATTTCTGTTTTAGACAAATATTTTAGCTTTCAATGACAGTTATGATCAGAGGAGTGCACGACTTAAAATCCATAAGTCATCTCTGTGGCAAAGATTATATTACACACACACCGTGCCCTCCAGAAATATTGGCGCCCATGGTAAATATAAGAAAAACAGGCTGTGGAAAAATGCCTTTGGTCATTATCAGTCTTTGAAATGAACCCCGTCATCTGTTATAACCAACCATGGTGAGTAACATATCAATGCAATAGCCAATTTGGCGAGTTCTGATTAATAAATTATGTCCTTCGACCAGGAGACATTAGCAAAACAAGTCAAGCTCATTTAGTGGTTAGGTGGGGGAGTGGGGTTGAGTATCACCACTTCTTTTTTTTCTACTACAAGCATTGATTGCATATCATATGCATGCCAAATACGTGTGTATCATATGCACGTCAAAGTCAATTTCTGCAAATAAATTGCATGCTAAATAGAAACAGAAAATCGTGCTATTGATATGCATTTTCATGAGACCATTTGTTTTTTAAAACGCCATATCTGTCACACGTGCTTAGCAGCTCACAATTATTTGTTGTACCATAAATGTAACAAAAACGTTTTTACAAAGTTCATGTAATGAGCTGTTTATTTTATATATAAATAATATAAAAATATCTTGAAAAATAACCAAAAAACAAAACATTAAGCCAGGGGAAATATATAAATTAAATTTGAGAAGAAAACAACAACTAAATCCTACCCTCCCACACTGATAGTGTCCAAATCCTTTTGTGCTGCATTTGTTATGCTTCAGTCCTTTTCAGCTGGTTTTCTGGTTTTATATTGTTTTGTTTCACGTGATAATCTGCTGATCTAATGCGCATTTGTCCTCGGGGTTCTCCCCACATAGCAGGATTTCTGATCGTAAATATTCAACATGTTCCGAGTGGATTCAGTCACTCTTATCACACCTCACACCAAATACAAATCTGATAAGATAATATTTAGATCCACCAAGATAATCGGGATTACCTAGGATTGTCGGAAGGGGAGAAATCTGCCCCAAATCAGCCCGATTATCTTGTGGTGTGTACCCAGCTAATGCCAAGTTCACACTGCACGATTTTAGCCCGATTTTTCACTCACCGACAGGTTTTGATAAATCGCTGACAAATGCCGAACATCGGTGGCAAATCGGTGCTCGTTCACGCCTGTGACAATCGCGCAGAATGAATTATCAAAGACGCGATCTGAGGTCATCGCTATTGCGTCTCCGGCACCCGCAAAATAGTTGGCATGCTAAATATCTGGAGTTGTCGGAGATTCAAAATCCTGCTGTGTGAATGAGGTCTGACTGAAAAATACATCAGTGATGACCTACAGCCAATGAGTGAGCAAGATACAGGGCAGCATAAGCTCTTTCTTTTTTTTAAGCCATTTACAAACAAGCATAGCATTTTGGCATTCGAATATACAAGATCAGGTAGGCTAGATGAAGATGAGGGTTTTTTGCATTGATTGCATATCATATGCATGCCAAATACGTGTGTATCATATGCACACCAAAGTCAATTTCTGCATATAAATTGTATGCTAAATAGAAACAGAAAATCGTGCTATTGATATGCATTTTCATGAGACCATTTGTTTTTTTAAATGCCATATCTGTCACACGTGCTTAGCAGCTCACAATTATTTGTTGTACCATAAATGTAACAAAAACCTTTTTACAAAGTTCATGTAATGACCTGTGTTTGATGATACTTGTCTATATTTACTTAGATGTATGGAGTCATTTGGATTTATTAACCTGATGAATTAAAAGGATTTATGTTAAAATAACACATTTTCAGAACTATGCAAATGCACATGCAATATTTGTAACTTAAATAGAGACAGTTATTTAACAATTTGTTGAGGAGTAGTAACATTTGTACAGTCTTATAGTTTCAACCGGCCCTTTGGTGGCAGCCATAATGTTGAAGTGGCCCTGACACTATCCGGAATTCCGGATTTAAAATGTCAAAACATTTATGACGTAGCTAACAAAGCCTCTGAAATCACGTGACTTCAGCAGTGTGCTACGCCATCACTGGTCTGAAACGAATTAGTGATTTCGAAACCTTCGCGAATCATCATTAAACTGACATTTTATGGGTAAAATTAAAACATGTAACGTTTCGGCCTTCACCAGAAACCAATCTGTAAACCATAAATAGGATACATCGAGCTTAAATATCGCTTTCAGTTTGATAAACAGAAAGGAAAAACGAGCGGTGTTTCTCGTTATTTACTTACTAAGAGTAAATAAAAGGGTCTAAACGTACACGGACCTCGGGGACAATTTATATTAACGTTACACAACTTTTCTGTGCAAAGCGGGTTCAGACGGAGTACTTTCCTTTCATGTTCTTCCCTATGGCTGAGGCCAACGACATATTCATATTCTAAACGTCGCGTTTCCCCACTGGTCACATGTGGTAACGTTATTTGTTTTCTTGTAAACATAACGTTACATGGCCTACCTCGCGATCATCTTGGTCAAAGTCTGCGGTTAATATTTAATCTCGTTTCCTCTTCTTTTTCTCCTTTCCCCAATCGCCTAATGTTGGTTAAGGCTAGATAACTTACTGTATACCGATTCGGCTAAGGTTACTGGGCATGCGCATTAGGGATGGGCGTATCGATACAGGGCTGCATTTCCCTAACACGCGCTCGCAAAGCAAACTTGCACTTTCACTCAGGGAAATCGCCGCTGCCATTTTGATGCATTCCACTTCGTGAAATGGACGAGAGAAGATTGGACAGATCCTCGTCCCCTCGATTTTGACCGAGGGAGCGAGTCTGCTTCATATGCACACTTCAGGCCGCTCCATAGACCACAATGCAATGCGATTATGACGTCATCCCCACCCAAAAACATTTTATTTTACGTATAACAACATAAGCATACTTATATACATATAGAATACTGCAGCAAGTTTGCGAGTTAAGAGTATAAAAATTGACTCGAACGCAGCCCTGATCGATATCGATGATGCGAGTATCGATACTCAAATAAAACATATCGATACTAAGGTGTTACAATATGCATTGAATCGGATGTAGCGAATAATTATGTAGGACAGAATTATTTCCTGCAAATGGTACAAGACAGAACGAATTAATCACAGAGTGTTCCCTCACTTATATATATTAACTGACTGTTTTTGGGAACGGAAGCCCAACAATGCTTAAAAAACATATGTTTGAGTTATTTCACAATAAACAAACTGAAATTGTAGCCTACATAGTTTGTGCAATTATATTAATTTACATTGAACATTAAAAGTTCATATTTATCATATTCTATTCTGTAATGTTTTAGCGCATATTGCAGGTTAAAGAAAATATCGAATATATAACCTTGTATGAAAATACCACATCAACCATTAATGCAGGATTTGAAAATGTTTTACAAGACATGAGGGCACAAATTTAGAAGAAAAAGTGGCGCTTTCATTGACTGTTCTCAAAAAAAAACTTTTTTTTCAACATCGCATCATATTTAAATAATGCTGGGTGGTACACACACAAAGATTTTTACAATCTTATAAGATCTTCAAAATGTGAGAGACCATACACATAAGGACCAAAAAAAATCATAGATTGAACCGTTTTTCCTATAGTGCGTGGTGTGCCGTGATGTGACAAAGACAGCACACCACACACCAACAGATTTTCAACCAAGAGTTTAAACGGGAAGACGGGAAATCTCGCAGAATCTCTCGAGATATAACAATATTTTTGTATTAAAACTTTAGAACAAAGAACATACAAAGGCAATAACATATAAATGACAGAAAATACAATAATAAAAAAAAGAAAGAAAAGCAATAAGAAAATTACATTTCAGTAACCAAGTATGAATAATTACAAATTATTCAAAGAATAGTTTTAAGGCTTTAAAGTAATGCAAAGTCCCAGTCTTTGGTAATGGCAGGAAGAAATTGCGATGATAGTGTCTTTTTTTATTGAACATAAACAAAAAAATAAACAGTTACAGCTCAAAGCAGATTATAACAACAAAACTAGATATAGCTTTGATATCAATAATATAAAAAGATCTTGAAAAATAACCAAAAAACAAAACATTAAGCTAGGGGAAATATATAAATTAAATTTGAGAAGAAAACAACAACTAAATCCTACCCTCCCACACTGATAGTGTCCAAATCCTTTTGTTCTGCATTTGTTATGCTTCAGTCCTTTTCAGCTGGTTTTCTGGTTTTATATTGTTTTGTTTCACGTGATAATCTGCTGATCTAATGCACATTTGTCCTCGGGGTTCTCCCCACATAGCAGGATTTCTGATCGTAAATATTCAACATGTTCCGAGTGGATTCAGTCACTCTTATCACACCTCACACCAAATACAAATCTGATAAGATAATATTTAGATCCACCAAGATAATCGGGATTACCTAGGATTGTCGGAAGGGGAGAAATCTGCCCCAAATCAGCCCGATTATCTTGTGGTGTGTACCCAGCTAATGCCAAGTTCACACTGCACGATTTTAGCCCGATTTTTCACTCACCGACAGGTTTTGATAAATCGTTGACAAATGCCGAACATCGGTGGCAAATTGGTGCTCGTTCACGCCTGTGACAATCGCGCAGAATGAATTATCAAAGACGCGATCTGAGGTCATCGCTATTGCGTCTCCGGCACCCGCAAAATAGTTGGCATGCTAAATATCTGGAGTTGTCGGAGATTCACAATCCTGCTGTGTGAATGAGGTCTGACTGAAAAATACATCAGTGATGACCTACAGCCAATGAGAGAGCAAGATACAGGGCAGCGTAAGCTCTTTCTTTTTTTTAAGCCATTTACAAACAACGAGCATACATTTTGGCATTCGAATATACAGATCAGGTAGGCTAGATGAAGATGAGGGTTTTTTCCTCTAAATAATATTCTATAAAGGACTAAATATTTATTGCATTTTTATTTTTCATCACTTTGAGGGCTTTTATTCTTTAAGAAATAAACTCATTATAAAATGCACAACAGGGTTGGCTTCGCTTTCAAGTAGGCTACTTGTAGATTTGTGTATATAAAAATTACCAGCATAAGTATGTTTGTTAACAAGTCATCTTTGTTAATTATTGTATGTTCGGGGATGACTAATAGACCATAATATCAGCATGATCTTGCCACTTCTCGTGTGTGTTTGGCTGTAGTTTGCGGAGCAGACAGAGTTGTCGGCGATTCTTCATATTGTAAAGTCATGCGGTGTGAAACCTCCTGTCGCCGAACCATCGTGCAATGTGAACACAGCAGCGACTGAAGGATACCCCAGATAGTCGTGCAGTGTGAAAATAGCAGTGATCCTATGACTTTGAAAATCGTGCAGTGTGAACTCGGCATAAGGGAGCCGTGTGCCGCGGCTGGGAGCGGGCGTGCAAGTCAGTGTGTTTTTGGTAGTTTTTATTTAAATTTGACATCGTCATGGTAAATAATTGTATTTGTGGAGGTAGCACTAACTCCAGCCTGTCAGGACATCGAGTCGACAGGTTTCCTAATAAAAATTAGGACAGTATCTTCCCGGGCCCCGGTGCGTTTTTTCAGCGGAAGAGATGAGACTTCACTGATGCATCTGCTTCAAACAACGCGGTGGTGTGTAATTTAACGATCACTTATACCGGAGGATTATCATCCAGGTGATATGATGCAGTTCAATGTGGGATACTGAAGCAAGAAGCGAGTGAGACTCGGAGCTGGTGATGAGTATGCAGTTCGACGAAAACGTCAACTGTGCACTGTAACGTTAAGTCTTGTTTTTTAACATTTTCTAACTACCAAATCAGTTAACATAATTACTTAAATAATGAGACAATACGAGATGTGTAAAAGTTTTTGTAAAGCACGTGCACAGACATTTTGATGAGCAGTGGCACAAAAAAAAAAAAAAGGGGCACTAAGGGGGTGGGTGCTTGTTAATACAAATTTACAAATATACTGTCACAAATCAGGCCTCTGTGGCTCCCTCCGATCACCACCAGAGGGCTCCTTCACCTGAGTACTAACCGGTTCATTTGGACTTCAATTCCCACAACTTGGGAAGCGATAGCCAGCTACAGCTACAGCGATAGCCGTGTGCGTTTGACCATTTCCTACACATCATAATTTCTGCGCGAGAGCGCCCTCTGGCTTCGAGTATGAATGAAACACGTGCTTCACGAGAGTGTTCAGCTCTCATGATATTCACATCTCCTCATTTTGGATACGAATAAAAAGTCAGGTCATTTTAATTTAAATCTAGAAACCATGAAAACACCTGCTTTAGCTCGAATAAAGTGCGGGGGACGAATTTACATTTTATTAAAATTAATATAAAAAATGCAGTTACTATAGTTCTACACACAGCAATAAAAACAAAGGTCCTTGTTCTCTTACGTTCTTGCTGTTTAATTGAGAAAAATTGAAAGCGCGTCGAGGTGTCTTGTCTTTTTTATGTTATCTGACTAAAAACCATTCATACTTTGAACTATTATTATTACAGTATAATAATCACAACACTGGTAAAACAGGCTTGCTTATACTGATTTTCTCGTCCTCCGAATTATAATTATCAATCCTGTTTTTATAATCATTATCATTCAAAAAAATCATAAATTCAGAACAGGATTAGAATAGAATTCTATTTTAAATAAGACCGGAATATTTTTTCTACAACAACAATAGTAGTGTTTACAACAGCAAAACCACCGTACCCTGTGATCTCTATGACAACAGCAACAACAATAATAATAATATAATTCCAGTGTAATTAAGAGGTGCAAAAAATGTCTTTAACATTTAAACTTAAAATGGTCTTTTCTGTTCTGTCTTTCTTTTTCAAACCTGCGTCATGGCACGTTCTGCTGTATCAAGAAGCATCCATTTCGATACACATATCAGCAAGGAGCACAGCCCTATTAAAAGCAATTTTCCATGTTCCCCTTTTATACGTTGAGCACCTGCCCCTCCAAATGTCTCTGTACGGCCCTGGTGCCAAGGACAATCGCGTAAACAAGCGAAGATGACACAAGCAAAAGCCAACATGAATAAGTTGTGTGAATCAAAAAAAAAAACAAATTGGTAATATTTACCAATACTTAGAAAAATAAAGACATTATTTGGAAATCCTTTCCCGAATATTTATTTCAAAATTTCATAAACAAACTTTTATGGCATGGATGCTGGCCTACAAACATAATTTCTCACCAAAGAGGTACTATATTTGGAACAACAAAGACATCTTATACAAAAATAAATCTTTATATTTTGATTACTGGTTTGAAAACAATATTATATTAGTTAGCCAGCTCTTAAACAATGATGGAGTTGTATTAACGTATAAAGAATTTTTGAATACATTTAAAATACCAGTCAGGCCAAAGGAATATGCAGTTGTAATGGATTCTATACCTCGAAAAGTTTTGACCCTTCTCAAAAGTGCATCACAGGAGAAGATTTGAATTCTGAAGAGATCAAGAGTAAAATATTGATTGGTAAAACAAATATTCTACAAAATAGACTCTTAAATAACTATATTAGGAATATAATTAATAACATTTTTTATCCTCCAGCTCGCCTTTTCTGTTCTTTAAGATATGTGAATTGGCATAAAGCTTGGCGAACAGTAGAGAAATCCTGTATTAATAACAAAGGAAAAAAGGTTTATTTTAAAATATTGCATAGAATATACCCAGTTAAACATGTGCTGGAATGCTTTAAATTAGAAATGGATTACTCTTGTGATTTCAGTAAAGGTGAAAAGGAAACTATTTTTTATAAATTTTTTCACTGTATAGTATACATACAAAAATTGTTTGGATTGATGTGGAGTTATTTATTAAGAAAATCTTGGACATTTATTTTCAGCTGAGTGGATTTGATGTAATAATAAATATACTTCGGTGATCATGGATTTGATAAAGATTCATTTTAATGGAGAAGTTTCATAAAAAGGCTATCTATTAGAACTCATTGTAAGCAGGTATGCTATTGTTTAAAGTGACTGCCTGAGGCTGAGTTCTCTCTTTCCCAGCACGCGCACAGTTTTCTCTCTGCGTCTGTTCTGTTCCACGAGTGGCTGAAAGGAGTTCCAGTGGAACTTTTAATACACCCTCAAAGGCAGCTGCGATATAGCGCCCAGCTGGGCCAATAATGAAATTTCTCCTATTGCATTGTCATATCTACCAAATCCAAGGGCCCATATCTTAAAAATGCTACAGTAAAAATGTCTGAAAATGTGCATGCTACCAGTCAAGGACCCTGGGAATATGGCCCCAGTGGAACTTTTAACGCACCCTCAAAGGCAGCTAAGATATAGCACCTCCAAATAGTCCAGTAATGCAATGTTCCCCTGTAGCTGTATTGTCAAATCTGCCAACTTCATGGGACCATATCTGAAACATGTTACAGTAAAAATGGCTGAAAATGTGCATGGTACCATATATATAATAAGTTATGAGATATATGAGATATACAGGGGCTTTTTTCTGCCCCGATATCTTGAATTTTCCTATTGAATTGAATTGCATCCAATTTGTCAACAGTCAACTGTATGAAATGTAAGATTATATATATAAATATATATATATGTTTATTTTTTATTTTTTATTATTATAATGGATAGGCACACACTGGGTATAAGCCCTCTGTGAAATTTTCACCATACCCCCGGAGACAACATGATACAGTAACCAACAGTGCAATGGCTCATTCAGTTTAATTCACATTTATTTGTATAATGCATTTCATAACACAGAGCAGAGCAGCTGTACAGAACAGCTGTCAGAGCAGCTGTACAGAAAAATGCATGTTTTTCTGTTACAACACCAGAATAGTCTTTATAGAAGTGGTCAGAAAGAACAGTTGAAATATAGTACAAATTGTAGTATTTACAAATACCATATATGCATTTAAGTGTCATAAAATTTAAATGTCATAATTTTGTATCCGGAGTCCTTACAGGTGTAGGCATCATCTATTCACAGGTGCAGGGTTAAATTCATTCTTATGAAAGACTAGATAAAAATACAAATAAAAAAATCATCCTACAAATGTCTAATTTAACAAGAATTCAACCAGAGGTGAGTCTAATTATTCATTACACAGGTGACAGTTGACTATAAAAGGGTGTTACTTAAAGAAAACCCCTTCCCATTTCATGCTGTCAGCAATGGAACCACATGGAAGAGAAATGTCACAAGACCTGAGAAAGAAAATAATTTATTTACACAAGAAAGGTGAAGGCTACAAGAAGATCAGCAAAGCTTTACTTATCAGTCAGAATACTGTAGCAAAAGTGGTACAAACATTTTAAAAAGATGGAACTGCAACCATCTCACAGAGACGTTCAGGTCGTCCACGGAAGTTAACACCTCGTCAGGACCGTCTTCTGATAAGAAGGGTTGAAGAAAATCGACATGCAAGTTCAATGCAGTTATCTAAAGAAGTAGAAAGCCAAACTGGGGTGACTATTTCCTGTGACACAATACGGCATACACTGCAGAGGAATGGCATGCATGGGTGCCGTCCACGAAAGAAGCCTCTCCTAAAGCCCAGGCACAAAAAAGCCCACCTAGAGTTTGCCAGGGCCCATGCTGACAAAGATGAAGACTACTGGGACTCTATACTCTGGAGTGATGAGACCAAGATAAATGTTTTTGGAACTGATGGCTTCAAAACTGTATGGCGTCGCAAAGGTGAGGAATACAAAGAAAAATGCATGGTGCCTACAGTGAAACATGGTGGTGGCAGTGTCCTTATGTGGGGCTGCATGAGTGCTGCTGGTGTCGGGGAGCTGCAGTTCATTGATGGCATCATGAATTCACAAATGTACTGCTCTATACTGAAAGAGAAGATGCTACCATCACTCCGTGCCCTTGGTCGTTGTGCACTTTTCCAACATGATCCTAGACACACATCTAAGGCCACTTTTGGATTTCTGAAGAAGAACAGGGTGAAAGTGATTCAGTGGCCAAGTATGTCTCCTGATCTGAACCCAATCGAACACCTATGGGGAATTCTGAAGAGACAAGTTGAGCATCACTCTCCATCCAGCATCCAATCTCTAAAAGAGGTCATTCTTGAAGAATGGAAAAAGATAGATCTGGCAAAATGTCGCCAACTTGTTCATTCCATGCCTAGAAGACTTGGAGCTGTCATTAAAAATCATGGAGGCCATACAAAGTACTAGATTTAGTAGTTTTTGTTGTGGGGTGTACTCATTTTTGCATCACCCTAATTTGAGTAAAACTGAAACATGTGTAATCTAAGTTATATTATTAACCTGTTATAAGTTAAACAGATGTTATATTAAACTTAGTCTTGTCAACATTTTGGAAATGGTTTTTGTGTTCATTGAGATATTGTTTAAAATGTTACTTTTCAAAGGGGGTGTACTCATTTACGCTGAGCACTGTATATACACAAAATAATATGTGAAGGTGCAGAACAGATTATACATAATCCGGATACGCAATGTCAGTGGTAGCAGATTGGTTGTTGTGGTAGTGCAGTGTGTGCGTGTAGTCGAGTTGAACTGTATTAAAGTGCAGTGCATGGCATACCGTAAAGTGGGAATATGCAGTAGGGTGTATTATTTCTGACTGTTCAGTGTACTGATAGCCTGAGGGAAAAAGGTATCCCTCAGTCGGCTAGTGCGGGATCGAATGCTGCGGAGACATCTTCCTGAGAGCAGTCTGTGGGACGGCTGGCTGGAGTCATTGATAATCCTCCGGGCTTTCATTATACACCGCCTGGTATAGATGTCCTGGAGGGAGGGAAGCTCACCTCCAACAATGTGGCAGGCAGTTCGCACGACCTTTGCAGAGCCCTACGGTTGCCAGCGGTGCTGTTTCCATACCAGGCGGTGATACAGCCGGTCAGGATGCTCTCCACAGTGCAGGTGTAGAAGGACCTGAGTATTCTGGGGCTCGTTCCAAACTTCCTCAGCCGTCTCAGGAAGAAGAGGCGCTGATGTGCCTTCTTCAGCACTGCATCTGTGTGAGCAGACCATGTGAGATCCTCGGTGATGTGAACGCCGAGGAACTTAAAGCTGGTCACCCGCTCCACAGGTGTCTTGTCGATGGTGATGGGTGTGTGTTCTCTGCTCTGTCTCCTGTAATCCACCACCAGCTCCTTGGTCTTGTCGATGTTGAGTGAGAGGTGGTTCTCCTGACACCATTTAGTCAGGGTACTCACCTCTTCTCTGTAGGGCATCTCATCATTGTCGGTAATCAGGCCTATCACCGTTGTGTCGTCAGCAAATTTGACGATGACATTGGAGCTGTGTGTGGCTGTACAGTCATGGGTGCAACTGGGAGTACAGAAGTGGGCTGAGGAAGCAGCCCTGAGGAGCACCAGTGTTGAGGACCAGGGGAGATGAGGTGTTGTTGCCCATTCTGACCACCTGACTTCTACATGTCAGGAAGTCCAGGATCCAGCTGCACAGAGATTTGTTTAGTCCCAGAGTCTGGAGCTTTACAACCAGTGTGGCAGGCGCTATGGTGTCAAATGTTGAACTGTGGTCCATGAACAGCATCATAGGTGTTCTTTTTTTCCAGGAGGGAGAGAGTAGTGTGCAGGGTGAAGGCAATAGTATCGTCTGTGGGACGATTGTTGCGATATGCAAATTGTAGCAGATCCAGTGAGGCAGGCAGAACAGAGCAGATGTGGTCTCTGACGAGCTTCTCAAAACACTGTGTCAGAGCAACGGGCCTCCAGTCATTCAAGCATGTGATTTTATTTTTCTTTGGTATGGGCACAATGGTGGATTTTTTGAAGCATGAGGGAACCACAGACAGTGAGAGGGAAAGGTTGAAAATGTCTGTAAAAACCCCAGCTAGTTGAAAGCATGCTCAGAGCACATGGCCTGGGATGCAATCCGGACCCACAGCTTTGCGGGTGTTCACCCGTTTGAAGGATCGGGTTACATCCACGACAGAAAGCGAGAGTGCAATCACCTCTTCTGCAGAAGCCACGGGAGCGCTCTCTGTGTGGGCGGTGTTGTGAGCCTCGAAACGAGCATAGAAAGTACATTTCTATTTCACATTACCAGATGATCTGTACCGAACACTGATTGAGTTCCTCGTCAAGAGCTTTGCTCCAATTCTCTGGAGTGGAAAATTGGGGCTAAAACTCCTGTAGTATAAGCTTTAGTGATCAAGGGCTTAGGACATTCCGATTCAGCTCATTCAAAGGGTTCTGCAAGTAGTGGGCAACGTAATCAATGATGTACATCCGAGTAAATTATACGGATGGAAGTTTACGAGTGAAGGCCATAGAAAATGGACTGGAATGCAGCCCAGGCTTTCACAGCCGCCTGACCTAGGTGGCTGGTCTCGTTTGGCTCTCGCGGTACTTTGATGCACATGTAATTGTAAGGCGGCTGCAGCACTGATCAAATACAGAAACATTTTGTAACCAGAATGCATTGCTTTTGTCAGGCAGCAGCCATTCTTTGAGGCATCGCATGAAGTCAAACAAGCCTATTGATTAGCTTGTCCAGGTGTGTTTGATTAGGGTTGGAGCTGAACTCTGGAGGACTGCGGCTCTCTAGAGCTGTGTTCCACTCCACATTTAGGCCTTGTTTACACTGTCAGTTAAATGTGACCAAATTAAGTTTTTTTGCTCAAATGTGACACAGATCGTATCTGTTCTATGACCGTGTAAACAGGAAAAAACACATGCTTTCGGTTTTGAGATCAGTTTCAGGCCTCATTCAATATGTGGAAAGAAATCAGATACAAATCAGGTACGTATCAATGCGACAGTAAACAGGCAGTTCGGATTTTCTGAGGCATTGCCTTCTGTATGTCATTAAAACAAATATTTGGTACTTCTCTGCAATTTAATGAAGTGATATTATTATCAGGAGGAGCACATGTGGAGGCACGCAATCTTGCCAAGTCCACGGTTTTCTAGGCCACTTTAACACTGTTGCTGCAGGTTGTTTTTGTTCATGTCCACGGGTTGAAGCGATGCCAATAATGTGAAATTTAGCCCCTGGAATCTGAATTGTACCAGGGAACCCCACAAAAAATAGCATTTTACAACCTGGAACGTAATTTTTACCAGGGAAACACCCTCAAACTAGCCTGCTTCATATGCATATTTCAGGCCACTCCACAGACCACAATGCAATACAATTGTGATGTCATCGCAGATCTCGTTTAATATATCCCCACCCCAAACAACTCTATAATATATATTTATTAACATTTTTTTAAACATTTATAACAGCCCAAGCAATATATGTATACAATGCTGCACCAATCAAATCCGTAAGCGAAAATATGAATACAATAAACCAACTGCATAGTGGATTCTAAGTGATCAAGGACTTAAGATGTTCCAATTCAGCCCATTGCAAAGGTTCCAGTAGAAGTGGGCACTCGTGCAACATAATCAATGACGTACATCTGAATAAACAAGACAGAGGGAAATTTGCGAGTAAAGGGCATAACAAATGCACTGAAATACAAAACCTAGGACTGAGATCCACACCCCTGCCCTAGATACAGGTGAGAAACATAATTAGTAACCAAAGGAACACATGAGCACATATTTAGAAACCATGACAACCAATTAAACTGTAACTACACTCAGTAACTGAGGTCATGAACAACAGAACAAAATACATTTTAACAAAGGAGTGTGTGAGAATATAGATGTGACACTCCCTCTGGTTCACTTTCTTGCACTATATCTGCATGTTTTTGCTCAGGTTGATCCTCTGAATAATTAAAGTGTGTTTAAGTATAAACTCATCATACTATATGAGCCATAAAAGACAGATGCATGAAACAAGATACTCAACATACAACATATGTAAAAGTTTGAATTATTAATGTATTTATTTATTTGATATATTTGGTTAAAGGATTAATAAATTGTATTTAATTGTATTATTATTATTTACAGGATTGAAATTAACGTAGTTGAGTGGTTGAAAAATAGGACTAAGAATGTGGATTAAGAAAATAAGGACAATTTTGATCGAATTTTGACTTCCTGTTTCATAATATGTTGGGTTCTACAAAATACTTTGTTTAATTCAGCTCAAAGATGATAGTGTATACACAAGCCCCACTAACTAAAAAAATGATACAAGTGCTTATCTGTTTTTAACAGTGGTGGAATGTAAAGTAAAATGCCTTGTACTGTAAAATACTGTACTTGAGTGTTGACACATTTAAAGAGATTTTGACTCCCTCCAGGTGTTGAAGAGTAGCATGACTATAACAAGCTCTAATTTGTAAAGTTTGGTTAAGTGGAATGCAGTGCCTATCTCCACCTGGATTGGGTATACTTTTGTTTAAACTGGGAATAGTTTCAATAGAGACAAAAATTCAGACACACGCACAGTGCTAGCTGTTCATCCATTTTGCTATCTGCCCTTGTTTGGATGCCCGTTTCTATTAGACATGCGGGTAAACATCACAGAGCGCAGTGGCGAAAGCTCGACTTTTTTAACTTTGACTACAGCGCGTGCGCGAGCTTGGGTGATTCTCAATCTGCATCCTAGAAGGCTGCATATCTCAGCTTCTATGTCATCAAACGTCGTTGAAGTCCATCTCAATTGGAAGGATCCATGAAAGGAAGCCTTCATTTGGCATCCTTCATTCAGCTGAATTTAAAGGATGCATGGGATATATCCTTTGCAACCTTTAATCACCCACAATCCTTTGTACCAATTCCATTTCATGAAAATAAACTGACAAAAAATGAGTCATTAATGAGCTTGCCTGAATTTATTATGAAATGTTAGACAAAAAGAATGTTTTCGGACATGAAAGCATAGATGTTATAATTAGTTTTGGTGTAAATTACTCAATAAACGCTAAACTGCCAATAACTTAATCCACGGGGAGACTGTAGACAGCTGTGATTCATTACATTGCATTGCATTAATAGAAAGCCAAATAATATAAAGATTTGTAATACAAACCAATTATTCCAAAACTAAGTTTTATTAGTATTTTCTTGCCGTGACGGTGAGGGTGGGAACCTATGTGATGTAGTCACGCGCACTTAGGCTACTAGACCGTCTTATTCTAGCGTTTA
Organism: Gymnocypris eckloni scoliostomus; assembly: GCA_027564155.1. Classification (NCBI taxonomy): domain Eukaryota; kingdom Metazoa; phylum Chordata; class Actinopteri; order Cypriniformes; family Cyprinidae; genus Gymnocypris; species Gymnocypris eckloni. Next base: position 30,050,013 of record CM050418.1, read on the forward strand.
TATGCTGAGGAGGACTCTAGCCTCTGTAGGACTGAACTAGGAAGGAATCAGCCTCGGTAGGATGCAGCCTTCAGTTTGAGAAGCACCCCTCATCAAGGCTGCATCTGAAAACTTAGGCTACTGACTTGCTGCCTTGATGCCTTATGAGGCAATGACTTTGTAACGAGGCAGTGTAACGGTTTAATGATCTACAAAAAAAATAGAACGAGTTTGGTGATAACTAGACGAATATTTAATTATTATAATACTAATTTCTCGCTGAAATAACATCAAAAGTGCAAAAAGTTTACATTTGAATTTAAATTTACACACAAACTAACAAACAAACACAACTTTCAGATGCCATCTTTATTTTTTAGCTCCACTGTCATGGAATGGAACACACAGGATTGTGGGATATCAAAGGCAGCGAAGAATACATCTATGCTGCCTTCAAAAATCGATCAGATGAAGGCATCTCATAAGACAGGAAGTGAAGCTAACTTTAGATTCAGTCCTGCCTGCCTTGGAATGCCAGTTTTCAGATGCAGCCCAAGGATGCGCTCCACTGCGCATGCCCTTTGGTCGGCGCAGCAACAAACCGCCCTCGCGTGGCGCAAGCCGTTGAAATTAATGTGTTTCATAGTGCAGCGCTTTCCGCATCCTCTGTGAAAGACGCTTAGCCGCCTGCTGCGCCACACCGTGGTACCATGGAAAATATTATTCAATATTATATGTATAGTGTTAGCCATTAATTTGTAATTGTAGCTCAAGACTGCATATTACAGTATTAGTAGACTGTCTGCTTAATATCTTCTAACACTTTATTTTGATGGGTCCACAACATACAACATACTGACTACAACTTATTCTACTAACCCTAAAACCTCCCTACTGATAGTTAGTAGACATGTAGTTGCAAAGTTACTTATAGTTAGTAGAATGTCTAAAGTGGACTATTGAAATAAAGTGTAACCAATTATTTTAAAATACACAATAACATGAATGCCCAATTCATTCAGGAGAATGCACCTAACAAAACTTCATAGTAAACTCCAAGACATTCACAACAAAAATATTCCATAACTATCCAACTATCCAACAGAAAATCACCAACCAGACTGCCACATGAATCTGTTCAGCCCTAGTTTCCAGATCACATAAAACTATACTAAAATAAAACAAGTTCAAATGATTCCACACACACTTAGAATAAGACAATATCCAATAACTTACAGGCTGTGGGTTTTCTTTCGGTGTACTTTTACTCTCATGCTGTACCGTCATGCTCGAACACTTCAAACACTATGCCTTGTAACAGGTGTTTAACATGACATTAACAGCCACAAGGCATCACTTATGAATTTTTTTATAAAAGACAAAAGCAACCAATTGTTGATAGATTATTTATAATTAATGAACTGATCAATTCAAGGACAGTAAATGGTGTCACGTGTGGTTGGGTACACAAAGGAGACATCATGAGATTCAACAAATAAATGGTCTTTATTAGCTAAACAACAACAAACAAGAACCGACAAGAGAATGAACTAAAGAGGGCATACAGTATGCACACAGGACTGAGTGAGTGAATCACAAAACAAAAAGAACATCTGCAACACATGTATCATTAAATAGACATTCACTAGATTATAAAACTAACAGTATCACACACAACAAACTGACAAATGACAAACACTGCACTCAAAGGCAAACCATATATATATGAGAAAGTAAACTGCCAATGCACTGTGTATCTTTAACTACAGTAATTGTATCCAAACAGCACAACTAAACAAAATAAACAATACAATTCCCCAAAATGAAAAGCAGCTTAAACATTACAAACAAATTCCTCTCTGCAAAATGTATTATTAATTTATTCCATATTATTCATTTTACTAATTTCAGCAAAATATCTTAATTTATGGGGGATGTTAACTTAAGGGTTCGTGTGTGTGTGTGTGTGTGTGTGTGTGTGTGTGCATACCCTTACGAAAAATAAGTTTGTTCAAGTATGCTATTAGTATACTTCTTTTAAAGAAGTATATTTTTAGTCGACTTTTTATGTAGTTCTCAGAAATATATTTAAAATGTAATTTAAGTATACTTGACTTATACTTAGAAAAGTCTAAATATATTTGAGATATACTTGAGCTCCTACAATCTGAGTTTTCAAAGTTATATTGTAGGGGGCGCTAGTATGAATGAATGAATGAATGAATGATGCATTTATATAGCGCTTTATTTTTAATTGCTGGGGGGTCTCTCCTCAACCACCACCAGTGTGGAGCATCCACTTGGATGATGCAACAGCTGCCACAGGACAACGGCGCCAGTGAGCTCACCACACACCAGCTACAGGTGGAGAGGAGAGAGAGTCATAGAGCCAATCAAGTGTATGCGCTCACCACACACCAGCTACAGGTGGAGAGGAGAGAGAGTCATAGAGCCAATCAAGTGTATCCGCTCACCACACACCAGCTACAGGTGTAGAGGAGAGAGAGTAATAGAGCCAATCGAGTGGATGGGTATTATTAGGAGGCCATGATTGACAAGGGCCAGAGATGGGAATTTGGCCAGGACACCGGGTTTACACCCCTACTCTTTACGAGAAGTGCCATGGGATTTTTAATGACCACAGAGAGTCAGGACCTCGGTTTAACGTCTCATTTGAAAGACGGGGTGTTTGGGGTGTTGATCGACTCCATCTATGTTTTGATTATCATTCTGAATCCAATTCATAGTCTTTTTTCAGGTTTTTGTTCAAAATGTTGTTTATTTCTTTATTTTTTATTATTTATGAGACTTACCCACGTTCAAGGGTTTAATAAAATAATGCATGAAGCTTGAATAACATGTTTTTGTTTACAAGCAGATACTCTGTTCTTTCTTTTGTTGTTTTGTATGTTCAGATATACAGTGCTCAGCGTAAATGAGTAGCCTACACCCCCTTTGAAAAGTAACATTTTAAACAATATCTCAATGAACACAAAAACATTTTCCAAAATGTTGACAAGACTAAGTTTTATATAACATCTGTTTAACTTATAACATGAAAGTAAGGTTAATAATATAACTTAGAGAACAACATTTTCAGTTTTACTCAAATTAGAGTGATGCAAAAATGAGTACACCCCACTGAAAGTCTCTGGAGCAAAGCTAAATTTTAGACTACAAATGTCTAATTTAACAAGAATTCAACCACAGGTGAGTCTAATTATTCATTACACAGGTGACAGTTGACTATAAAAGGGTGTTACTTAAAGAAAACCCCTTCCCATTTCATGCTGTCAGCAATGGCACCACATGGAAGGGAAATGTCACAAGACCTGAGAAAGAAAATTATTTCTTTACACAAGAAAGGTGAATGCTACAAGAAGATCAGAAAAGCTTTACTTTTCTGCAAAAGTGGTACAAACATTTAAAAAAGATGGAACTGCAACCATCTCACAGAGACGTCCAGGTCGTCCACGGAAGTTAACACCTCGTCAGGAGCGTCTTCTGATGAGAAGGGTTGAAGAAAATCGACATGCAAGTTCACTGCAGTTATCTAAAGAAGTAGAAAGCCAAACTGGGGTGACTATTTCCTGTGACACAATACGGCGTACACTGCAGAGGAATGGCATGCATTGGTGCCGTCCACGAAAGAAGCCTCTCCTAAAGCCCAGGCACAAAAAAGCCCGCCTAGAGTTTGCCAGGACCCATGCCGACAAAGATGAAGACTACTGGGACTCTATACTCTGGAGTGATGAGACCAAGATAAATGTTTTTGGAACTGATGGCTTCAAAACTGTATGGCGTCGCAAAGGTGAGGGATACAAAGAAAAATGCATGGTGCCTACAGTGAAACATGGTGGTGGCAGTGTCCTTATGTGAGGCTGCATGAGTGCTGCTGGTGTCGGGGAGCTGCATTTCATTGATGGCATCATGAATTCACAAATGTACTGGTCTATACTGAAAGAGAAGATGCTACCATCACTCCATCCCCTTGGTCGTCGTGCACTTTTCCAACATGACAATGATCCTAAACACACATCTAAGGCCACTGTTGGATTTCTGAAGAAGAACAGGGTGAAAGTGATTCAGTGGCCAAGTATGTCTCCTGATCTGAACCCAATCGAACACCTATGGGGAATTCTGAAGAGACAAGTTGAGCATCACTCTCCATCCAGTATCCAATCTCTAAAAGAGGTCATTCTTGAAGAATGGAAAAAGATAGATCTGGCAAAATGTCGCCAACTTGTTCATTCCATGCCTAGAAGACTTGGTGCTGTCATTCAAAAATCATGGAGGCCATACAAAGTACTAGATTTAGTAGTTTTTGTGGGGTGTACTCATTTTGCATCACCCTAATTTGAGTAAAACTGAAAAATGTGTAATATAAGTTATATTATTAACCTTACTTTCATGTTATAAGTTAAACAGATGTTATATTAACTTAGTCTTGTCAACATTTTGGAAATGGTTTTCGTGTTCATTGAGATATTGTTTAAAATTTTACTTTTCAAAGGGGGTGTACTCATTTAGGCTGAGCACTGTACATATAACAAAATATATATAAATTAATACCTAAAAAGGGACATAGTAGTATACTTAAAGTTTGATGTAAAGTTCACTTAAATAAAACCTATGAGTATATTTGCAGTATAAAACTACTAAACTAGTAGTTTACCGAGACTATACTTCAAAGTGTACTAAAAATGCTACTACAAGTATTTAATTAGTAAACTCTCAGTATACCTATAAGTTTACTTTTAGTATAGTTGCAGTACAAGCTAAAAACTTTTATGTAAACTAGTTTTGTACTCAAAGTTTACTACTGTTATACTTAAAATATACTTAAAAGTATACTTTCATATACTAGAATGTGGGCCAATTTAGTCCCAAGGAGTATTGACATAGTACACTTACAAGTATACTACTAGAACACTGATATTTACTTACTACATGAAGCATACTTAAAATATACTTGAACTTTACTTAAGTATACTTAATAAAATAAACTTGAAGTATACTATTTTTGGTAAGGGTACCCCTCAAATTGTAATTTTTTTGGAGGAAGAGGTCATCTAAAAGGTTTGTTGATCACTTTTAGTAAAAATATATTATTCACCAAAGTTCAATTCAGTCTGTGAATTATAAATACTATGTAATCTATTTAGTGATGGATCCTGTGCTGGCACCACTGTACGAGTTACTTGTTTCCTGTGGCAGTGTAAACACACCATCATTTTAAATTTATTAATTAATTAATTTATTTATTTAATTTGTATGTTATGTGTTTATGACAATGTGTAAAAAACAGCAGACACTTTATTTTTGGTAAGTTTTACAGGTTTAACTTATCCAGTGTGAATCAATGATATACAAATGTCCCCAGACATGTCCTGAAAAAAATAAAAAATAAATAAACATCTAAGTAGTAAAATGTATTTCAACTATAATTACAATACTGTTTTTTTAATTGTTAGACTTTTTTGTTGTTGTTGTTGCAGCTGTTGATCTCAGGAATAAGGAGATCTTCTTCATGATGACATGTCATGTGTCAATATTTCATATGGTCAAATTTGTGCTTATAATGCGAAATCAAAACATAACTTGGAAACTCTGTGAACACATTTAGGGTCATTTTTCTGAGCAGAGCCGGGAACCACTGAGCTAAGCTAAAATGTGTGACGTGATCCTGACAAGGAGAGGTATGCGATCATATTATTCTTATCTGAATATGTTACACAAAATTAGGAAATCTATCTAAATAAGGGAAGGAACCTAATGATTGCAAATCCATTTGTAGTATAGGCATATAGTAGAAAAAACACATGTATCTGTACCATCAGTGCCTAGTCAAGCATGGCATTGTAATATATATATATATATATATATATGTATGTTCCCCAGTAGTGGAGAGTAAATGAAAAATTATTTAAACTGTTGACTCCACCCTGATTGCTGAAGGGGCTGAAGACTAGCATTGTTAACATGTTTGAACTTGTACAAACGCTTGGTTACAGTATCTATCTGTATAAACACAGAATTAGCTTGCAGATGTACAGCTTTCAACTTCTCCTGGCCATGCAGTGCGATTTATACCAATGCAAACTATTTCTGTCTATGTACTGAAAAATAATGCAACTAATCTGTAAGGAAACTGTAAAGTTTCCATTAGTTTCAGTCCTGTTCCAACACAACTGCCTGAAGATCTGCTTTGAGGTTGGCAAAGGGATGAGGCAGAGAGAAAGGATCCAAAAGTCCATACAAAACAAAAGACACAGAACTGGGACTGTGAGCAGGTTCAATATGTTTGATTAGAATTGGAGCTGAAATGCGCAGGTAGAATACCAGCAACATGATTGGACTTGGACATAAAACAGGGAAAACAAGAATACATTCTCAGTACTAGCAAATCACAAAAGTACAGACTTTATAAAATGTACATGCTGTGCAATGCCACTATTTTATTTAGTAAAAAAATTATAATATTGGTGAAAAATGCCCTGTTCAGTCATCTACATTAGTTTGTATATTATTTAAATTACTTAAACTAACTTAAAGTTAGGTAACATACAAACCCACACACTATATGTGAGCATATTCTTGACATTACAATGACAAATGAAACAGAATTAAAATTAAGAACACATTTAAAACTATTAATAACTCACCCTAACAAGTTTAAGAACATTTAATGAACATATGTGTTGACTGGCCTACATTTCTTCTGACACTATGAATCTAACAATAAAAAAGCATTAATGCCAAGCTCTGAAATTCTAGATGGCACAAGCTGATGGGTTGTTAGTGCAAAGTGATGATATTCACAGCATTAAACTACTTGGCACAAGCTGATTGGTTCATGATGTGTGCGGAGTCAATAAACTTTACATTTAAATGGCTGGTTAGAATCCACTAGAGCAGTTCACAGCACACTTTCAGAGTTCCTCTAAAACCCTCCACCTCCCTAGCTCCACCTTTATATATCTGCTATGGATTATTATATATGCTATTTGTGCAGCAGCAGTATGTCTTAAATACTCACAGCACTGTATCGGCATATGTATTGGTGGTAACTACTTCATGTACTTGCTTTGCAGCAGCAGCAATCATTTACAACAACAGCAGCAGCATTTCAGCAGCAGTGTAGAAGATCCATTACGCCAAGACCATTAACATTAACATTGTCATGTGCATTACCATGCTAAAATCTTCTGAGTTCATAGAGAGTATCCATATCCATATGACTCTGTTGTCACTATCAAGTATAAATAACATTGAGGGCATATGTTCATGCAATCATCAAACATCCAGTACATGACATTTTACAAGATCAAATTGTCATAAAATGTTTAAATTATTTGCCATTTTAAAATAATTATGGTTGTTACAGTCATGACTCATGAGGGATCAAAACAAAATGTTTTATTTCACAAATGAAAAACATGTTCATCTTAGATGATGTTTAACTAATTCATTTTATTAATGAATTGCATTTTAAATATATGTTTAAATAATCTTCTGCCCTACACCCTAAAGAAAACTGCCACTAATTTGTTTTTTAGTAATGAGAAGAGCCTGTTCAGTTTGAAATCAAGTGGGAACAGAAAATTAGGTTTTGGAAACTGGATTTGTTTGGTCACATGATGGATTGTTACTTCAAAAACTATGTTTGTCTTTGTGATGTACATCTTTATTAAAGTCAATGCATTTGCAGTGTTCTCTGATTGAGAGTAAACTAGAGTTTAGACACTATTCAATCTACAGTCATACATGAACAAATTCTTAGTTGCATTATAATCTATGATTCTCACTCACCTCTTTTTTCAGTGCCGCTGCAGGTCTCAGTTGTGAGTTTTAATGGAGATTCTTTGGTTTTACCTAGATAAAGACAACTGAAGACCACTTGATTGGCTCTATGACCCTCTCTCACCAAACTGAAAGTTTCTGAAAGGAAACTTCTCCCTCGAATTCAACAAACTTCAACACAACGAAACAGGAAACTACACATGCCACGTCACAAATGAATTACTAATTTACAGCATTAAGCTACTCGTCAAAGGTTTGTGGAAAAAAGGTTGATAAATTTAAACTCATTTCCTTTTTCATTTGATTTACTCAACTTAGTGCAATTGTCTTTTTCTCCACTAGATGAAAAAAAAGAAACAAGGAGCACAATCAAGACCAGAGAATACTGTGACTTTAGTGACTGTGCTTTCTGTTTTCATTCTGCTCTGCATTTATTGACAGAAGAAGCAGTTTGTCTTGTCAAAAGAGTATCTACACCAGCTTATAGTGTGTTTTTCTGTGGTGGAATGAGTTTCCAACCTCAACCTGATCTGCTGAGACCATCACAATCTTCAAAAAACTGCTGAAGACACTTCTCATTCATTCACCACCAATTGAAATGCGTCTACTATATAGTATTACAGTATTTCAGTTTATAAGGGATTTTCAGAAATGACAGCGGTAATGTACTATTTCACAATCAGTTTAACTATTTTCATGGAAATTCCTAACCTTGACCTCTGTTCTCGTGAGCTGACTAACACTTTCATTTCCCCATTTACTTATTAACTTGTTTGCTGTATTAGAATAAAATGATGTATATAAGTATGGGCATTGGTTGCATATTTCAAAACAACTTTAATTTGCTATTACACATATTATTTACGGTTGCTACAAAACAAACAGAAGTTATGTTTATGTGCATAAAACAGGATTGGAATATCAAACATATCGCAGAACATCAAATAAATAAATAATAAGAAGAAATAATAAAAGTATTAGCAACACTTATACTATTAAACAGACCACTCAGATCAAGTTGAGTCAAGTTAGAAATTCCAAGGGTTCACACAAAACAAGGGGAGTCCGCTTTTAGCTATTTTGCTGCTCGCAGTTGGAATCAGCTTCCAGAAGAAATCAAATGTGCTAAAACATTAGCCACATTTAAATCCAGACTCAAAACTCATCGGTTTAGCTGTGCATTTCCGAACTGATTGTTTTATGTTTTATAATTGCTTTGTTTTTATTGTGGTGATCATTATTATTATTAGTTTTAATTCCTTGTTTTTATTATTGTGCTTATTATTTGTAATTTTTATGACTATTTCACGTCCTTTTATGTAAAACACTTTGAATTACCACTGTCTATGAAATGTGCTATATAAAAAAACTTGTCTTGCCTAAATAGACATTCACTGTATTGCACACAACCCCTACAAGTGCCCCAGGAAAGAGCACAACGCAACCACAATCACACTGAAATTTCACAATAAAATACACTAAAAGATTAAATAAACAGCACTCAAAGGGCAAAACCATATATATGAGAAAGTAAACTACCATATGCGCTGTGTAACATAAATTACACTAAATTAATCCAAATAGCACAACTAAACAAATAAACAATAAAATGCCCAAAATTAAATTCAGCTTGAACATCACAAACAAATTCCTATCTTCAGAAATGTCTACAACACAAAAATAGGCAATTATTTATAGACAATAAATTATAGACCTATTTCTGACCAATATACAAGAGCAAAGTTAAAGGCAGCCTAAATACACTGCAACACTCAAAAGAGAGAAAAGGAGACGAGATATTGTCTAAATATGGTAGGATTCATTTCAAAACATAGTTAGCCCATAATTAAATTCATTTTTCAAAAACAGCTAAACAGAATTACATACCGAGCTGCCAGGGGAATATGTTTCTACGTGTCTGATCAAACGCACAAACCACCTGTAGGGATGATGGTATTCCCACAGGCTTCACTTCCTCATGTTCCTACTGTAGCCTAGATCTAGTCCCTCCCTAACAACTGTAAAGTAGGCCACTGTTTACATTCCATATCAGTCGAGTGACTTTAGAAGTGACATGGGGCAAATTTAGTGAATTGGGGGCCCCAGGCCAATATAGGGTATTACCTAGATCAACCTTGAGGTTCCTTTTTTTTTGTCATGATGCTTGCTGCTGCACAATGGTGCCCCATAGTTGAGTCCAGTGTTTCTACATTTTTCATGTTCATGTTATAATGGCGTTCTTTCATTTACATTTACATTTATTCATTTAGCAGACACTTTTATTATTTCATGTTGTAGACCACGAAATAGCAATTGATTTACCGTTGAGATACAATTTTGAATAAAAACTAAATAAATTAATAAATTATTACCCTCACAATTGAAACTTTAAACCATTTTTTTTAAAGAAAAAGGATGAGTCAGAAGTATAAATTATTATATTATTTAAAATGGGTTCATGTGGGTGGATTTTCGCATTGGTCTGAACAAAAACTGCAGACTGGATTATTGAAAATGCAAATTCATTCTCTGCCAAAGAGAGACCTCACGCGGCAGTCAGCTTCAGATGCATATTATTTGCTACAAGCTACAATCAGGATACACAAGCAGCACGTCCAACTCGGACACGCAGACGGTTGTCGTGGTCATAAATGTTAGCGTGTCTGCACTTAATGGCCATCTCGTATATTAAAATCGTTTTAAGGGGCCCTTGGCTTTTGGGGGCCCAAGGCAATCGCCTACCTTTGCCTAATGGGTAAGTCCGCCCCTGAAAGTGATAGAGGAAACATACACTGAACAAAATTATAAACGCATTATAAATGGGGGGATCAAAAGCATCCCAAACATGGTCAATGGGTGACATGTCCGGTGAGTATGCTGGCCATGCAAGAACTGGGATATTTTCAGCTTCCAGGAATTGTGTACAGATCCTTGCAACATGGGGCCGTGCATTATCATGCTGCAACATGAGGTGATGGTCGTGGATGAATGGCACAACAATGGGCCTCATGATCTCATCACTGTATATCTGTGCATTCAAAATGCCATCAATAAAATTCACCTGTGTTCGTTGTCCATAACATAAGCCTGCCCATAGAATAACCCCAACGCCACCATGGGCCACTCGATCCACAACGTTGACATCAGCAAACCGCTCACCCACACGAAGCCATACATGCTGTCTGCCATCTGCCCTGTACAGTGAAAACCGGGATTCATCCGTGAAGAGAACATCTCTCCAAAGTGCCAGATGCCATTGAATGTGAGCATTTGCTCACATTCAAGCATTTGATTAGACGATCTTGGAGGTGAAGATGCTGGATGTGAAGGTCCTGGGCTGGTGTGGTTACACGTAGTCTGCAGTTGTGAGGCCGGTTGGATGTACTGCCAAATTCTCTGAAATGCCTTTGGAGATGGCTTATGGTAGATAAATGAACATTCAATTCACGGGAAACAGCTCTGGTGGACATTCCTGCAGTCAGCATTCCAGTTGCATGCTCCCTCAAAACTTGCGACATCTGTGGCATTATGCTGTATGATAAAACTGCACATTTTAGAGTGAACTTTTATTGTGGCCAGCCTAAGGCACAGCTGTGCAATAATCATGTTGTCTAATCAGCATCTTGGTATGCCACACCTGTGAGGTGGATGGATTATCTCGGTAAAGGAGAAGTATAACACAGATTTAGACAGATTTGTGAACAATATTTGAGATAAATTGGCCTTTTGTGTACATAGAAAAAGTCTTAGATCTTTGAGTTCAGCTCATGAAAAACGGGGGCAAAAACAAAAGTGTTGCGTTTATAATTTTGGTCAGTATATATTAGGGTGAACCTAATAAATATCAAAAATTCAAAAAGAAATGAATATTATGCTTAAAGAAATTCTAATAATTGATTATTCAAAAACATTTTGTATTGTTTTTATATTTCGCTAATGTTGAGAGGAACTGGGAGTAAGCGCAGAGGCATTGTGTTAATTAATTAAATACATGTGTTAAATAGCACAGATATCCTTTATGTTTAAATCCCATTTTATTAACCAACACCTTTGCTGCTGGCTTTCAATGGTGCAATTTAACCACACTAGTAAGAAAAAAATATGACCTTGGATAATCACAGTATTTGTGTTTCATTGCTGAAGTAAGAGTGTTGAACTTTCTTCACCTGTGCAATCCAGGTTTGTTTGAGATGCACCCTCTACTGTACATTTCCTTCAGCCTGAAGCTTATTTATTTCACTTTTGGTGTGAAAGTGCTTTTACATTTCAGAATTAGAATCAGAATGAGCTTTATTGGCCAGGTATGTTTAGACATACAAGGAATTTGTTATAGTGACAGAAGCTCCACAGTGCAACAGAATGACAGCGACAGGATACAGACAACAAAATAATAATATACAAATATACAAAAAGGCAATGTGCAAAATGGCAAAAACACAATATACAATACAGACAAATATGTGTGAGGTCTGACGTGCAAAATTGAGAAAAAAAAAAAAAGTATGTGTGGTGAATAAATAATTGTATAATAGTGTTGTGTGTTCCATTTTTAATGTCAAGTGTTCATGAGATGGATTGCTTGGGGAAATAAACTCTCGTTCTGGTACTCAGAGCTCTGTAGCGTTGACCAGACGGTAACAGTTCGAAGAGGTGTGCTGGATGTGAGGGCTCCAGAGTGATTTTGTCAGCCCTTTTGCTCATTCTGGATAAGTACAGTTCTTGGAGAGTGGGGAGGGTTGTACCAATGATTCGCTCAGCAGTCCGTACTACCCTCTGTATTCTTCTGAGGTCAGAAGAAATTTGCCAAAAAATAACTTTTTATATCAAAACCAGAGAAGCAAGCCCAGCTCAGATTAGAAAAAAAAGTAACACAAAAGCCATAAAATATAGTAGCCTATAGCAATTATCTACTTTTTAGGGAGTAATGCAGTATTGTAAAGCATTACTTTTAAAAGTAACTTTTCTTGATCTGCTAATAACAGAAAGTGTTGTGTAATGCAGCAGGTTTTCATCAATAATATAAAATATTGGGGTTATAGCTTATTACTGCCGACGTATCTTTAAGCATCGTGTTTAAATATGAAAAACTGTGTAAGACAAAAATTGTAAATGGACAATTTTTATGATGTAGGCTGAAAATTAGCTTCCCCTCTTTGAAAGACCAGCAGCCGCCACTGCTAGAAACTTCCCGGCAGGTGTGTTGAGGCAAGTTGGAGCTAAACTCCGCAGGACACCGGCCCTCCAGGACTGAGTTTGGGCACCCCTGGTCTATATGATCTGAAATAATGTTGTAATTATCTTCCATTAAAGCAAACTTATTTAGTCTTTATTTGTATGTATGCATGTAGGCCTATGTATGTATGTATTTATTCATTTACTTTTATGTTAGGGTAACCATATTTATTTTGGAATATCCTACAGATGTGTAGTCTTATACCCATGCAGAACAGTATTTTGATGTGGGGGAAAAATGCCAGTACTGTGTACCAATACCAATTTCACATTTGAAATTTCTACAATGGAAGATGGAAAAAAACAAAAAAAAAAAAACACTACAACATTTAAAGGAACCATTTGCTAAACAGACCTTTATTGTGTGTGCGTGTGCGTGATGTCAATGGATAGGCGGAGCAAGGTTTACCCTACCCCTGAACACAGTTTGGGACCAATTTTTTCCTGTACAATTCAACTAAATGTATTGCAGTTGTTGCAGATGACTTGAAAATGAAAATGAAAAATAAAGCATCAATTGGAGTGTTATCTAGATCTGCATCGTAAAGTTTATGAATGCAATGGCCAAATCAGATGAGAGGGTGCTCGCTACAGAGCCAAATAGGATGAGCTGGAGCTCTAGCTCCCCTTCGCTGGATGGAATGGGTGGAGGTAGACACCCCAACCACACCCTAACCCTACCTTTACCCTATCGCTAAATATAACTCCAACCATTAATTCCACAGAGGTGAAGCTGGAGGTAATTTGGCTCCGAGCCCTACTTTGATGCAGTGAGCAATCCTTGAATCAAATGCATTCAGGTGAGCCATCTCTGAAATCTACCTTCCTGCAAAGTTTAGCTACAACTCTGATCAAACACAGCTTAAACAGCTGATTCATAAGCACTTAATTACAGACTGTTGACTTGGTTCAGAGTTGGAACTGAAGCCTGTTCTTAGCTCACTTTCACAACAACCTTGACAAATCTAAATCTTAAAATGAGAAACTCTGTAAAATTGCAAGTTTTTACATTGTAAGTTTTTATTAAATAAATTGTGAATTTTTTTAATGCTCTCAAATGCTCTTGAAGTCCAAAGTATACTTTTTTTTTACATGTACGCTAGCGTATGCATAGCCTACATTAGACCGCATAGCCTTTCAAACTATACTCCATTTGATAGTGTGCACAAACCCAGGTGGTCAACACATGCGCACTAAAAACTTTGTCCAGCATATATTCAATTTTTCTACAAATTAAGCGCGGATACAACAATCGAGAGGTACACGTATAGTATATGCATAGTATTCTGATGACGATATTCATGTAATGGGCACTGTACACTGAAATTTGCGTACGCGCAACAAGTGAAGTATAGCCTACTTTGGGCATAACTTACCTATTTTTATAGGCCTAAGTTATGTGTGACTGCAACGCATAAAGATCACAGACACATTCAAATGTGATTTTTACACACATCACTTATCCAGTGTAAACTGATGGTAGGCTATACAAATGTCTTCAAGCACCCTCTTTGATTTTGATCAAAGAAATAAAGAGATCTTTCCAAAGATAAAGTGCATTTAGTTCATGGAAATGGGCAATGTTTTTCATGATTATTAGCACAGGCGGACAGTAATTAAGTACATTTGTTATTGTACTTAAGTACACTTTTTGAGTATCTGTACTTTACCTGAGTATTATTTTTTCTGGAAACTTATGACTTTAACTTCTACATTTGAAAGACAAATATTGTACTTGTCAATCCACTACATTTATATCAAGGTCCTTGATGTAGAAAGTCGTTAGCAGCTTTGAAAGTCAGGGTGAATTTTATTTAATTTTTTTCTCCAAAACATGACTTTCTCTTTTTCAGATAGTTTATCAGTAATCACTCTTGTAAGGCTACATGAAGTGAATTTCCAGCATTTTTGAACACTGACCAGTTGCAAATGTGATATTTATTTCATTCAATAATAAGAAGTTAATATTCTTGTATATATTAAAAACAATATTGTCTGATTTTGTGACATTTTGCACGTAAAAATATCTATAAAGCCACATAAGTGCATTTCGTAATAAAACACAATAGGTGTTGGACTTGGAGCAGCACTGCACAGACTGTTCAAATTACTACGAATCAGACATCAAATTACTACGAGAGCGATTAGACAGAATTTGTTTTAATTTTGTTTTGATGTCAAATGAAAAGCATCGCCAGGGAAGTCCATCTGACATCAGTGGTTCAATCTGAATTATATGAGGCGACGAGAATACTTTTTGTACGCAAAGAAAAAAACTATTTTTTTTCAACAAATCGTCTCCTCTCTGTCTCTCCAACATCAGCGTAGCGTCATTTTGGATATTACCCATTGAACGCAAGCAGCGTACTCCTTTTTCATCTAAAACATCTTAAATTGTGTTCCGAAGATGAACAAAGCTTTTATGTAGTTGGAACTAGAGATCGACCGATATGGGTTTTTCTATAGCCGATGTTTAGAGGTCAGAGTCAGCCGATGGCCGATATGTGCTGCTGATTTTTTTGGCAGATTTTTAGGGCCGATAAGTTTTTTCCTCTTAATTTGCATGCTAAAATATCACACTAATAATAAGTGGATGCACAACATTTCTAAACTTAACATCATCATTTATTTTGTGCACTGCAAGGTATTCAAATTAAATATTTATCCAAAGTTAACCAAACAAATCAATAAACTGACCAAGTATTAAATATATAAAACAGGTAATATAAAAAAAAACTTTCAATCATTTACATAAAAGTTACTATCGTAACCTCGGTTCCCTGAGATATGGAACGAGTACTGCGTCTTGTAAAGACGCATATGGGAAAATGCCTTTTTTCTCCTGAACTGAAGTCTTATTTAATCACGCAGTGAAACTGCACGACTATTGGTTTGTGCAGGTGTAGAAAAACGAACCAATGGGTCGGCAGCAGAGCTGCACGAACCTATGGCGACGATACCCGCCAAATTCCCGCCGAAACGGGCGGGGCATCTGACTATATAAGCGGTCGTTTCGCCATAGGATCCTCAGGTTTACTTCGACTGAAGCGACGACTGAGTCGTGCAGCTACCTGGCACGGCAAAGTACGCAGTACTCGTTCCGTATCTCAGGGAACCGAGGTTACGATAGTAACGACGCGTTCTATCGATACTCCACTCGTACTGCGTCTTGTAAAGACGCATATGGGAACTGAATTTAATCACGCCGCATTAGGGTAGATGAACGACTGTATATACTTCCATAAACATAAATGCCCATAGGGAAGTAAGTAGTATACTTCAGGCTAAAGCGAGCTAAACTCATAGAGGTCATGCTCGGCCTGGATAATCGTTCCACTTCTGTATACTCAGTTAACCGGAGTATGCAGGGTGCCAATCAGAGAGCCTGAGCGCATTGCGGTCAAGAAATCTCTGACAGGATTGTTCCCACAGCGTATGTGTACAAGCTCATCTAAGCAGAGAGGACTCTGGCCTGTAAGGCCGGTATGTCCAGGTTATAAAACCTAGCAAATGTGGACGGAGTGGCCCAGCCAGCCACCGTACAAATCTCTGTAATGGATACACCGCTAGACCACGCCCATGACGAGGCGATGCCTCTAGTTGAATGGGCTCGTACTCCAATGGGGCATTGCAGGCCCAAAGAAGAGTATGCCAGCATGACAGCATCCACTATCCACTATCCACTTAGAGAGTCTCTGCTTCGTGACCGGATGTCCTTTGGTGCGGTTACCGAAGCTAACAAAGAGCTGTTCCATATGCCTAAAAGGGGCAGAACGCTCAAAGTAGATTCTCAGAGCTCTGACAGGGCATAACAAAGATAACTCCCGGTCCTCCTCAGACGGAGGAAGCGCGGAGAGCGTGATGACCTGAGCTCTGAACGGGGTTGAAAGTACCTTAGGTACGTAACCCCGCCTTGGTTTCAGGACGACCTTGGAGTCGTTAGGCCCGAATTCCAGGCAGGCAGGGCTAGTAGAGAGCGCCTGCAGGTCTCCAACTCGCTTAACCGACGCTAGTGCTAGTAGCAGAGCAGTTTTCAGCGAAAGTGACCGGAGGTCCGTAGACTGTAGCGGCTCAAAGGGAGGGCCTTTCAAGGCCCTCAGTACAGTGGGCAGATCCCATGTAGGGACAGTAAGGGGCCGAGGTGGATTCAACCTCCTGGCTCCCTTCAGAAAACGGACAACTGAGTTGTCTCTGCCTACCGACTGGCCCGCTATATAGCTGCTACGAACACCTTGAGTGTAGAGTGAGAACGTCCTTTATCTAGCAGTTCCTGCAGAAAGGACAGAACCACCGCTAACTCAGAGGTAGAGGGGTTTTCACCACGGTTGAGGCACCAAGTGGAGAAAACAGACCACTTAAGGGCATAGAGGCGTCTCGTAGATGGGGCTCTAGCCTCAGAAATGGTGTTTAACACTCGCTCTGGGAGGCCAGTAGGCTCCCATTGAGCGGCCAAATGTAGAGAGCCCACAGCTCAGGTCGAGGGTGCCATATTGTTCCGTTCGCCTGAGAGAGGAGATCCCGTCTCAGGGGCACGGGCCAGGGGGCTGCTGTCAGTAGCTGAGTCAGCTCTGACAACCAAGGTTGGTTCCTCCACAAGGAGGCCACCAATAGCACCTTGTGACCCTGTTCCCTGATACGCCTGTCGACCTGTGGAAGCAGGGCGATCGGGGGGAATGCATAAAGGAGGAGGTTGGGCCAGTCGTGGGCCAACGCGTCCCTGTCCTTTGAATAATAAGTTGGGCAGTGAGAGTTGTCTTTGGAGGCGAAAAGGTCTACTTCTGCCTTGCCAAAGGTCTTCCAGATCTTCTGAACCACCTGCGGATGGAGCATCCACTCCTCCGAGATAACATATCCACTCCTTGGTTCAGTCTGCCCGGCAGGTGTGCTGCCCTCAGCGAGCGCAGGTTGAGCTGAGCCCATTCCAGAAGGCGCTCTGCCAGAATAAAGAGGCGCTTCGAGGAGACACCTCCCTGGTGATTTATATAGGACACCACGGACATGTTGTCTGAGCGAATCAGCACATGGCGTCCTATTAGGTCCGGCAGGAAAAACTGGCAGGCTCGACAAACTGCTAGCATTTCCAAGCAGTTGATGTGGAAGCCGCTCTCCGTCTTCGACCAATGGCGAAGGTCGGTTTGCCGCCACAGCGCCCCCAACCTGTGTTGGAGGCGTCTGTCGTGACAACTTTCCTGGTGTGGACCAACCCCATGGCCACGCCCTTCTCCATCCACCGTGGGTTCTTCCAGGGAGTCAGGCTGTTACACAGGCCTGATTCACCCTGATATGCAAGCGTCCGTGACGCCAGCAGGCTGCGTTGTGTGGAACCCGTGGTTTCAACCAGCGTTGAAGGGGGCGCATGCGGAGCAGGCCCAGCTGTAACACTGGCGATGCTGCGGCCATAAGGCCCAGCATTCTCTGAAACACTGAGTGGGCGAGCGGTGTCGCTCTTGAAGGTGGCCGTGAGTTTCTGAATGGAAAGAGCGCGTTCTGGCGCTATCACTACTCTCATGTGAGCTGAGTCCAGAACTGTACCCAGGAAAGATATTCGTTGGCTGGGAGACAGTGCGCTTTTGGCGAAATTGACCCTGAGCCCCAGGCGCTCTAAGTGGCTGAGGATGAGGGTTCTGTGTGAAAGTAGTTCCACCTCTGACTGGGCCAGAATGAGCCAGTCGTCGAGGTAGTTGAGAATGCGGATTCCCATCTGTCTCAGAGGGGAAAGAGCCACGTCCATGCACTTCGTAAAAGTACGGGGGGCCAGAGACAGCCCAAAGGGTAGGACCGTGTACTGGTAAGCCACTCCCTCGAAGGCGAATCTCAAGAATCGTCTGTGATGGGGGGCTATCTGGATGTGAAAGTATGCGTCTTTCAGGTCCAGAGAACAGAACCAGTCCTCTGTGCGAATCTGCGAGAGGATCTGCTTCAGCGTGATCATCCTGAACAGCCGTCTCATGAGGGCGTGATTCAGGCGTCTGAGATCGAGGATGGGCCGGAGGCCGCCATCCTTTTTGGGGACGAGGAAGTAACGGCTGTAAAAGCCTGACTCGCTCAAAGCTGGAGAAACCATTTCTATGGCTCCTTTTTCCAGCAGCATCATCACCTCTAAACGCAGAACGCGAGCGTTCTCGCCCTGCACCGAGGGGCAGGGGTTGGATAAACTCGAGTGGCCGGCTGCACGGAGGCAGGGCACTCGTGAGGGACGGAAGAGGAAAATTGCTCTCTTTTTGAGAATGTTTGTGTTTTATTTTTTCCGCTATCACAGCGGACAGTTGCATGGTCGCTTGTACGGACCCTGTAGCAACAGACACAATTCCCTCTGCACCCGGAAAAGAACGGGGTGCCAAGAGATTTCTCATGAGAGGCCTTTTGGTGGGCGGTCCGGCCGTGGCGGGACTCGACCCTCTCCTCTTCCTGTCCTGCAGATCAGGAGGACGCCGTGGGTGCAGGGTCCAACGCTATCTTGAGTCGGGGGCCCTGGCGCTTCGGAGGGGGGTGGCGTCTGGCTGAGCGTGAACGCCCTCGCGGCTGCTGAGTTCTAGCAGGCTGATGGGCGTAAACGGCAGGTGCAGGTTTCGCGGGCTGCTGAGTCGGCGCAGTCCTGGGGCAACTCTGAGCAGCTGCTGGGCTGGAGCGCTTGGGCAGGAAGTGTCGCATAGCCTGTGACGCCTTCTGTGAAACGCTCAGCGAATCCTTTCACCGCAGGTCCAAAGAGGCCGCTGGGGGAAATTGGAGCATCAAGGAAGGAGACCCTGTCCGCGTCCCTGATCTCCGTCAGCGTGAGCCACAGGTGGCGCTCGAGCACTACCAGGCTGGCCATAGACCTTCCTATGGCTTGGGCGGTAGTCTTGGTGGCTCGCAAAGTTAGGTCCGTTGCGCTTCTCAGCCCCCTGAGAGTCGCAGGATCAGGCTCAGACTCGTCTACGGCAGAGAGGAGCTTGGCCTGATAGACCTGAAGAACCGCCATAGAGTGGAGCGCCGAAGCCGCCTGTCCAGCTGAAGCGTAGGAGCGTCCAGCGAGCGCTGAAGTGGTCCTGCATGGCTTGGACGGGTGACTGGCTTTCGCCTTCCAGCCGATGGCAGTGGGTGGGCAGAGATGTGCAGCCACTGACTCATCCAGTTGAGGCATCCTCTCATATCTCTTTACTTCAGCGCCGTCAACCGTAGTGAGGGCAGATGAAGCGGAAGTATGGAGGCGGGCAGAGTAAGGGGAGCGCCAAGATCTCGTGATCTCGTCGTGAACTTCAGGGAAGAGCGGCGATGGTCGTGTTTGAGGGGCCTGGCGGCGCCCCGGCAGAAACCACTCATCCAGACGGCTGCGAGAGGGCTCCTCTGGTGGAGACCACTCCAAACCGAGCTCTTCAACCGCTTTGGAGAGGACACGGAAAAGTTCGGCATCCATCCCGGCTTTGGCGGCGCTGGGCGCGGGCAAACCTGAGGGGGCGGGGTCAGTCACTGAGCCCGACAGCTCCTCAGCATCTGAAGCTACCAGTGACATGCTGTCATCGGCCAGCTCATCGTCACTTCCCCCGAACGAGACCAGATCGCTCACGCTTGCAGAGGGATGCTGGTCAGGTTGGATAAAATGGACGGGAGACATCTCTCTGTGTGGCGAAAGCGAGGCACGCAGGATCTGAGCCGGCGTGAGCTCGCTCTCAACCGGGCGCTGAGAACCTCTGCCCCGCTGTTTTTTCCTCACAGGTCCCTGGGAGGAAGAAAACGGGAGGGCGCGAGGGGCGAGACTGATGCTCTCGCAGTGAGAACAATCAGACCCAGCGAGCGCGGCATCAGCATGGGATTTCCCCAGGCAGGAAACACACTCGCTGTGACCGTCATCGGCGTGCAGGGGAGACCTGCACGAGCCACAGTAACGGCGCGGCATTAGAACGCCGATTTGCTCTTTTAGAGACTTACGTGATATGATCGCCGGATAGCTGCAGCGAACGGGACTGGAACTGCTGCGATGCTGGGCCGCGTTGAAGGCGGATCAGCCGAGCAGATCGAGGTCGCTGGGTCCTACTGCGAGGCATGTCAACGGCGAGTAAGCTTCCGGATCAGTGTTAGACGGAGTCGTCGTCCCTGAAGGAGAAAAAATCTGAGGATCCTATGGCGAAACGACCGCTTATATAGCCAGATGCCCGCCCGTTTGGCGGGAATTTGGCGGTATCGTCGCCCTCCATAGGCAGGTGCAGCTCCGCTGCCGACCCATTGGTTCGTTTTTCTACACCTGCACGAACCAATAGTCGTGCAGTTTCACTGCGTGATTAAATAAGACTTCAGTTCAGGAGAAAAAATGCATTTTCCCATATGCGTCTTTACAAGACGCAGTACGAGTGGAGTATCGATAGGGAACCAAGGAGCACAATCAAGACCAGAGATGATTGTAACTTTAGTGGCTTTGCTTTCTGTTTTCATTCTGCTATATTGACCGGAGAAGCAGTTTGTCTTGGTATTACCGTATCTACATCAGCTTATGTGTTTCTCTGTGCTGGAATGAGTTTCCAACCTGATCCGCTGAGACCCTAAAAACCTTTAAAAAACAGCTGAAGACAATCCTTTTCCATTAGCACTTAAACCGCCAATTTAAGGCCAGGTTTCACAGACAGGGCTTAGACTAAGCCAAGATTAGGCAATAATTGATTTAAGAAGTTTTTGTAAACGTGCCTTAAAAGCAAAAGCAAGCATGAAAAAAAAAACAAGGAACAATAAAGACCAGAGAAGATTGTAACTTTAGTGGCTTTGCTTTCTGTTTCCATTCTGCTCTGTATTTAAGTATATTGACTGGAGAAGCAATTTGTCTTGTCAATAAAGTATCTATATCAGCATATAGTGAGTTTCTCTGTAGTGGAATGAGTTTCCAACATTAACCTAAACTGCTGAGACCATCATAATCTTCAAAAGACTGCTGAAGACACTCCTCATCCGTTCACCACCAATTTAAATTTGTCTAATAGTATTTCAGTTTATAAGGGATTTTCAGGAATGACAGCGGTAAGATCTATTTACTATTTCACAATCAGTTTAACTATTTTCATGGAAATTCCTAACCTTGACCTCTGTTCTCATGAGCTGACTAACACTTTCATTTCCCCATTTACTTATTAACTTGTTTGCTGTATTAGAATACAATGATTATGTATATAAGTATGGGCATCAGTTGCATATTTCAAAACAACTTTCATTATTTCACATATTTATGGTTGCTACAAAACAAACAACAATTATATTTATGTGCATAAAACAGGATTGGAATATCAAACATATCACAGAAAATCAAATAAATAAACAATAAAAAGAAAGAATAAAAACACGAGCAACACTTATACCATTAAATAGACATTCGCTAGGTTACAAAACTAACAATATGGTACCCAGGAAAGGACACAACGCGACCACAATTACACACTGAAATGTCACAATAAAATACACTAAAAGACGAAATAAACACTGCACTCAAAGGCAAAACCATATATATGAGAAAGTAAAGTGCCATATGCAACGTGTAACATAAATGACACTAAATGAATCCAAAGAGCACAAAAAATAAAATGCCCAATATTAATTTCAGCCAGAACATCACAAACAAATTCCTCTCTTCAGAAATGTCTACAACGTAAAAATAGGCAAATATTGATAGACTATAAATTCAATACTTATTTCTGACCAGCGTCTAATATACAAGAGTAAAGTTAAAGGCAGCCTAAATACACTGCAATACTCAAAAGAGAGTAAATTAGGCATGTAAAATATTTTATAAATATGGTAGGAATCATTCCAAAACATAGTTAACCCATAAATGCAATGAATTTGTCAAAAATAGCTAAACAGATTTACATACCGAGCTGCCTGGGGAATCTGTTCCTACATGTCTGATCACGCGCACAAACCACCTGTAGGGAAAATTACATTCCCACAGGTTTCACTTCCTAATGTAGTCTACATCTAGTCCCTCCCTAACAACTGTAAAGTAGGCCACTGTTTAGGTTCCATATCAGTCGAGTGACTTTAGAAGTGACAGAGGAAAGTTATATTAGATTGCACCTAATTTATTTTTATTTTTATGCATTAGCAGACTTTATATGTTTGCATTAAATCAAACCAAGCTGAATTTAAAGGACAAGAACACTGATCAGAGTCGCCTTTAATTGTCAACGAGGGTCAATGCTGTCCTCTGGTGGTCACCAACAGTAATATGAATTATGATAAGAGACCCACCCGACCCCAGATATTCACTGGCATTGACACTGTTTAATTAGTTCTTTCTGTCATATAACAGTTTCTTTGATTTGATTATGATTGTGCATCTCAACCATAGATGAGCGCTGTTAGACCACTGAAGCAAATCATCTTAATTAATTAACTTTTTTTTATTATTGTGACAATAACCGTAATAATAATTCATGGGTAACGAATTACAAGTAAATTACGAAATCAGATTACTTGTTTTGGTCCACGTAACTACTAAAGTAAGGCATTGCTTTTTAATTTAGAAGAAAATATCTGAGTTACTTTTTCAAATAAGTAACGCTAGTTACTTTGTTTTTCCATGTATTCACTGATGTTGAGATAAATTACTGCGGTAAGGCCAGCCTCCACTTTGAAAAACACTAGTCATTCTAGCCGCCACGTTATTTTGTGGTGCGCGCATATAGTACGCGTTGCGGTAATAGCCTGTAAAAACTCAGATCAAAGGAAAAGCGATATCTGGCATTCATTTATTGAGCCAGTTTCTCTGTCAATAACTAATAAACGAATAAACTAATACATAAATAAACAAGTAAATAAAATCACTGAATGTAAAATAATACAAATGTTTAAAAAAACGGTCTGATAAAATGAAAATTACTTCAAATGTTGAGTAATATTAAATGTAGAATATCCAAATAATATGAAAATAACTGTATGAGAAATAACAAAATAAAAGCCTTTCATTAACTAGCATATAACCATATTTATCTGTAAATTCACATAGTTATAAAAAGAAAACTCCTTTTGATCATCAGTACACCACTCCAGAATGTCATTTGCCTAATGTCAGGACTGTCTGATTTCCTGTTACACAATAAAAGCCCTCCAAAAACTCATATATGATCAGTTTTGCCTGTGATTTTGGATAGCTATAAAAAAGTAAATCTCTGTTTCCACAGACCAGTTTGAATTCATATTGACAGTCCACTGCCCCAGGATGTCACTCAAGCAGTTTCAAGACGATCTGATTTTGTATTACATAATAAAAGCCCTCCAAATCTCATAAAATACAATTTACTCATTGATTTCGGATAGCTCTAAAAAGACATTCATTGTTTCCACAGACCAAAATTCAGATTAAAAATAAAACTTCCAGTTTCCACTCAACACGTGCCAGTATTCAGAGATATGAACGAGAATGAATATTCGCAATATTGTTATCATGGGCACTTAAAAATACTGTGAAAATGATTTATTACAAATTATTAATATTGTTGAGTGAATTCACTTTTTTTATTATGTTATCATGTTTTCCTCTGGTATTTAGCAGTATTTATTAGTTATATTTTTTTCACCTAATCAAAATATCCCAACTGTAGTTTGTTTGAGATAAATTGTAATGTACAATGAAAAATATGCTTTTTGAAATTTGTTAATAACTATTTCTAAAATACTAAAGTAATTTACCTTAAAAAATATTAATTATTGTAACATGCTTATGGCCTCCGGTGATTTTTGACTGTAGCACATAGCAACTCCCATTAAAGTCATAGTTTCGTACCATTCTGATGAAGTAGTAATTTTTAATATTATCTTTACACTTTTTGTTTTCAGTCGAAAATTACCAAAGCACACCATAGGGTTAAATGTTTCAAACAGCCATTCAGATTTTATATTGGCAATGGTGTTCAGCACTGCACCAAAATACTTAAAATTAATAGTCTGTTTATTTATTTATTTTAGATTTTAATCTGTACTTTACATTAATTAACATTATTTAACATTATTCAATTTATGAATTAGCATAAACTGCCAATGAAAAATAGTTCTAAGCATTCATTAATTTCAATTATTTTCACCATTTAACACATTAAAAGCAAAAGTTTAAATGTATTATTTAATGAAACTGAGCTAACAGTTGTATATTTTTAAGTTTCAAGTTTAATTGATTTATATTGCACCATTTACAACAGCAGCATCTGTATACATATATATTCATATTACTATATATATTCATATACATATATATATACAGTGGGGCAAAAAATATTTAGTCAGCCACCAATTGTGCAAGTTCTCCCACTTAAAGAGACACAATAAGAAAAACAAATCCAGAAAATCACATTGTAGGATTTTTAAAGAATTTATTTGCAAATTATGGTGGAAAATAAGTATTTGGTCACCTACAAACAAGCAAGATTGCTGGCTCTCACAGACCTGTAACTTCTTCTTTAAGAGGCTCCTCTGTCCTCCACTCGTTACCTGTATTAATGGCATCTGTTTGAACTCGTTATCAGTATAAAAGACACCTATCCACAACCTCAAACAGTCACACTCCAAACTCCACTATGGCCAAGACCAAAGAGCTGTCAAAGGACACCAGAAACAAAATTGTAGACCTGCACCAGGCTGGGAAGACTGAATCTGCAATAGGTAAGCAGCTTGGTGTGACGAAATCAACTGTGGGAGCAATTATTAGAAAATGGAAGACATACAAGACCACTGATAATCTCCCTCGATCTGGGGCTCCATGATCTCACCCGTGGGGTCAAAATGATCACAAGAACTGTGAGCAAAAATCCCAGAACCACACGGGGGGACCTAGTGAATGACCTGCAGAGAGCTGGGACCAAAGTAACAAAGGCTACCATCAGTAACACACTGCACCGCCAGGGACTCAAATCCTTACAAACAAAATTTTATCTCAATACTTTGTTATATACCCTTTGTTGGCAATGACAGAGGTTAAACGTTTTCTGTAAGTCTTCACAAGGTTTTCACACACTGTTGCTGGTATTTTGGCCCATTCCTCCATGCAGATCTCCTCTAGCGCAGTGATGTTTTGGGGCTGTCGCTGGGCAACACGGACTTTCAACTCCCTCCAAAGGTTTTCTATGGGGTTGAGATCTGGAGACTGGCTAGGCCACTCCAGGACCTTGAAATGCTTCTTACGAAGCCACTCCTTCGTTGCCCTGGCGGTGTGTTTGGGGTCATTGTCATGCTGAAAGACCCAGCCACGTTTCATCTTCAATGCCCTTGCTGATGGAAGGAGGTTTTCACTCAAAATCTCATGATACATGGCCCCATTCATTCTTTCCTTTACACAGATCAGTCGTCCTGGTCCCTTTGCAGAAAAACAGCCCCAAAGCATGATGTTTCCACCCCATGCTTCACAGTAGGTATGGTGTTCTTTGGATGCAACTCAGCATTCTTTCTCCTCCAAACACGACAAGTTGAGTTTTTACCAAAAGTTCTATTTTGGTTTCATCTGACCATATGACATTCTCCCAATCCTCTTCTGGATCATCCAAATGCTCTCTAGCAAACTTCAGATGGGCCTGGACATGTACTGGCTTAAGCAGGGTGACACGCCTGTCACTGCAGGATTTGAGTCCTGGCGGCGCAGTGTGTTACTGATGGTAGCCTTTGTTACTTTGGTCCCTGCTCTCTGCAGGTCATTCACTAGGTCCCCCGTGTGGTTCTGGGATTTTGCTCACAGTTCTTGTGATCATTTTGACCCCACGGGTGAGATCTTATGTGGAGCCCCAGATCGAGGGAGATTATCAGTGGTCTTGTATGTCTTCCATTTTCTAATAATTGCTCCCACAGTTGATTTCTTCACACCAAGCTGCTTACCTATTGCAGATTCAGTCTTCCCAGCCTGGTACAGGTCTACAATTTTGTTTCTGGTGTCCTTTGACAGCTCTTTGGTCTTGGCCATAGTGGAGTTTGGAGTGTGACTGTTTGAGGTTGTGGATAGGTGTCTTTTATACTGATAAGGAGTTCAAACAGATGCCATTAATACAGGTAACGAGTGGAGGACAGAGGAGCCTCTTAAAGAAGAAGTTACAGGTCTGTGAGAGCCAGCAATCTTGCTTGTTTGTAGGTGACCAAATACTTATTTTCCACCATAATTTGCAAATACATTCTTTAAAAATCCTACAATGTGATTTTCTGGATTTGTTTTTCTTATTTTGTCTCTCATAGTTGAGGTATACCTATGATGAAAATTACAGGCCTCTCTCATCTTTTTAAGTGGGAGAACTTGCACAATTGGTGGCTGATTAAATACTTTTTTGCCCCACTGTATATATATATATATATATATTTTTGCCCCACTGTATGTATATATATATATATATATATATAATAAATAGAGTCTATAAATGCCAACAAGTCGAAAACGGACATGAAACATAAAGGGAGATTGAAAGCAATGCCGAAGTAATGCGTTTTGAGTAGAGATTTAAAAATCTGTATAGTAGGAGCAGTTCTAAGCTAGGACAGGAGTGGTATGGATGAATTTACGTAGGCCTTTTAAGAGTCCTACTGAAGTATTTTGGACCAACTGGAGACTCAACTACACAATACAGTGAATTACAGTAATCTAAACATGATATACAATCGTAAATTACTCT
This sequence comes from Gymnocypris eckloni scoliostomus, assembly GCA_027564155.1. Classification (NCBI taxonomy): domain Eukaryota; kingdom Metazoa; phylum Chordata; class Actinopteri; order Cypriniformes; family Cyprinidae; genus Gymnocypris; species Gymnocypris eckloni. Next base: position 30,077,627 of record CM050418.1, read on the forward strand.
CTCTGGCCGTGTTCTGAGGTCCTGCGCTGATCAGCAAGCTGGTTTGTTTGTGTCCATCTTTAATGAGTCCCTTGCTACCTCTGTGGTTCCCACCTCCTTCAAAAAATCTGTCATCATCCCTGTGCCTAAGAACAGTAAATGCTCTTGCCTGAATGACTATCATCCAGTTGCCCTCACATCGACAGTCATGAAGGTTTTTGAGAGACCTTTAAAGAACCACATTTGCTCCTCCATCCTGGTTACTTTGGACCCTCTTCAGTTTGCCTACCGCCCATATAGATCTACTGACGATGCCATCTCTCAGGTCCTGCACTCTTCCCTTACACACATTGACAGCAAAAATGGCAACTATGTAAGGCTGTTATTCATTGACTATAGCTCAGCTTTCAATACAATAGTCCCCATCAAGCTAGCTTTTAAACTCACAGACCTCAGCCTAAACTCTTCACTCTGTGACTAGATTCAAGACTTCCTCACCGGCAGACCTCAAGTGGTGAAAGTAGGCCAGTTCACCTCCAACTCCATCACCCTGAACATAGGAGCCCCACAGGGCTGTGTCCTGAGTCCCCTGCTCTACTCTCTCTACACACACGACTGCGTGTCCTCTCACAGCTCCACTTCTATTGTCAAATTTGCTGATGATACAGTGGTTCTGGGCCTCATTTCCAAGAACGATGAGACCGCATACTTGGATGAGGTTGAGAGACTTACATCATGGTGCCAGGACAACTGTCTCTCTCTGAATGTGAGCAAAACTAAAGAGCTGATTGTGGACTTCAGGAAGAGACAGCAGCGGCCCTATACTCCTCTTATGATCAGTGGGATGCCTGTGGAGAGTGTGAGCAGCTTCAAGTACCTTTTTGCAAACATATTCGAAGACCTGACTTGGACTGCACACATTCAAACACAGGTTAAGAAAGCCAGGCAAAGACTTTACCATCTGTGACAGCTGAGGAAATTCAAGGTCTCAACATCTATCCTGAAAACTTTCTATTCAGGGGCCATAGAAAGTGTATTGACTCAGTGTGCATCTCAGTGTGGTATGGAAACGTCTCAAATCAGGACTGCAAAGCTCTACAGAGAGTCGTGCGCTTAGCTGAGCGCATCTCAGGGTCTGCCCTCCCCTCTATGTAGGACATCTACCTCAAACGCTGTAAAAGCAGAGCTGCTAAAATCATCAAAGACTCAAATCACCCTGGTAACCATCTTTTCATTTTACTGCTATCTGGCAAGCGCTTCCGGAGCATGATGGCAAAAACTGAGAGACTTAGGAGGAGCTTCTTCCCTCAGGCCACCAGGTTCCTTAACACAAACTCAGTATCATAAAATCAACATGACTCAATTTAATAAACTGTAAGATATTCACTATTCTCCATCATCCGTATTGCTGCTATGTTTATATGTTTATACACTGTACAACCTGTTTGCATTCTTCTTGCACATCCCTGCTTATATTATTATAATTATTTATTAAGTCTACAGTACACTGTCGTGGACATTTATTTTTACAACACATTTTATTCTTTTTTTTAGACCTATATTTATGTATATTTTCTTGTGTTGTGTTACATATAATTGCACTGTCCATTGAGCGGACCTGACTTTCACTGCTGATTATATTCTGTAGAATTGAGTATGTGACGAATAAAACCTTGAATCCTCAAAGTCTTGAAAAGAGAAGAAAGGGTTAATTTTAGAGAGAACGTGGAGCTGTAAGAAACAGGATTTAACCACAAAATTTAATTGACTATCAAATTTCAGCTTACTGTTAAGCAAAACACCAAACAATGTTTGTAAAAAGGGTTTTGGCTTTGGATGAAACATAATGATTACTTAGATATTTTAATGGAATGCCACTAGGGAGACCACAAAAGGAAAATTTCAGTTATCTTTTCATTAATGTAGAGAACATTTGATGACATCCAGATTTTGATATCATTCATACAAGCCAACAAAGTATCAAAGTTGTTGTTATCAGAGCAACTATATGGCAAATAACTCTGGGTAGTTTCAGTGTAACAGTGAAATGAGACACAGTGCTTCCTAAAGATGGAGCCCAAAGGGAGCATATACAGAGAGAAAAGTGTTGGAGCATGTATTGATCCCTGTGGGACCCCCCAAGGGAGCTTAGCAGCTGATAACATGTGCGTGCCTAGTCGAACTGAGATCCTCCGGTCCTTTAAATGGGGTCTAAACCAACCTAAAACAGTTCCTGTCAAGCCAACATAGGACTTGAGTCGGGCAATGACAATATTATGATCGATCATATCAAATGCTAATACTCAGACCATATTATAAAGTGTTATCTATTGTTCTTTAATTCTTTTGCACTTTAAAATGTTTTAATTTATACATTTGTGTATTGATTTATGTATTTAAATGTTCAGTTATTTTTGTTATAAGAAAATAATTATTTAAATTTTTTTTGCGACTACATATAACTATTGGGATAGTACCCTATAATGTGGTAAAAGTTTTAGCAATTATCGCAACACAATTTTTTTTAAAGTCACATGCCTAATTTAGACAGACCACTTTCACTTTAGATTGACAGCCTACCTCATCCGAGTGTCACTCCCACAATGTCAGGGCTGTCTATTGTATAATTTCAAAATCCATGTAGAAACTCACATATATCCAGCTTTAGCTATCTATTCAAATTGGCTTAGAAGTTTCCAGTGACCCATTTTACTTCATAGTACATATATGTGATCTAAGTCTTTAAATTGCTTGAGTGACATCCTGGGGTAGTGGACTGTCAATCTGAATAGAAACTGGTCGGTGGAAACAGGGAGTTTACCTTTTAGAGCTATCTAAAATTACATTTACATTTAGTCATTTAGCAGATGCTTTTATCCAAAGCGACTTACAATTGGGAGTACATAAAGCGATTAATCTTGAAGAGGCAAACAGACAGAGGAAGTGCCATAACACCAAGTCTCAGGCATTGTTCAAATAAGTACATGCTAGCAAGGGAAGGAGAGAAAGATAAAGAGAAAGATGAAGATTTAGAAAAAGTGAAAGTTCAACTTATTATTATTATTTTTAAGTAGTCAAGTAGAGTTGAATGAGATGAGTTTTCAGTTGTTGCTTGAAAATTGACAGGGATCCAGAACTGGTCATATATGAGTATATGGAGGGCTTGTATTATTTAATACAACAGATCATCTTGAAACTGGTTGAGTGATACCCTGGGGTAGTGAGATACAATCTGAATTGAAATTGTTCTGTGGAAACAGGGAGTTTCCTTTTTAAAGCTATCCAAAATCAAAGACAGAAGAGGTAGAATATGAGATTTGGATGGCTTTTATTTTGTAATGCAACATCAGATCTTGTTGAAACTGCTTGAGTGACATGGGTCAAAACGCCCCCATGGGTGGGTAAAAGTGCTGCAGTTTTCTTTAAACAGTCAGATGCTCCAAATATGTCTACACTGTCAGAAAAAAATATTTAAGAGTTCAACAGCTTGTCATTGAGGATCATGTGCTTCATCTATACCATTAATGGGTGCTAATTTAGTACACATTTTTTAAATGTAACTTTTAAATAAAACTTGTTTTACCTGCACTTGGGTTGAGTCTTGAGGTTGTTCAAGATCCATAACTTCAAGCTCTTGAAATTGTTTTACGCCGTCTCTGGTTCTCTTGTTTCCATAAATAAAATACCTTAATAATCCTTAAAGGTGACAAAATTAATTTAGATTTAGTATTAATATTCTGTTTGTTTTTTTTACAGTAGAAACACTCATGCAATTCTATCAAATAACTCACTTGTGATCACAATAATCAGAAGACTATTCAACAGAGCAGAGATGAGGATTATAATATGCCAGCGTGTCTGATTTTGCTCCTGCACTGTATGATTCTGGATCTCTGCAGTTGGTTCTGTGATATTTAATACATTCACAGCTGTGATATTAGTTTTTTGTTAGTCTCTTAATAGCATGCATTGTATAACATGATCACTGAATGGTCACTCACCAATGATGTGCAGTCTGATGCCGTTGTTGAATTCTTGAGGAGGGTCTATTTTCATACAGTAATAAACTCCTAAATCATCAATAGTGACATTATTTATGAACAGATTGTGTTTAGTCTGAACTGAATATTTTTGTTTAAATGTTTTCTTGAAGTAAAAAGGAGCTGTGGATGAGAAAGTGCGTAATATCAGAAATGGAGAATCTAGTTTCAACAATAACCAAAGAACCTCCTTCGCATCAAGATCAGAGTTTAAAGTCACATTTTGACCCAAATCTGTTTACTGATCTGTTAAAGTCTCTGCAACTCCATACCACATGAGCAGATCTGTGAAATAAACACACACACGTAAATAAATTTGGAATAAAATGGTCATGAAACTAATAATTTACAAAGCACATTACAAATGGTACAACAAACTCACAGAGGTGAAGTTGCATGATCTTCATGATGTTAAAACACTTAATAATGTCTTGTTTCTTTCACACAACTTCAGAGATGAAACTGTACCTCAGAGCTTTCAAGATAATGTGGTGATTTTAACCAATCGGGAGGAAGTTAAAGGAAGGCTTGCTCTGACCACACGTGTCATGTTTTCTTTATGTGTTCAAACTTTTGAACTATTAATCTCTTAGTTCATAACTGTAAAAGGCAGCAGAATGACCCAAGGCAGTGAGTAAAATCTAATATGCTGTTTTTCCATTGTTATACAAACACTAATGAATGAATTAATGAATAAATGAATGATGCATTCATATAGCGCTAATGTGATGTTTTCTTCAACTGTAGATCATTCATAAATCTAATAATATCTTTATTAACTTTATAGATCAAGTTATTAGTTACTGTCTCTTAAATTTCAATGGTTACATGCTCTTATAGCAGATATAAATGTGCTGCATAAAACACATTATGGTTGACACAAAATGTGTATTCTTGTTTGAAACCATGCTGTGTGTCATCTACTAACGAAAACAATTAACATTCATGTCAAAAACATATTTTAGTACATTTATTATGGTTTGTTTGTTTTCCAGCTCTATGTCAAATCTCTATTAAACACAAAACAGAAACTAGCAGAACATTTCACAGTTTTATGAATATTTTTCATGAATTGGGCAAAATGGTGCAAGGAATAAAATATATGTTTAGAGATACTTTTCGTGGTACTGTAAACTTGTCATCACATTTATGATAGACAAAAAATATTATATTACTATATACAAGCAAGATATCCACTCAAAACTGTTTAAAAATCATGACATTATTACATTAATATCTACCACACTGCTTATTTAGATGCAAAGCAGAAAACTTACAAAATGTAACAAGAAATCTCTAATCTATGAAAAGACTCAAATGTACAATATTTATTAATGTTTTTACATTTATGTATAATGTATATTACATCATACATTGGCTGTAGACAATCTGACTCTGATCTGTGCAAGATTTGGCGTTCCCGTGCAAAACCATTTCAGCGCACTGAAAGAGGAAAATATTAAATATCAATGGCCATATGGAGTATGTAAGACATGATGTACAGTCAGCTGGTCATTAATAATAAATCCTCACAGGGGATGAAGGGGTTTATTCTGCAATAATAACAGGCTGACTACATTATTAGTTGAATTATCAATATACATGATATAAGCCTTTATATAAGTATCTGAGTCATATTTTTAATCTCGCTCAAGTATTTCACAGAATCGTGTAAAACAGCATACATCTAAAACATTTCAGTTCATTCAAATAATGAATCTTGTTCATGTCAAAAGGAATCATTGGGTGATAAAGGAATTTAAAATAACATTTATTGAAGACATATCTCACCTGTTGCTTATTGAAGATTTCAGCTGCAGTGACATTTTTAGATCTTCTAGCTACGTCAATGTAGCTCTTCGCCAAACCTGAAACGATGAATGAACAAAGAGCACTTGCGATATTATTACATTATATTTAGTTTGTGGTCAAATCAATGAGACCTTCACCTGAACATATAGACCTGTACAAGAACAACAATACAGCAAATCTCAACTCTCTGATTGTTTATATCGTTAGAAAATGTAAACAATATGATCACACAACTCTAATCTGCTAAATGTGACTGGGTGGCATTAAGATACTGTAAACATCATGATTTTCTGTGCTTACAAATACATTTGACTTGACTAGATACTATGAACATGGGTCAGGGCTGTTAAAATATATATAAAAATATTTGCTAATCTGTCATATTGAAAGAAAAAAAGAACATACAAATATTATGGTTCAAGTTTAAGATCATTATGTTGATCTTAGTTGGAGCCATGAATTTATCGAATAACTCACCTATGATCAAAATGATCAGAAGAGCATTTATGAAAGCAAATATGAGGACAATAATCAGCCATTTTGTTTGATTCTTGCTTTTTTCAGTCAGTTCTATAAAATATGTGATATTCAGTGCTCTGCAATCAGTTTATTTACAATATACATAATGCTAAAAAATGATGCAGTATATAATAAATGACTGTATAATATCAATATGATCAGAGAATGTTCACTCACCAGTGAAGTGTAGTCTAGTGCCGTTGCTGTATTTTGGATGTATGTCTCTAGTCAAACAGTAATAAACTCCTAATTCATCAACAGTGACATTATTTATGAACAGATTAAGTTTACTTGCACTGAATATTTATGTTTAAATCTATTATTGTAGTAATGAGGAGTAGTGGGGAAAGTGCGTAATATCAGAAATGGAGGATCTGGTAGTTTCAGTAATAACCAGTTAACCTCCGTTACATCAAAATCACAGTTTATAGTCACATTTTGACCCAAATCTGTAACTTGATCTGTTAAAGTCTCTGCAGCTCGACACCATATGAGCAGATCTGTGAAATAACACACACATACACACAAAACAAACTGGATTACAATTGTATCATAAAATAAATTAAGTTATTAAATTATGAAGCACATTCAAATATTCATAAAGTACAATAAACTCACCGAGAAGAAGCTTCAGGATGTTAAAATACTTCAGCATGATGCAGACTTGTGTGACTTCAGAGATGAAATAGTTTCAGAATAACAGGGTGATTTTACCCTCAATCAAGAGGAAGTTAAGGCGAGTTTACTTTTACCACATGTAGTGTTTTCTTTCATTTGTTCAAAACTTCACTATTGATTATTGTCTTTACTAAATAATCTCTAATTCCCAGGAACAGGCAGCAATATTACCCAAGTGAAAATGATTGTTACATTATTATAAATAATCTCCAATAACTCAACATTTAGCTGAGGTTTGGATTATTCCCTTGAGTCTCAATGGTTTCATTGTCTCATCAGTCACAATGTATTTGCACAAAACACATTTTTGTAGACACAAACAATATTTAGCAATTGACTATGTATTTTAATTCATTTTGGATGTGTTTTATAGTGTAGTTTAGTTCTAAGATTTTACTCTTTGCAGCAGATGGTGTATTTACACATTATAGAATAAGAGGTGTGAAACACAATTGTACAATAGGTTAAAGGCTTATAGTGTTTTGAGTTGCATGTTCATGTTCCCTTGGTTAAGTTTAAACCACCTGCTGCATGCAAGTGTGTATGATTGGGTTGTCTGTCAAGTGACCAAACCAGTGGAAAATGTTTGCACGAAACCATGCTCTGTGTTAACCACAAAAAACAGCTGTGCAGAAGATATAGAGGAGCTCAACAATAAACCATGAGAAAGCATGCTCAAGTATGTAAACTAGCAACAGGACAAATTAATATCGTTATTTTATATTTGATTATTTATACCATTTTATATTCGATTGTTTGGCAGTTATGCAGCTGTTTCTTGGATGGGATGGATTTGAATTATTTATTTATTGTATTTATTTTTTATTCACTTCCTTAAATTAGGACTACATTATTATTTAAATATTTGTCCTATTTTTTTTTCTTTTTCTAAATAATGTAGCATTTTTAAAAAACTTTTTAAAATGCTAAATTGTATATGACATATGTGACCCTGGACCTCAAAACCAGTCATAAGTAGCAAGGATAGATTTGTAGCAAAAGCTATTTTGACCCTTATGACTGGTTTTGTGGTCCAGGGTCACATTTATGATTATTTATTATGTATATATTTATGATTAATTTAAATGATAAATTAATAATTAGGGTCTAACATTAATTATAATCTATTAATTCATTAGATTGTATTAATATCAATTAATATGTCTAATAATGTCTAAAATGTCAAGAAAATTCTAAAATAAATATAGATTATATTAATATTCCTTTATGTTAATTAATGTTCCCATGGCTCAGTGGTAGAGCATTGCATTAGCAGTGCAAAGGTTGTAGGTTCAATTCCCAGGGAACACACATACTGACAATACATGTACAACCTGAATGCACTGTAAGTCGCTTTGGATACAAGCATAAATGTAAATGCAAATATTCTCTAGGGACTTGCTGACTTCACTAATTAGCGATTAGTTGTTTTGCTCAGAAGGTCATATTGAGTGTTGCATTTTTCTCCATTCAAAACTATATGAGTGACACGTCTTGGCTATTCTAGGCTACACTGGATGCGGCACGACACAACCAATGCACAACAGTAAACTGATGCCTCGTTCTATTTATGATGTACTGAAACAAAGTTCAAATGATTTGCAATGGTTGCTTTGTTGTGTGTACAGTCTCAAGCTGTTGGTATAATGTGTTAATTAATTAATTAATTTATTTATTTATTGGTTATGGCTGGTAACTTAATGAGTAGCCAAATTGTCTGGTGAGTTAAAAAGTAAAAAGTTCTCTCACAGAAGTGAGTACACCCCTCACATTTTTGTCAATATTTTTGTATATCTTTTCATGTGACAACACTGAAGAAATTACACTTTGCTACAATGTAAAGTAGTGAGTGTACAGTTTGAATAACAATGTACATTTGTTGTCCCCTCAAAATAACTCAACAAACAGCCATTCATGTCTAAACCAACACAAAAGTGAGTACACCACTAAGTGAAAATGTCCAAATTGGGCCCAAAGTGTCAATATTTTGTGTGGCCAACATTATTTTCCAGCACTGCCATTAATCCTCTTTGGCATGTAGTTAACCAGAGCTTCACAGGTTACCCCTAGAGTTCTCTTTCACTCCTCCATGATGACACCACGGAGCTGGTGGATGTTAGAGAACTTGCGCTCCTCCAACTTCCGTTTAAGGATGCCCCACAGATTAGCTTTATCCTCAGCTTCTTTAGCAAGGCAGTGGTCGTCTTGGAGGTGTGTTTTGGGTCGTTATCATGATGGAATACTGCCCTGCGGCCCAGTCTCCGAAGGGAGGGGATCATGCTCTGCTTCAGTATGTCACAGTACATTTTGGCATTCATGATTCCCTCAATGAACTGTAGCTCCCCAGTGCCGGCAGCACTCATTCAGCCCAGACCATGACACTCCCACCACCATGCTTGACTGTAGGCAAGACACACTTGTCTTTGAACTCCTCACCTGGTTGCCACCTGTAAACTAATGTCCACTGAAGGCGAGTGTAGTGATGAACCCAAGTGCAGTTTATTTACAAAGTGGTATCCAAATATCCAAACAGACTCCAAACAAAGACAGACTTGACTTGACACAGACTTGACAAGAGACAGACTTGGCATGGCATGAAGACTAGACTCACCAACAGCTGGTTACAATATTAAATACACGACCAGGAACAAGACAAAGACATGGCTACTTATAGCAAACACATGACAAGAACAAACCAATGGGGACATGACACAATGAACATGACAACCAATCAGAACATGACACATAGAACAGAGGAACCAATAGCAAAGACGACATGAGGGCAAAGGAAGCATGACACAAACAGGAACCATAACCAAACTTCAAAATAAAAGACATGAAAACAAGAACATGGAACAGAACCAAAAGCAGACCTTACACCGCCACACATGCTTGACACCATCTGAACTAAATAAGTTTATCTTGGTCTCATCAGACTACAGGATATGGTTCCAGTAATCCGTGTCCTTATTCTGCTTGTCTTCAGCAAACTGTTTGCGGGCTTTCGTTCTTGTACATCATCTTTAGAAGAGGCTTGCTTCTGGGACCACAGTCATGCAGAACAATCTGATGCAGTGTGTGGCGTATGGTCTAAGCACTGACAGGCTGATCCTCCACCCCTTCAACCTCTGAAGCAATGATGGCAGCACTCATATATCTATTTCCCAAACACAACCTCTGGATATGACGCTGAGCACGCACACTCAACTTCTTTGGTCGACCATGGCGAGGCCTTTTCTGAGTGGAACCTGTCCTGTTAAACCGCTGTATGGTCTTTCTTGGCCACCGTGCTGCAGCTCAGTTTCAGGGTCTTGGCAATCTTCTTATAGCCTCTGTCCTCTTTATGTAGAGCAACAATTTTTTTTTTCAGACCTTCAGAGAGTTCTTTGCCATGAGGTGCCATGTTGAACTTCTAGTGACCAGTATGAGAGAGTGAGAGCGATAACACCAAATTTAACACACATGCTCCGCATTCACACCTGAGATCTTGTAACACCAACGAGTCACATGACACCGGGGAGAGAAAATGGCTAATTGGGCCAAATTTGGACATTCTCACTTAGGGGTGTTCTCACTTTTGTGGCAAGCGGTTTATACATTAATGGCTGTGTTGAGTTATTTTGAGGGGACAGCAAATTTACACTGTTATACAAGCTGTACACTCGCTACTTTACATTGTAGCAAAGTGTAATTTTTTCCGTGTTGTCAAATTAAAATATATAATTAAATATTTACAAAAATGTGAGGGGTGTACTTACATCTATGAGATACTGTATATACAGTGGGGCAAAAAAGTATTTAGTCAGCCACCAATTGTGCAAGTTCTCCCACTTAAAAAGATGAGAGAGGCCTGTAATTTTCATTAGGTATACCTCAACAGTGCACACGTCCAAAAACAAAGTATACTTTGGACTTTATGTTTTGTTTTGGTTTAGTCTCTGTCCAGTTTTAGCTTCTTGAGTTCCATAGTTAGTCTCCATGGTTTCTAACTAGTTCCACGCACCTGTTACAGTTCTGTTAATTATCCCTCTGTGTATTTAAGCCAAACGTTTATAGTTATTTGTCTGTTTTGGTTAGCATTAACGTGGTTTTCCCTCTGGTCTTCTGTGAGTGTTCCCTGTCGTTGGATTAAGATATTTTGTGGAATTATTTTTCGCTTATTTGGACAGACCGGTTGAGCTATTCCTTTAACAATATTACCCCCCTTTTAATATGCAAACAAACACAAATTCTAACATCACACGCAGACGGCAACGTAATCCTGTTAACCTGCACCCCATCTCTACATCTTCTACTACACCTCTTTCTTTCTCCATGGCTCTCTGGAATTGTCAGTCAGCTGTCAACAAAGCAGACTTCCTTTCCGCTTTTTCTTTACAATCCACTCTCAGCATCTTGGGCTTGACTGAGACCTGGATTCGTCCAGAAGACTCAGCAACCGCAGCTGCCCTCTCTAACAATTTCTCTTTCTCTCACACCCCACGTCAGGTTGGCTGGGGTGGGGGCACTGGTCTGCTCATTTCAAATAATTGGAAATACTCAACCCACTCGCCCCTATGCAATTACAACTCATTTGAATCTCATGCGATTACTGTAATGGCTCCTATAAAACTCCAGATTGTGGTAATCTACCGTCCCCCTGGCCAAATTCTAGCCCCCTTCCTAGAGGAGCTAGATGGGTTGCTGTCCTCTTTCATGGAGGATGGAACTCCACTCTTAGTTTTTGACGATTTCAACATTCATCTAGAAAAGCCTTATGCTCTTATGCCTTATCTCTGACCATTTCTTCATTAAATTCACATTACACTTTGCTACCCGGGTGCCACCAACCCCCTTACCGGTTACTTTTAGGCGAAACCTATGCTCCCTTTCTCCCTCACATCTTTCTTCTGTAGTATCCTCCTCTCTTCCCTCACCTACCCATTTCTCATCTCTGGATGTGAATGCTGCTACTGATACTTTATGCTCTACTTTAACCACTTGTCTAGATGACATTTGTCCTCTCTCCTCCAGGCCAGCACGGACTGCCCCTTCTAACCCCTGGTTATCTGATGTTCTTCGTGAACAACGGACCAGACTCCGAGCGGCAGAGAGAAAATGGCGAAAATCAAACGAGCCGTCGGACCTGAGTATGTATCAATCGTTTCTTTCATCTTTCTCTGCTGAAGTCCACACTGCCAAATCGTCACATTTCCATAACAAGATCAACAATGCTCCAGATATGCGTAATCTCTTTAGAACATTTAATTCTCTCCTCTGTCCCCCTTCACCACCTCCCACCACGTCTATAACAGCTGATGACTTTGCAACTTTTTTTACAAACAAAACTAAAACAATCAGTAGTCAGTTTTCATCTCAACTCACACAGGACCCCCAACCAACTAGATCCACTGCTCAAACTCCCATCTTCTCCTTCTGTCCCCTCACTGAGGCGGAAGTATCCAAACTTCTGGACTGTCCCAGTGTCCCGACTATAGAGATTATTACATTTTGCTTTCAAATTCAGTATATTATGTCACAAATACCTTTACAAAAAAAATAGACATCTTCTGCAATTTTTAACTGTAATTTAGCTAAGTTTTAAGTTGTTCTTGTAGAAAACGAGTGCTTCCACAGAATGTAACATTGGTGACCTCTGCTGGTCTTAACACAGTAGCAAAAATGAGAAATGAATACTCTGTATTAATCACAAAATTAAACCATCTGTGAACTGTCCATTTGCCCCTTTTTCTCAGCCTTAATCAGCCTAAGGATAACTTAGTTTTTTTTTATATAATAAGAGGACTAAGAACCTGTATTAAGACAATAAGCTTGGTACTGCATGCTGGGTTCTAGAAAATAGACTGTCTCATTCAGCTCAAAGTTGATACACAAGTCCCATAAATGTATTAATCAAGCAGCAGTCACCTTAAACGGTTATATAATTATATTAACTTATTAGCATAGACTGCATAGATAAATATCAAATTATGCAACTGCATAAAAACAGCAGAAGTGTGACAAACACTGATTACATGACAAAATAAAGACACATTATATTCACTGAACACAAACACTACACAAGCAGATTAATCCAAAACATAAAGTAACATAAAGTAAAAAACAACTTGCAACTGTACAAAAAAAAAAATCTCTGGAATGGAATCGCTGGAATCTTTGCAGCTCTAAATGCCAGTTCACATTACAAAAACTTTATACCATAAATCATTCCACAATCCACACCCTAGGACGAAGACATCAAACCTATTATTCTAAAGACAATCATTTCCTTATATTCTTACTACTTAATAGTCGTAAAGGACATACCGTTCATATTCCATGTCAGTCAGGTGATCTTGGGAGATAGTGGCATCTGTATGTTATCTTTGCAACAGCTTGAAGTTGCTGTGGTTCACTTTTTTCTTCAGAGCTCCTTAAGATTTTTCCCATTTCATTTAAATTATTTAAATTTTCCTCGAAGCACATTGTACCAATAATGTTTATAAAATTGCTGCACCAAAGACAGTAATTTAGTTTTTTAGACATACAATTACAGTGTGATTAATCTTTACACCAACGCCTTAACTAAGATCTCCCCATTAATTGGAGAAAAACAATATCATGCCAATTACACAATTAAGTAATTCAGAAATCATAAAACATTGCATGCATAAACACTATCAAAACGGTGGCATAAGAACTGGAATTTGCATTGATCCTAAACCTGCCGTAGGAGGTTCACACACTAATAGAGCAGAGATAATGACATGCTCTTAACTTTGCAGCACAGAAGATAATTTACACACGCCCTTAAATTTACATCAGGCAAATTATCCATGAACTTTCAGACCTTTACTATATGTTCTTCCAAAATCATAATCATCATCATCTCAAAGCAGCTATAAGGAAAGTTACCTTGGTTGTGCTTTTTTGGTAAAACCTTTCATTCACTTGAAGGTGAGTTTAAATATGAGAGAACACAAGAGCAGTTTATATAAAACAAATACAAAATAAAGACTTTAACATGGCATAAATTAAGCTTGACATGACTAGTGATACTGAACAAGAAACTACATAAACAGTGTTACATTTAAACCGGCAACAAGAGACACATGGGGCTGTATTATTTGCAGTGTTGGGAAGTACTTACATGTAGCAGAATTAGGTAATTTAATTACAAAATAAAAGTAACTGTAATCAGTTACAGTTACTGAGATTTTTTTTTTATTCAATTACAGTTACTTATGAAAATGTTAAGGATTACTAAGGTGGTTACATCTCCCCCCCCCACACACACACACACTCCCACACACAGATTTAATGGATTTCCTTCATAAATTGCAACACCAATGTTTCAGGAGTTTATAACATGCTTATGTGATAACTCTTTATTTCCTATATAGGTTTTGTAAATGCTGTACTTTTTTAAGATTACCAGTTTTTTTTCAAAGGCATTTTAGATTCCAGTGTTTCCCGTCATAGCTATGCAAAGATTTGATTTAAAAAACAGTATCATAGCTATTAAACTATTTCTTGTTATGATTTTAAATATGCATTTAACCTCAGAAATTCAGAGTCAGAATGATCTCAAAGTAAGTCTGATTCTGTGGTGGCTGTGCTTCAAAGGGGATATCGGAAGCCCACTTTCCACAAGTTGGTTTGATTTAGGGTCTTTTTGAAATGGCCTCAGTGGTCGTATAAAACAACACCGTTTTTACCTTGTCAAAAACAGCTTCATTCACAGCGACTCGTTTCGGTGCGTATCTCTTTACATGATAATGAGTTCTGCTCACCCCGCCCCTCTCTTCCATGGAAGAACAAAGGTGATTAGCAAATAATCATTAAAAAAAATGTATATATATACTGTATATACTGTAAAGTGTAAGACTTACTACTTCTGGAAGTGCATCTGGATCACGAACAATGAGTACTGAAGCATCCTTGAGTATTTACTTTTTAACAAAACCTGCCTTGAATTGTCCTTCATTCAGAAAGCAAAGGAGTCAAATTATTTTTGCAGACATAAACTAATGTAGGTGTATTCGTTGTCGCATTACCATCAAAATCAAAGGCTAATCCACTGCGTCCTCAGTGGCTCTGATGTTTGGAGAAAATTAGGACTCTTATATTCTCCTATATCTAATAACAAAAGACCTGCATTGCTTACAAGACATTGTTGTTACTAAAGCTTCTCAAGCGCAGAGAAAATGATAGACTTCCCACAACAGGCTGTGGGCGGAAATATGCTAACATGGGACAGTACGTCAGTGGTCGTGGGAGGGGCCTGAGCATTATGACATCATAATGCCTCGATAACTGTTTAGATTTTTGGGGGATAAAAAAAAAAAGTTAATGGATTTTTATCATTGAGTCATAAACCGTAGTTGTGTCTACGGACTATCAAGACACATTTATATGCAAATGAAAATATTTTGCCTCCAATTTTGATTCAAGTGATGAAGGATTTTGAAAGTCTGACAGTGATCAGTGTTGAGCACTACTGTAAGGTTAACCCTGCCTGGTTTACATGTTTAAAAATAATTACCGGTTGAAAACACTGAAATTTTAAAAAGTAATCAAAAAGTAATCAAATGTAATCAGTTACATTAATAAAGTAATTGAAAAGTTACACCACTTATTGCATTTTAAGTAGGGTAACTTGTAATCTGTAACCTTCCCAACACTGAATGTTTGCCATGCTGATGACACACAGCTCTATCTCTCAATTTGACCAGATGATCCAACGGTATCTACACGGATCTCAGGCTGCCTGGCAGACATCTCGGCATAGATGAAAGATCATCACCTACAGCTCAACCTGGCAAAGACTGAGCTTCTTGTCTTCCCGGGCACTCCGACTCTACAGCATGATTTCACCATCCAGCTAAGTTCTTCTACAATTACTCCATCAAGTTCAGTCAAAAATCTTGGTGTACTTTGTGATGACCAGCTGACTTTCAAACATCACATTGCAAAAACTGCTCGATCTAGCAGGTTTGCATTGCACAACATAAGAAAGATCAGGTCCTTCCTTACACAGCACGCAGCACAACTTCTTGTCCAGGCCCTTGTCATTTCAAGACTGGACTACTGCAATGCTCTTCTAGCTGGACTTTCATCATGCACAATCAAATCTTAACAGATGATTCATAATGCAGCAGCACGACTGGTCTTCAACGAGCCCAAAAGAGCACATGTTACACCTCTCTTTGTCTCCCTGCACTGGCTCCCAGTTGCAGCTCGCATCCAGTTCAAGACACTGGTGCTTGCATATAGAACAACCACAGGCTCAGCACCCTCCTACTTTCACTCACTATTACGAATCTACATCCCCTCAAGCAGGGGCATAACTGCACATTTGCTGAGGGGTATGCAAGATCTTGGGTAGCTTTTCAAAAGCCTACTGTTATCGCTTATTATAAAATGGGCAGACAAATTGAGTTAGACTGGTTTGTTATATTCCAAGAAAGCTTCATGAAATAAGTAACCATCATACAGATACTTACCTTTCATGGAAAGAATTGGCAACTCACTTGTAGTTATGGAAGACAATTGAAGTGAATTGCAAGAGAGAAGCATCTTCCAAACAGGAGCAGGCCTTATAATAAGATATGTCCACACAGATGAAAAGAAAAAAAGCAAGTGTACAGGAATCATTTGTTGGCTTTGCTGCTGTGAAGGACACAACTGGTCAGGGCCTAGCAGAAAAACTGATTGAAGTGATTGAGAAGAATTTTGGATTGGAGGAGGATTCAGAAAGGTCTAATCCCAAGATTTAATCCTGGAGAAAAAAATCTAGGAGGCAATATTCATTCCTTGCTGCTGCCAGAAAAAAAAATCATCATTTATGTGATGGAGCATCTTCAAACAGAGAATGTTTAAATTTCTTTGACACTCTTCAGAGATTGTGTACGAACTTCTCCTCGTTGAGACATTCTGAAATAATTTGTGGAAATTACACTGAAGCCACTGAGTGACACCAGCTGGGAGGCAAAACTAGATTCTGTTAAAGCCTTGCGCTTTCAGCTTAGAGGAGCTCTTGATGCTTTGGAAAAGCTTGAAAAAGTGTCTTCCTAACTGCAAGCGATTTGCCAATTCTTTCCATGAAAGGTAAGCATCTATATGATGGTTACTTGTTTCATGAAGTTGAAGTGTTTTTGAAAGACATTGTCAGTTGTTGTATCCCAGCACCAGCCGTTTGTCACGTGTTTTGTTTCCACCAAATAATTAGCATGTAAAGCAATACACTTTATTTGCTTTCTTAGAATATAACAACCAGTCTCGCTCAATTCTCTCCCTATTTGATAATAAGCGATAACTGTAGACTTTTGAAAATCACCTGTTACTCGCCTCGGATCTAGGATATGGCCCATCAGGACATTTCAAAGGCCCCGTCTCAGTCATGTTTTGCCTAAAAGTGTCAGTAATTTGATGGGGTGCAGGCCAGTCTAATGGATCCTCTCTGGGTAAAGTCTTTCCTCTGCTTCCTCTGTTGCATCTCTGCATTCTCCATCTAACTCCTCTCTTATGATGTCATCCTGAAGATGTGGCTCTCCATCTTTCCCTGCGCTAGATTTTAGCAAGACAAACCAATACTTAACTCTGAAATGACATTATCTGTAATGTACTTCACAATATCATGTGTAGCTAGTTCTACCTGTTCTCTTCACTTGCAATGGATACATTTACTTTCTCTCTTTGCTCTTCATCTTCACAACTGTGTAATCAAAATAGATATTTCACAAACTTTGTTCCTTAAGGCCACAATACATTAATCTGCATGTTTCTTGATATTGTGTAAGTCATAAAACCCTGTATGGCTCTGTTTTCTTCACCTGCTCTGTCTTGCTCTTTCACCTGCTCTTCGTTGTCCTTTCCATCTTCATGGCAAGTAAATATACCATTATGTTACTATTATACCTATACTACAGCAGTCAACTTTCAGTATGAACATTTTTGCATAATTCTACACACTATGAAAGAGAGGTTAAAAACTAAAATATAAGTGATTAAAACAGTAAAGTATAAAAAAAACCAATATATATATATTTAAAACGTCTTTTTTATGAACACTCGTGTACAAAGCATTCAAATTATTGTATTTGCTAAACAAGGATGTAATTTCATTTTCACTGTAACAGAAACAGAAAAAAACTCATGCATGAATACATTCAAAGTGCATTTTTTAGAAACTGTGTGTTTTGTAGATTTCTAGCTTTTCTAGCTGTCAATTGATATAAGTTATTTTTTTTTGGGGCGTCAATTTATATATATACTTACTCATTTAAAATGCTAAACAAAAATTGTCTCTTAACAACTGTCATTTTTCATATATTGTAAAAGCTTTAATAAATACAATTTTCAAAGACTTGTTTTGGCACAATGGCGCCCCCCTCCTTGTGGCACCCCTATGCACTGCAGATACTGCATATTTGCACCCTGCCCTCAAAATCTGAGATCTGCGAGCAATGCCTCGTGATGCCATCACAGGGACGCACAACATCACTCTCCAGAACGTTTTCATTCACTGTTCCTGGCTGGTGGAATTACCCCCATCTGGAATGCTGAGTCACTGACAATTTTCAAGCAACACCTGAAAACTCATCTCTTCCGTCATCACTTGACTTAATCTAAAAGCAAAAAAAAAAAAAAAAAACCTTTGCTCTCTTTCCTTACCTCTGCTCTCTTTCCCTTAACCTCTCACTGTCTTCCTATAACTTTGTATTACAAGCACTTCCTGTGTCTGTTTGCCTCTTTATAATGTATCGCTTATTGTATCCTGAACTGTAAGTCACTTCGGATAGAAGCATCTGCTAAATATAAAAATGTAAGTGAACTCATATATGTCCATACCCAAGCTACGAGGTGTAACGTGTGCTTCATCATTTCAAAGTTATTTAAGGACAGTTTGTGTAATCAGTAAAACGATACTGAAGTTGTACAGTTAAACATCAGCAACGTCATATGCTGATGTGTCTTTACAAAAATCAGCATCTCCAAACTTCATCTCAGGTGAAACATTAACCTCCAGCATGTTCAGTAAGCTACAAGAAAGAACTTGCATGTTCTAATATTCGCTCTGATATCCTACACACATATAAACTGGACTATTCAAGACTAAATCATTCCACAACACATTAACAATTGAACATATTCTTCCTCTCGAGATTAAGAAAATTGTGAGAATATGGTTCACAATAATTAAATAAACAATGAAAAGACCTCTCGGTTTACACACCCTCTTCTAAAAAAGGTGATGCTTGTGTTTTTTTTCTTGTGATGTGTAAGAAAAGATTTTACAAGAGCATCTCTAAATGCTTTGCATGTGAACCTAATGTGAGGTAAACAACTCTAAAGAGGTGTTAAAGCCACAGGATGAGCAATGGAAGTTTTTTTTTTTATAACTAAACATTTTTTTGTAACCAGTGACGATCCTAGACTTCTGGGGGCCCTACGCAATACTTTGTTGACGTGAGGGGCGGGGGGGGTTGAAATAAATATAATTGTCCGTTTTTCCAGTGGCGTAGCAGACGGGCACGCAGGGAATGCACTACGGCGGACCCCACATGGTAGGGGTCCCCCAAAATGTTAGGGTTGTTCATTTTGGTAATTTTTAAATATCTCAGTGAAGCTTCAACTGAAAATTCAACACCAAAAGAGCAATTCAATGCAAAACTACCAAAATGTTGTCCATATTTCTCCCAAGCCAACAGAACACAAACACAACCGATGATGTTAGCTCCATCAGATAGAGCAAACTTCCCCATTGATTTAACTGATGCCAGTGTGAAGAGGGCCATACTTAATTTGGGACCCTTTCCCAGAGAAAATAATGGCAGATGTTTATCGAAAGATTTTTACCTTAAATGGTCTAAAACTGGTACGGTTCCTCTGAAATTGTTATGTTACTCGTCAAATACGGACCGCGACTATTGTAAGCCGTGCTGGCTTTTCGGAAACAGGAAATGTCCATCCCACCACCCGTCATGGGCTGTGGGAATTACTGACTGTCAGGGCCTTTCAGGCAGAATAAAGAAACACTAATCTTCACATGCTCATATAGCAGCCTGCATGACATATGATATGTGGAAATACAACCTTACCATTGATGTACAAATTGACAGCGAATACAAGAGTCAGATTGATTTTTTGTCCCAGGTGCTCACTAGAATTACTGACGTCACTCTGACTTTAGCTTCCTGTAATCTGGCATTCAGAGGGCATAACAAAAAATTGTATGAACCCAACAATGGGAACTTTTTGTCAGTGATTGAGTTGTTAGCTAGTTTTGACCTAGTGTTACGAGAGTTACTGGATAAAAAAAGCCACATCAATTATTTAAGCCCAGAAATTCAGAATTAATTGATTGCTTTATTATCATGGAAGGTGCACGACCAAATTGTGTCTGAGATAAAGTTGGCAGAATTTTATTCAAGGACACTACTCAGGATATCAGCAAAGTCGATCAACTCAGCCAAATATTCAGATACGTTACCGTTCGCATAGATGAAAATGATAATCCACTCAGCATTGATGTCTATGAGAGTTTTCTGAGATTCCAGAATATCACGGATCAAACTGCAAAAGGTCTCAAACAAAAAATACTTGATTTGATACAAAACAAGGGACTGTCACTTAAAAAATGCAGAGGCCAAGGATATGACTGAGCCAGTGTCATGAGTGGAATTTATTCTGGGCTGCAGAAACGTATCCTAAACATGGAGCATAATGCTGTATACATACATTGCACAGCACATAATTTGAATTTGGTGTTAAACGATGCTTGTCAACATATAACTGCAATGAAGGAGTTATATGATGTGGTCCAGAGACTTTGTTTTCGTTTTATGCGGGAGATTTTTTTTTAATTTCCATATGATAAACTATTTTGGTTCTGTACTGGGTTTCCGCTAGATGTTCGATGTAAAATTTGGGTTCTGGAGTAAATCCAGTGGATAACAATTTAAGTTCGATGTCGATCGAAACTAAAATAGCTTTCTTCCTTCAATATAGGATTTAGCATATCTGCTGTTTCATAAGATAAAAGTGAAGTGTAACTTATACGGTCAAGCTCAAAGGGCATAAAATCACCAATAAAATACCATGAACTGATCTCTCTCAAGTCATAAAGTATGAGCTATATTTAGTCTTCTGAAATCTTTATGTGATTAACTCACCAACTTTGAAGTTCCCTTCCTATTAGCTCTCAAATCTAAAGCTTGTGACCCAGTGGAGTTTGGAACAAAATTACAAAATGTTGAGATTTAATTTCAGAAGTAAAGTTTACACAAACACGCATTTCATATTTGAACTGAAATGAGTTTATTATGCAAGTAGAAGATAATCCAGAGTAATGAGAGACAAGTAATAAGCACAGCTATGTAGGAAATCGGTTTATGATCGTTATACAAAGACATCTGAAAACTGAATCACACACAAGACAACCAGCAAGATATAATTAATAAGCAAATCAAGCAAAACTAATGTTTTAGGTTGACTTACAGCCTAAAGTTACAACATCTGCCTGCCTACTCAACATTTTTGCTAAGCACAAATTAACTTAAAACTTATTAACATTTCAGTTTAAGTATTTATGCCAATGTAATGAATCATTCTGTAACCTCAAAAAACGAAATCAAAATGCTGAGAGTTAAAATTAAATATCATATCATTTAACTATATCATATCTAAGATAAGTGATAAGTATACAACCCTTGAACAACCCTTGAGGTCAAAAATATCTGAACCAAATATGTTGATTAAACAGATGTACATATGTATAGTCATGCAATACTGAATATGTTTTCAAATACGGTGATAAATGCAACTAAAAGTGTCAGATGTTATTATATGTTGTTGATTCTGGCAGCTCTAGAAGTGCATACGTGCCGTTTATTTGGTGAGGCTGAAACCTTTTACATGGTGTGGAAAAGTCTGTCATAGCATACTGAAAAAAAACAATGGTACCATTTAATCTTAAAGTAGATGTTATACAGTTTTCTGTACTAAATAATTTTCTACAAAAATATCTTCTTTTGTGTTCCACTGAGTAGATCAATACAGGCTTAAAATAACATGAGGGTGAGTAAATGAGCTCATTTTTATATCCTTTTGAGGGGTGCATAATTAGTATCCTAAATCATTTTGATCGTATTAATATTAATTGTTTTACCTGCACTTGGCTTGAGTTTTGTGGTTGTTCAAGATCCATAACTTGAGGCTGTTGTAGGTTTGTATCTTGAAATTGTTTCAAGCTGTCTCTGGTTCTCTTGCTTCCAAGAACAAACACCTTTACTAGTCCTTAAAGAGACAGCAAATTCAGATCCAATATCAAGCCTTCCGATTTTTAAAGACAGAAAAACACATTTCTAAAGACTTACCAATGATCACAATGATCAGAAGAATATTCAACAGAGCAGATGTCAGGGTAATAATCTGACAGTGAGTCTGATTCTTTTCAATGTGCTTCACCGCTGTATGATTCTGGATATCTAGATTTGTGCAATCATTGAAATGGTTTTATATTCATATTTAATGTTTTGTGTCTAACAATGATAAGTGTTTAACACTAAATGTTCACTCACCAGTGAAGTGTAGTCTAGTGCCGTTGCTGTATTTTGGAGGAGTGTCTGTGGTCACACAGTAATAAAGTCCTAAATCATCAACAGTGACATTATTTATGAACAGGTCATGTTTACTTTGCACTGAATATTTGTGTTTAGATGTTTTACTGTAGTAGAAAGTAGCTGCAGTTGTGGAAGACAGTAATATCATAAATGGAGGATCTGGTAGTTTCAGTAATAACCAGTTAACCTCCGTTACATCAAAATCACAGTTTAAAGTCACATTTTGACCCAAATCTGTTAAATGATCTGTTAAAGTCTCTACAGCTTGACACCATATGAGCAGATCTGTGAAATAAAACACACGAAAATACAAATATTTAATACAGCACCATTAAACATTAGAAATCAATGTAGTTTACAAAAATCACACAAAAACATTCATAAAGTAAAATGAACTCACTGAGATAAAGCTGCATGATCTTCATGATGTGCAAACACTTCGACATGATGCTGTGTAGATGTTTTACACGGGGAATTTCAGCCACATCAAGAGGAAGTAGACGTCAGGTTTGCACTGACCACATTTTGTAGTTACTTTGCAATTAAATTAGCTTTCAGTGTGCTATGAGCTATTCTTTTATAGTAGTATGCCAGTTGTACCCAAATTGTACATCGAACATCATAGTAAAGAACCAAAATAGTTTATCATATGAAAATGTAAAAAAATCTAACTCTGAAAATGCTAATACTGTGAACCGCATAGATACATAAATATGCTAAATTGTTAACATGACAGAAGCTGAATAGGAAAGCTGAATCTTTAGTTTGACATTTTCTGCACAGTGTGTTTGGTTTCTGAGTCTGTTGAACGTTAGTGGTTTGTGGTCAAAACAAACCTTGTTTATATTCATTGCAAGTGAATTATCCTTCTTTTTATAACTTGCATAGTATTTGACCAGATGTTCACACCTTCTAGTCTTTAAACGGGATTCTGCCAATTATTGTTCAATCGCAATCTAATATGTGAAAACAATTAAAAATGCCCATTTAAACCTAAGCTAAATATGTAATTGTCCTCCCACAATAAAATATACTTTGGCACTGCGCAAACTGGAAGAAAAAAAGCCCAAATAGAAACAATTTTCACTCAGAAATTGCTAGTAAATTTCACTAACAATTACAAAGAAACAGCAAGAAACAAACTGAGTTAAATGAGAAATTCTAAAGTAGAATACCACGAATACTACTAAAAGCGCTATTAGTAGTAACAGTGTAAACCTAAAACAAATTACACTTAGATAAGTGACACTACACTTTTATCTTAAACAGTAGATATGCTAAATCCTATATTGAAGAAAGAAAGCTGTTTTAGTTTCCATCGACATAATGATATAGTAGATACTGAGTGACACCTTCATTTAAATGACTGACCAGGCAAATTATTTTTGACTTCATGATTAGGCTAAATGTGTTTACAATCAGAGGCGATCCTCCCTAAACGCAGAATACGCAAGCTGCGTAGGTCCCCCGAAACACCAGGGGACCCCCTTGCTATCAAAGCTCATCAAAGATGTTTTTGTTTAGTTTTTTATTTGGCCAGCGATTATGAAAACATGAATGATCATTTATTTTAATGCAGTGCACTGTTAGCTCTCTACGTAAAAATCAGTAAAATCATGTAAAGTGAATGTCGCAGTCTCTTGCTCTTACAAAAAAAAAAAAGTTTAAAGCATTCCAAGTCATGAAGAGATACTGTTCCTCGAACACTTTCCGTGAGCGATTCGAGACGAAGTGAAACACAGACCATTGCATTTCTTTCACCCACCCCACCCTTCACGTCGACAAAGTATTGTGTAAGGCCCCCAGAAGTCTAGGATCGTCACTGGTTACACTTTTTTCCCTTGCTCAACCTGTGGCTTTAACACCTCTTTAGAGTTGTTTACCTCATACGAGGTTCACGTGTAAAGCATTTAGAGATGCTCTTGTAAAATGTTCTTACACATCACAAGAAAAAAACCACAAATCATCACCTTTTTTTAGAAGAGGGTGTGTAAACCGAGAGGTCTTTTCATTGTTTATTTAACTATTGTGAACCACATTCACACAATTTTCTTAATCTCAAGAGGAAGAATATGTTCAATTGTTAATGTGCTGTGGAATGATTTAATCTTGAATAGTCCAGTTTATATGTGTGTAGGATATCAGAGCAAATATTAGAACATGCAAGTTCTTTCTTGTAGCTTATTGAACATGCTAGAGGTTAATGTTTCACCTGAGATTACGTTTGGAGATGCTGATTTTTGTAAAGACACATCAGCATATGACATGGTACAGTTTAACTGTACAACTTCAGTATCTTTTTACTGATTACAAAAATTGTCCTTAAAGGATTTTGAAATGATGAAGCACACTAAAAAGTACACATTACACCTCGTGGCTTGGGTATGGACATATCTGAGTTCACTTACATTTACATTTATTCATTTAGCAGATGCTTTTATCCAAAGTTGAGAATACAATAAGCGATACATTATAAAGAGGCAAACGGACACAGGAATTGCTTCTAGGCATTGTTCAGAGCAAACTGTAGCCAGACAGTGAGAGGTTAAGGGAAAGAGAGCTTTTTAAATTAAGTCAAGTGATGACGGAAGAGATGAGTTTTCAGGTGTTGCTTGAAAATTGTCAGGGATTCAGCATTCCAGATGATAGTTCATTTCACCAGCCAGGAACAGTTAATGAAAACGTTCTGGAGAGTGATTTTGTGCCTCTCTGTGATGGCACCACGAGGCGTCGCTCACTAGCAGATCTCAGACTTCTTGAGGGGATGTAGATTGTTATCAGTGAGTGAAAGTAGGTGGGTGCTGGGCCTGTGGCTCTTCTATATGCAAGCATCAGTGTCCTGAACTTGATGCAAGCTGCAATTGGGAGCCAATGCAGGGAGATAAAGAGAGGTGTAACATGTGCTCTTTTGGGTTCCTTGAAGACCAGTCGTGCTGCTGCATTCTGAATCATCTGTAAAGGTTTGATTGTGCATGATGAAAGTCCAGCTAGAAGAGCATTGCAATAGTCTAGAAATGACAAGGGCCTGGACAAGAAGTTGTGCAGCGTGCTGTGGAAGGAAGGGCCTGATCTTTCTGATGTTGTGCAATGCAAACCTGCAAGATCGAGCAGTTTTTGCAATTGGGTCTTTGAAAGTCTGCTGGTCATCGAAAATTACACCAAGATTTCTGACTGAGCTTGATGGAGTAATTGTAGAAGAACTTAGCTGGATGGTGAAATCATGCTGTAGAGTTGGAGTGGCAGAGAAGACAAGAAGCTCCATCTTTGCCAGATTTAGCTGTAGGTGATGTTCTTTCATCCACAAACCATGTGCTTGTATGATGGGACCCAGTAATGTAGTGTATGTGGAGAAGAGGAGGGGTCCAATAACTGATCCCTGAGGAATCCCAGTGACCAGTTGATGTTCTGTGGATACCTCCCCTCCCCAGGCCACCTTGAAAGACCAACCAGAAGCAGACTCTTGTGATACCACTGTGGGAAATCAATAATGGTCCCTAGAGGGCGACAAAACTCTGATAAGTAAAAAAAATAAGCATTTATTCTCTATTAGTTATTAATATTATTGCATCCTACGATGAGTACTCAAGTAAACAGGCGTGGTCTTCGATCGGCGAACAATATCCAGAGGGCTTGACAAGAGGGGTAATCCAGGTACACATGCAAAGGTCTAGGCAGGAGCAAACAGAGTCCAGTGGAAGGCAAAGGGTTAATCCAATATACAAGGCAGAAGATCAGGAACCAGACAACAAGGCAACACAAAAGACTAGTATAAAACTAAAATAAGAAACGGAAACTAGGAAAGGCTCTGCAAAGCAGCTAACACTCGGAGAGTGAAAAACACAGAACAATACAGGAGACCGAACACAAAAACAAACAAGGAAAGGCTTGGTAAGTAGCTAATATTAAGAGAATACTAAACAATACTCGACAGAGAAGAAGAGGAAGTCCATGGTTTATGTTGAGTGTGTGATCAGTGCAATCAGCTGTGTGTGTCGTCAGTGCAATGGATGATGGGAATTGTAGTGTGAGGTGGAGTGCAACAGTTAGTGTAGTGCAAGAGTCCATGTGGTGAGCGAGTGACCTCTGGTGGTAAGTTAAAGGAAGTTCAGACCAGATTCGTGACAGACGTCAGACATGAATTTATTTTCTTTTTTTATTATTATATGTCAGTCATATTACAGCCTATGAACATAACAGTAGTCATTCCAACATATTGTATAGCAAAATATTGAACATGGACTACAATATGAAAAATATGAGAACCAGTGTTGTGCAAGTTACTTCCAAACTGTAATACATTATAGATTACTTGTTACTGTTATTTAAAATTAATTTATTACTATAGAAGAAGAACTTAAAGTTTACATTAATTCACATTTAAGGGTCTTGATGTTACAATTTCACTATCCGCTAAAACATATTTTTCTTGGTATTTAATTTAATCAAAAGAGCGTTAATTCTGGATTTTAATCAAGAAGCTTACACTTTCATTTCACTAAAAGAGGAATTAACAAGAGAGTTATATAATGTATGTAATAGAAGTGAAATTAATGATGAATCTAAACAAAAAAAATGTATCTTTACTATCTAAAATTGATAATTTGTATATTGAAAAAGCCAAAGGAGCTTATGTGAGATCTGGAGCAAGATGGATAGAGAAAGGGGAAAAAAGCAATAGTTCATTTTTCAGATTTGAAAAAAAGGCGACAGGAACACAAATACTATACATTTTCTTTGTTAATGGATTTATAAATAATTGGCCAACAATAATTTCTTCCAAGATCTTTACCTTTTATAGAAGGCCTACTTTATATAGCTCAAATTGTTCTGCACAAGATTTTCATGTTTTTTTTATATAATACATACTGATATACCACAGATTGATGAAGATTTTAGAGATTTATGTGAGGCGGACATTAAAATTGAAGAACTTGATAACGCCATAGATAAACTATCCTCAGGAAAATCTCCAGGCCCTGATGGCCTGACTCCTGCATTTGATAAATTCTTTAAGGAACTTGAGGGATTTCTAAGTCCTTCTTGAATGTATTCACAATAATGCACTTGCTTCGACTATGAAGCAAGGACTGATTACTCTAAAACCCAAGCCAGGCAAGCATGCTCGATAAATAGATAATCTTCGGCCCATTACTCTTCTTAGCTGCGATTATAAGACTTTAGCTCACATATTTGCCAATAGATTAAAGGAAGGATAAAACCAAATAATAAGTGAATCACAATTTGGTTTTATGAAAGGGCAGATCAATACATAATAATATTAGGCTAGTTTTAGATATTTTAGATTATCATGAATGGATTGAGGATGTTGGTTACATTTAGTTTTTGGATTTTTTAAAGCATTTGACACGATTGAACACAATATCATATTTGATTATCTTAGTAAATACTGTTTTGGCAGTAATTTAATATCTTTTGTTGAAATGCTAGTTCTATAGCACTGTCGCATGGGACATCTCAGAGATTTAATATTACATAAGGAATTAGGCAAGGTGTCACACTGAGAGCCAGAAGACAACAGGTAAGTATCACTCGGGAACGTTTATTGAGTGAGATGCAGTGCAAGAGGAGAGTGATGAGATGGTGAGTATCATGGGGATGGATATATGCAGGTGCACGGTGCAAGAACTGATATCCTTCTCGTTCACAAGAGAGTGGAGTCCGGGTGCTCAGGAGAGCGAGGATCAGTGCTGGAGAATCGTTGGAAACATGGGAGTCCTGGATTATCATTTGGAGTATCGCTGGAGAGTCTAGGAGGTAAGCAAAACACAGGTAAGTGTGTAGGGAGTGTAGTATAGATCATATAGTGAACCGTAGACTGGACGATGAGTGTCAGAGAGCGTGTGTGGAGTTTATAGGAGTGTTGATGAGGGACAGCAGGCAGGTGATCAAAACTCAGGTGACTGGGATCTGGTGATTTGCGGTTGACTGTGACTCTCTGACACAAGGCTGTTCCATTTCCCTTTCTTATTCATCTTAGCTGTAGAAATGCTCGCTATTTTGATCAATAAATGGCAATAGTTTTGACAAACTCAGGGTATTTGGAAGACAAATTGTCTTGATGGCACAACTTTTTTTAAAGGATAAACATCAAATTGATAGAGCTATTCAATTAGTGAATTTCTTTTCCGATGCTTCTGGTTTGCACTTAAATATAAACAAATGTGAATTAATTGCAATTCATGACAGTGAATTAGACTTTTATGTAATATTCGGTTAAAACTTATGTAAAATACCTGGGTGTCTGTGCCATACATTAACAGAGACAGGTAGAAGTAGTTTTGGATTAATTTTAACAAATATGATTGGGAGTGTGCTCTGTGTGTGTGTGTGTGTGTGTGTGTGTGTGTGTGTGTGTGTGTGTGTGTGTGTGTGTGTGTGTGTGTGTGTGTGCTCGTGCGAACCCGCTGTGTGCGATACAGAGAGTGTGAGACCATGTAATGTAGAGACAGAAATGACATACCGTCGTGCAAATAAGATAAATAACATAATTAGTTTGTTTAAGGTATTGATGTGTTCTATAGGAAAGGTAACATTACATGACTTCTGTTGTAATTGATTTGATTCGCAGTTTTGAAGGAGGTCTGAATGTTATTGACTTGGAAATATTGAACAATGTCTTAAACTCAAATTATTTTGATAATTTCTTCACAACAAAAACAGTTTATGGTTTCAAATATCTTATTCAGTGTTTTGGAAAATAGGTGGTTTCGAATCTTTTATGAAATGTGATTTTGAATTGTCCATGCTACCTCTCACAGTTTCTCTCTTTCATCAACAGGTTTTGTTGTATTGCAAACTAGCTTTTTCGCAAAATTTCAGTCCTCACAAGACTTGTTTTTGGAACAATCATTAATAATTCTGATAAAACATGCCAGTTAAGAAATGCAATAAAATACGATGTTTTGTGTGTTATAGCTTCAATATTCCAGAGAATGTTATTAATTGAATTAACATTATACAGTGAATTATTATTCACTCTTTAGCCTATTAAACAGTTTATAAACCTAAAACTGTAGTTTAAAATGAAGTTGATATGACTTCTGTCCTTTATTTTCTCAATTTGAAAACGTTAGACATTCTTTTGCTTATTGTTAATATCAGTGTTGCTTATGATGCTTTTTATAAATAAAATGTTTTTATTGTTGTAATTTGAAGATAACATTTTACATTAAAATGTTAATTTTCAACCGTTGTTTGTTGTTGTTAAGATGACTGAAAGGAGGAAAAACCAAAGCGATGAATGGACTTACTTCACTCTGTTATTTATTCACTTTATAACAGTAAATAAATATCGGTTCTGCATATCAGTTATCGGGTACATAAACATACAAATAATCGGTATCGGTTATAAAAAAATAAATATCGGTCAATCACTAATCTCAAACGCCTTACCACTACTAGCACTCACAAATCAGGCAACCAACTTGATTTAATTTACACACGCGATTGTACTGCTGATAACATTCTGGTACAACCACTACATATCTCTGACCATTTCTTCATTAAATTTACATTACACTTTGCTACCCGGGTGCCACCAACCCCCTTACCAGTTACCTTTAACGAAACCTACGCTCCCTTTCTCCCTCCCATCTTTCCTCTGTAGTATCCTCCTCTCTTTCCTCACCTACCCATTTCTCATCTCTGGATGTGAATGCAGCTACTGACAATTTATGCTCTACTTTAACCTCTTGTCTAGATGACATTTGTCTTCTCTCCTCCAGGCCAGCACGAACTGCCCCTCCTAACCCCTGGTTATCTGATGTTCTACGTGAACATCGGACAAGACTCCGAGCGGCAGAGAGAAAATGGCAAAAATCAAACGATCCGTCGGACCTGAGTATGTATCAATCGTTGCTTTCATCCTTTTCCTCAGAAGTCCACACTACCAAATCGTCACATTTCCATAAGATCAACAGCGCTCCAGTTATGCGTAATCTCTTCAGAACCTTTAATTATCTCCTCTGTCCCCCTCCACCACCTCCCACCACTTCTATAACAGCTGATGACTTTGCACCTTTTTTTACAGACACAACTAAAACAATCAGTAGTCATTTTTCACCTCCACACACACAGGACCTCCAACCAACTAGATCCACTGCTCAAACTCCCATCTTCTCCTTCTGTCCCCTCACTGAGGCAGAAGTATCCAAACTTCTCCTCTCCAGCCATCCTACAACATGTCCTCTAGACCCAATCCCCTCGTACCTTCTCCAAGCAATCTCTCCTGCACTCTTACCAGCACTCACACACATCATCAACACATCTCTCCTCACAGGCATCTTCCCCACTGCATTCAAGCAGGCTCGGGTAACCCCACTGCTCAAAAAACCTACATTAAACACTTCTCTTATAGAAAACGACAGACCTGTCTCTCTCCTTCCATTCATAATCCAAACACTCGAACGAGTTGTCTTCAACCAGGTCTCATTGTTTCTTTCACAGAACAACAAACTGGACGCTAAACAGTCAGGTTTCAGGAGTGGCCATTCAACTGAGACTGCGCTACTCTCAGTCACTGAAGCCCTGCGAATTGCAAAAGCTGATTCCAAATCATCAGTCCTCATTCTGCTGGATCTGTCTGCCGCTTTTGACACTGTTAACCATCAGATCCTCCTGTCCACCCTCTCATCACTGGGATTCCACTTCGCTGGTTTGAATCTCACTGCTCGGTCTTTCAAGGTGGCCTGTGGAGGTGAGGTATCCAAAGCTTTTCAGTTGGTCACTGGGGTTCCTCAGGGCTCGGTTCTTGGACCCCTCCTCTTCTCCACATACACTTAATCACTGGGTCCCATCATACAGGCACATGGCTTCTCCTACAATTTCTACGCTGATGACACACAGATCTGTCTCTCGTTTCGACCAGATGATCCAACGGTAGCTGCACGGATCTCAGGCTGCTTGGCAGACATCTCGGCATGGATGAAAGAACACCATCTACAGCTCAACCTGGCAAAGACTGAGCTTCCCTGCAACTCCAACTCTACAGCATGACTTCACGATTCAGTTGGGTTCATCAACAATTATCCCATCAGCTTCGGTCAGAAATCTTGGTGTAATCTTTGATGATCAGCTGACCTTCAAAGAGCACATTGCGAAGACTGCTCGATCTTGCAGGTTTGCACTTCACAACATCAGAAAGATCAGGCCCTTTCTAATGGAGCATGCTGCACAACTTCTTGTCCAGGCCCTTGTCATTTCTAGACTGGACTACTGCAATGCTCTTCTAGCTGGACTTCCATCAAACACAATCAAACCTCTACAAATGATTCAGAATGCAGAGCCCATGTTACACCTCTCTTTGTGTCCTTGCACTGGCTACCAGTTGCAGCTCGCATCCAGTTCAAGACACTGATGCTTGCATATAAAACAACCACAGGGTCAGCAACCACCTACTTCCACTCACTATTACGAATCTACATCCCTTCCAATGAAAAGAAGCAGGCTTTTGCAATCACATAATTTTAAACCTTAAACTCCTGGAAAGTCCAAGGATCCAGTGAACGAATTCAAACAGTAAGCTCAAATCAGCGCTAATGCAGAGAAAACACGGCCGATTCATCAGCGATTACAGAGAGAATAGTGACTTACGTCCAGGCGTCAGTAAAATTATTATTTTCAGCATGTATTTGGCTTAAAAGCAAGATTGTTTTATAATGAACGCTGATTATGCGGTGGGCAGAGATTTAGCGATTCTGAATGGAACTGTATATTAAAGGCAGGTTTAGTGGTTTTGGCTTCTCCCTGTGGTCCTGTTTAGTATTGCAGCTTGACTTCTGCTAATTAGCATAATTCGTTTTTTTTTTTTGAAAGCTTTTATTTAATTATTGATTGATTGATTGTGGCTCTATAGATACATTGTGAATTATTAAAAAGTACTTATTTAATATAAATCAAAAATGTATTAAATAAGGGGATCGGTTGAGTACCGTGTACCCGACGAAACATGCCACCAATAATATATTTGCATTGTTTTAAGGGTAAGTTTAGGGTAAGGGTAGGTGTGGGTGGGTAAGTTTAGGGTAAGGGTAGGTGTGGGTGGGTAAGTTTAGGGTAAGGGTAGGTGTGGGTGGGTAAGTTTAGGGTAAGGGTAGGTGTGGGTGGGTAAGTTTAGGGTAAGGGTAGGTGTGGGTGGGTAAGTTTAGTTTAAGGGTAGGTGTGGGTGGGTAAGTTTAGGGTAAGGGTAGGTGTGGGTGGGTAAGTTTAGGGTAAGGGTAGGTGTGGGTGGGTAAGTTTAGGTAAGGGTAGGTGTGGGTGGGTAAGTTTAGGGTAAGGGTAGGTGTGGGTGGGTAAGTTTAGTTTAAGGGTAGGTGTGGGTGGGTAAGTTTAGGGTAAGGGTAGGTATGGACATTAAAAAAGCCTCAAACTACATGAATGAGATGCTGGTAGCACAATCTGATAGGTAGCATTTTTCATTATCGATTTGTGCTACCTATCTTTTTTAATGGGAGGTAGCAAAATCTGAGCGGGTAGCACAAATCGTCAGAACAACGGCACTTCTTTTTTCCACTTCAAGCAATAGCTGAAGGCATAATGGCAGACATAAAAGTCAATAACTATTTCACAAAAATCTCCTTCCCATCCACAAAAATTCTAGTCCTGACAAAATATGCCCTCCGGCCTTCTTTTCGTGCAGCTTCAACACCTGACCGCAGCTGACTCCTTTTTCTTTATCAACTGCCGTCAGATCTTCAGCAAACCTCAACTTCTTTTCTTTCAAAAAACTGCTTTTCTTTGCACTTTTGCACAGTAGATCTCTGACATTCCTGTATCTTTACTTCTAACTCACGTCAAGCTCCCTTCCTACGCGATGAACCACGTCAATTTCTGTAATTATCTTAGCAAAGTTTTATATTCATAAGTCACAAATAATTCAAAAGAAACCATCATATATTCAATTTTGTAACACTGATCTTAAAATATACTTTGAAACCCTTCCAATATGAGATCACCAAATAAGAAGCTGATAAAAACAATACCAATTCTAAAGCTTTTCAAATTTATGTAACTGCCCTATTGTATGTAGGCTATAACGTTTGTTTTATTTTATTTTATCCTCTTTTTTTACATTGTTGTTTAATTTATGTTTGTATTCATTTAGTTTTTGTTCTGTTTTGAATCCTCTTGAGATGTACAACATTGCCCTATGTTTACCTTGTGTTATTGTGTAAAAAAAAAAAGAATTTAAAAACAAATAAAAATTCGGTAGCGATCTTTCCCTTTTCATCTGGAAGCACTGCCCACGACCTTCCGTTTAACTCCTTCCCGGTCATTGTCAGTTAAGAGACAACGCTTCCCCGCCTTTGACGAGTTTTTACGGCAATCCGAGGTGTAGGTGTATTACGGTAAGGAAAGGGTCCTGCGCATGCCCTGAATGAGTTACGGGACTTCCCCTGACTTCTGGGTACGAATACAAGACGGTCGGCATAGGAAACGTCATAAGAAAGTTATTGAAAGCGGAACTCCGAAAATGTGAATGAATCCAAACATTAACCATGCTTTCGCTACACTAGTTTAACCATGGTATTTGTACAACTGTGGTTATACAAATGGGAATCAATACACCCAGAAAAACAAAAACAAAAAATGGTTGCTACACTTTTACTAAAATAAAACGGTTAACAGAAGGGATACACCTCCGACCGGAAACAAACAATGAAATTAATTGTTATACCTATTAGATTGTGTTTTATTAACATCTACACAAACCCCAACCCTAAACTTGATGTGCGCATGCTCAGTAGTAGGCTACAGTAACCCTTCTAAGCCTTAACCCAGCCCAGTTTCCGAAGCTTCACAAATCAGTGCTTTGAAAGAAAGCTACAATTATATTTATTTTATTATTTAACGGTATCCCTTGAGTCATGATAACCAGGTATGTGATCTGAGTTCTTTCACTTCACACATTATAGAAATCGAAATAAACGGTACTTTCCTAGCTTTTGATACATGCTAATTGCCTAAACATATATACTTATTATTGTAAGTATTACTATAGTCCGCTGGCCATCCGATAAAAATAAACAAATTATAAAGTTAAAATTGTTAGTTATGGACAGTAAAGAGAGGAAAAGTACTTAGCCTAGCTTTTATTTTCTATACAACTTTCTACAAACAGATAACGTTACTGTATCTAACGTTATATCATTAAGTTTACGCGCACATTATTGTGGGCGATGCCTTCACGGGGTGTCGAAAATGTCATATTTCCCACTTATGAAGTCGTGATAACAAGCTATTCGCATTGAAGTGATTTATTGTCCGGGAAAAAATCTAATCTAGGCATCTTTGACAATCATAAACATTCACAGCAATTTCGGTCAAATTATAATTTTATTGTTTATAAAACATACAATATGCTTCCGACGATTGAAGATACAGCCAATAAATATGCACTTATTTAGCAACAAGACAATGTAATTGTTGGAATAAATAAACAAATAAAGAATAGGCTAGCTGCGTCCCAGTGTACTTATAGCTACTACGCCCTTTAAGTAGGCCTCTTGAAGAAAAAGTGCACCCTTTTAAGTGTGTAGTAGAAGAGTAAGCAAACTTTGGGACATAATATCATGTCATAGCATACAATTACATATTTAAAGGACCACTCACTGTAAACTGGCCTGTGTACAAACCAACACTTCATAAATCTACCTGGAATAGTAGGCCATCTGGGTACTTTTGGCATACTCTTTTCCACATACTGCTTTGGGACACACTCACTGACTATTTAGGATGGATAGTATGAACATTGGGAAGCAGGGTCCTTGTCCCCTCCACTAAGATTTATGGCCCACCCGACTCCGAATCAAAATGATTAAAATATGACTCAAGAGGCAGTTCACATCCAATTTCTGATTAGGAAACTCGTATTTACCATAATTCCCATAGCAATAGCAATAACACGTGAAGGCAAGGCAGCATAAGACACAAACTTTGGTTTAAAAACACTTTATGTCCACACTGGCTAATGCTAAAATCACCTTACTGCACTTTAAACATCTTTAAAACTCACTGAGAAAAAAAAAAAAGTCAAATATATCCTGATTTATGTGGACGTAGCCTAAATATATCTTGCCATATATGTTGTTTCTGACAATTTACACCCGGTTTCAACAAACCCCGTATCTTAAGAAAACGCTTATAGTTGAGCTACAAATTCAAACATTACATTTGAAGACATTACATTTTAAATTTAATAACAAAAAAATGATATAGTGTTTAAAACGTTTTCTAGCCACTTGCCGTTTGATGTCACCATTTCTAGGTCCAAACACCGGCATAATGACGATTAACAATGGAAATAATTACTAGTTTACCGGCTACTAACGGTTTAACAGCAGGAATGAAAATCAGGTTTGTTTGTTTTTTCCTCATCGATATGCAAATATTTAATTATTTCTGTGTTTACAGGGACTGTATTGTTTTACTTCATCTGGTAATGCTGATAAATGAAGGTGAGCACTAATGGTTATTAGAGGATCAATGATATATATATATATATATATATATACACACACACATTGTATATACAATGATATGTGTATATATATATATATCTTGTTTAAAACCTTTCATTCCCTTAAAAACAACAAATAATCAAAACAAAACGTCTCTGTTTTCAGTGTCCCTGCTGGTCAGTGTTAAGGATGTTATCGGAGGTTCTGCTGTTTTGCCCTGTTCTTCTAAAGAATCTCTGCTTACAGTTGAACGCATTACTGTCAATTGGAAACAAAACGACAGATTGACAGTATATGGCATTGATAAGGGTAAAGTCTTTGTGGAAGGACAGGCTACAGTATTCAACAACAGAACTGAAAGCTTCCCTGAGCAGTATCTGAGAGGAAACTTCTCAATCAAACTCAACAATCTTCAGTATACCGATGCAGGAAAATACCAGTGCTACAACATAGAGGAATCAACCATTCAAACTGTGCAGCTACTCATTGAAGGTTTGTGTGGGGTGGGATTTATCTATTTTTTCTTATTTTTATTTGTTGCAAAGCCTTGATTTGTACTAGAATAGGTTATCATGTTGATTGACTCAAACATACATAACTTTTCATATATTTACTTTGCTGTGCCTGTCTTTCCAGTCTGTCTCAGATGCTCTGGGGTGTGTTTCTCAAAAGCAACTTGATATTGTTTGATGCTTTTGTGAAACGCACCTCTGTTTAGTTCCTGTTTCGAAGAAGCCTCTTCTTGTGGAAAAACTAAATGTGCTCTGATTGGCTAGCTGGCCCAGTGCATTGTGATTGGCCAAGCACTTAGATCATGTTCCGGAAATGCCCTTTACAATAACAGCGAGTTTAATCTGCTTAGGTGTAAATATTAATGATGGAGTCCATTTTGTTATACCAAATTCAAGCCAGATTCAGACACAGAATATTTGTGTACAAGAGGATTATGCAGAACCTTTGCCAGCACAGATTTTACATGATGTTTCAGAGTATTTCTTCTTCTTATTATATATCATTTTTTTTATTAAACACAGTATAAGGACTCTAGTTCAGCTCAACCAGGCCTCGCCCCCTTTTTTTGGGTATTCTGTGAGTGGAATTATTTAAATAAGTGAAAATATGAATTCACAGTATCAGCAAATAGTGCTTTGTAGTCAGAACAAGCTATTTGGTGGAGTTCTTGAAAAGCGTTTTTCCTGTTAAATGAAATATTATTATATTATTTATATTATATATTATATTAATGTGGACTTTGAGTATTGTAAACAGTAATATTACAGCTGAAAAAGAGCAAAATAGGACCCCTTTTAAGTCACATGTCGCATTCATGAAGTAAATTCCTGTTTCTTGCATTGAAATGGTTTCATTTATTATAACTTCTCTTTATTTTCAGAGCCCCAGCAGGTCTTGACTGAGCGTTCTGTTGGAAGTTCT
This sequence comes from Gymnocypris eckloni scoliostomus, assembly GCA_027564155.1. Classification (NCBI taxonomy): domain Eukaryota; kingdom Metazoa; phylum Chordata; class Actinopteri; order Cypriniformes; family Cyprinidae; genus Gymnocypris; species Gymnocypris eckloni. The sequence continues at coordinate 30,115,172 of CM050418.1, forward strand.
GCTGTCTTACCGTGTTCTTCTAGAAAAGCTCCGCTTATAACTGAAGACATTACAGTTCACTGGAGACACAATGAGACTCTGAAAGTGTATGACATTATTAAGGGGAAAGTCTCTCTGGACGAACAGGATTCAGCATATTACAACAGAACTGAAATAATCCATGAGAAGTATCTGAAAGGAGACTTTTCCCTCCAACTTAACAACCTTCAACGTAATGATACAGGAACCTACACATGCCACGTCACAAATGAATTACTAATTCAAAGTGTCAAACTAGGTTTGTGAAAAAATATTCCTTTAAGCAAGTGATATACGTTTTTTGAGGTGATTTTAAAGAAGTTAGAATAAGATTGTTTAACATCATGTTTTGACCTCTCTTTTTTTTGTCTCTGTCCACCAGAATTTAACCAAGGAGCACAAGCAAGACCAAAGAAGATTTTATTAGTGCCTTTACTTTCTGTTTCCATTCTGCTCTGTATGTGAGTATCGAGAGGAGAAATATCTGATCTACATTATTGCAGATACATAATTATAAAATTCTATATACTGTATGTATATACACACACACACACACACACACACACACACACACACACACACACTTGAGGTCAAAAGTTTACATCCCACTTTCAGAATCATAATTTTTTTTAATTATTTTACCGAAATAAGAGGGATCACACAAAATGCATGTTATTTTTTATTTAGTACTGACCTGAATGAAATATTTCACATAAAATGTTGTTGTTTTTTTTTCAAAGGGGGATGTAAACTTTTGACCTCAACTGAGTATATATATATATATATATATACATATAATTATGTATTTTTTTTATTTTTGAAGATAGCCTTAAGGCCGTTTCACACTGAGCGATGCGAAAAAAGCGGATCGCAGATGAACCGAGCGTGAAACGATTGTTCCCCTTCTGCTAATTCACGGCTGCACGCTAGGTGGCGCCAACCAACGATGTATTGTTCCTCAGATACGTATTTCATATCCGGATTTTGTTTTTATTTTATATGCAGCTCATGTTATTTTTATAATAAAGGATGTTATTACAAGCACTCAATGATGGTTTAAAGTGACTAAACAAAAGTCTAGCTAGCAACATGTTGGCAACATGCTAATCATGCTAGAAAAATTTTAGCGACATGCTAATCATGCTAAAAACATGCTTGTCACTTGCTAATCATGCTAGCAAAATGCTAGTGACATGTTAATCATGCTTTGATCATGCGGTTGGTTGCTAAGGTGTTGCTATGCGGTTGCTAGGGTACTTGGGGTTATTAAGGTGTTGCAATGCGGTTGCTAAGGTATCCAGGTTGTTGCTAGGTGTAGCTATGCGGCTGCTAGGGTACCCGGGGTGGTTGATAAGGTGTTTTTATGCATTTATTAACGTGCCCCGGGGTGGTTGCTAGGGTGTTGCTAGGGTACCCGGGTGCTTGCTAAGGTATTGCTATGCGGTTGCTAGGTAGGGGTGTAACGATTCATGTATGACGATACGATGCATTGATGCCACGCATAAAATATCGATATCTGTAGTATAAAAAGGCACCTTTATTTTTGCACTGTCCACATTTTCACATAATGTCCGTCTATGTGTTACCACCAACGCATGCATTCTCGTTCAATCTCACGTGTCAGGACTTGATATAAGGACTCCTTGAACGCACGAGGCGAGCATATAAGACACTCGGGATTGTTGGAGTAACAGTTGAGGTGAAAAGTTTCCCGCGCACACATCTGAAGCGTGCGCACACAGACAGACATGTCAACTCTGCGCGAATACTAAATTTAGCTCTCCTTCGCTTTTTTGAGCATGGATGAATGAATACTGACAAAACTACATCAAAATGCATGTTTTGGCTAATATCCTTGTGAACAGTAGGTTAAGAAAAGCATATGTCTTAATGTAAACAGTGGGCATGTGTATCAGTATATTAAATCTGTGCTTTTTGGAAATGACAGTGAACAAGTGTTTATTTTTCAGCCTTTTTACAGAATTTCAGTGTTCTGTGGAAATTACAAATGATTCAAGTGTGTACATAAATACAATACAAAATACAAAAACATGTTAATGAGTTGCAAGCAGTGCTGGGAAGGTTACTTTGGAAATGTAATAGCTGACAGATTACAAGTTACCCTATTTAATATGTAATAAGTAGTGTAATAATTGTACTTTATTTAAAAAAAAAGGTGTAACTGATCACATTTGATCTGTTACATGTAACTAGTTACTGTTCAACACTGTGTGCAAGATGATAAAAAACAAAACAACTTTAAGAAATGGTGGTTTGATTTGCAAACAGGCGATTGTATGTTAAAGTGCATAACTTGTATCATATGAATCGACAGATGCTTGTTTTACTTGACATATATAATTTACTCAAAAATATAACATTATTGTCAGAAAATAGAAATCATGGCTGAGCTTACTTTTATTTCATATTTTAATTTAATTTGCTTCTAGTTGATATAAGTTTGCAAATTGTATTTTTTTATGAGATCTGTTGTTTATCAAAGTACATTTATATAGAAAATGCAAACCCATGTCCATGTTTTCTAGTAGTATTGTTTTACACATTTGTAGTAGATTACACTATAACTTTACTTTGTACCAGACAAATTTGGGAAAATGCAAGAAGTTGGAGATAAATTATATATATATATATATATATGTGTGTGTGTGTGTGTGTGTTTGTGCTTATTATGGTGTTGTTAATAATTCCATAAATGACATGTTTATTCCAGACATCTTCACTTTTTCATTAAACTCTATAGGCTATTTGAGTATTATTTTGCTATTATGACATATCTTCAGTTACAACATAGGCAATTCAATATGTAAATTGTCTTATGCCTGTAATAAAATTACCTTTCACGTTAATTTTTTTACTGTGATTTAGTTATTTAGTTTGAATGTGTAGAGTACAGTGGGCTAAAGGAAATTTGTTTTTAATTGTGTACAATTACAGAAAAGATAACTAAAAGCTTCCTTGAGGAGTAGCTAGAAAGGAAACTCCCTTAAACAACAATTTCCAGCACAATGATCCAGGAAAACATCTGTTTCATCATAGTGGGATCAACAGTTTATAGTTTCATAGCTGATCATTTATCCATTAAATGTGCCATATATCGTGACATCATTCAGTCTGTATGTAACAGTTATTTAAAACTTCAATATTAATGGTAAAATATAGAAAGGCTTGGTTACTAACCAATAGTATTACAGGCAAACCGGAAGTACGCCATTAGAACACAATGTGATAACAATCACATACTTAAATTTCACAAGAACACACTAAATGATAGAATAAACATTGAACTTCAAAATAAACACAAAAGCAAATGCCAGAAACGTCCGGTGAAATGTACTGGTCCAGTTATATTGTTTGAAACCAAATAGCACAACTACAATAATAATTAAAAAAACAACGAAAATATCCCAAATCAAATACAGCCTTAACACCACAAACACATTTCTCTGTTCAAAATTGTCTACAAGGCCACAACATTATTTATAGCAATTAAAACAGGTTTATGGTCACCTAATAGCCTACGGGACACTCTACCACAAATGTACATTTCCCCCCCCAAACAAATTGTATCATTAAATAACGTCGTAAAAAAATACCAATTAAAGAGATTAATTCTTCAATATTTCCTCAAATAGTGCATTTTATATCATAATGTCCTGTGTGACAGAACTGACTTTATGGATTACTTTGATACAGAAAAAGTTATGTTTTGTGTTCTTAAGTTTTGATACGCATTCCTATTTTAAATTATTATCATAATCTTAATGTTAATGTAATATTAGATTGGTAAAGTTACTATCACACAACCATTTGACAGTCATTAAAAGGTTACATTACTCTATTCAGTTACTGTGCAGTTCTATAAAAATATAATTTTGTAATATATAAAGTACATTTTACTATGATACAGCAAATGTAATCAATAGACATTTAACTGAATAGCACAATGTAAAGTAACTGTGATGCCACATCATATCACGGCTCAGTAACAACAGGGTTATGCTATAGATGCAGTCATGGCTCTAATGGATAGAGCGTTGGACTTGTAACCCGAGGTTGTGGGTTCAAATCTCAGCTCCGGCAGGAATTGTCCACGACTGAGGTGAGACCCTTGAGCAAGGCATTGAACCCCCGACTGCTCCAGGTGTGTGTGCACTTGGATGGGTTAAATGCAGAGAACACATTTCACTGCTGGTTATACTCTGTATAATTGTGTTTGTGACAAATAAAAAAATATTTCTTTAGTAATATCTACATTATTACTTAGGAAATTACATGGTAATATTGTAAATTGCATGCCATTTCCTAGATAATAATGTAGATATAACCATGGTATCCCTCTTTTAATACCGAGCTGTAATATGAAGTGATACTGTGATGGTAGCCCTTCCTAACCTTGAAGGCCCTGGAACTGCAACCTTTCTATTGCTCTCTCTCCATAATTTGCACCTATGTCTTTGGTCTCGCTCATTGAACTCGTGAATAGTTTTCCTTCTTCCCTTTTTCTGCCTCCATCTCTTCCTTTCTTTTTTGAAAATGTTTTTCCTTTCTCTTAGGGTCTGCATTTAATCGTTTATTGCCTTCGTCTCTCAGCTGCACTAACTGGAGCTGTCTAACTGCCACGTGTATGAACTAGAATAATTATAGTCATCATTACTCAAAGCTAATATAGATGACATTATATCTATAGATCTATATAGGCCTAGGAAAAATTACAGATGAGCATAAAAAGCTTTACATTTGCACTTTAAACTGCTATTACTCAGCCTGCTAGCATGCCAGCAGAAAAACTGTTAACATGCAATCAAGGAAGTTCAGTAACCTTTTTGGACATATTTTTATTTAAAACAATTTCATTTGAGTTGATCAAGAGTTGATCAAATGTAAAATGTTATAGTGTAACTTGAATGCACTGTAAGTCGCTTTGGATAAAAGCATCTGCTAAATGCATAAATGTAAATTTTAGTGTGATGGGGTCTGACCGTTTAGCTCGTCCTCCTCAAAACAAAACAAGCTTAAAATAAAATAAAATACAGAACTCATTCTTTATCAGTGTCAGCTTCACCTCAGTCAAATGAAGTCATTTCCTCCGAGTCATACCCCTTAAAGGTTTATTGTACACATTTTATGTTGAGTTTTATGTAAACGTGACCGAAAACATGGGAACAGTTGTAAAATAGCATTTGAATTTCTAAAATTTATTTTTAATTTCATGTTTTTAATAAATTGATTTGAATGATAAAAACTTAAATTTGTTATTAAAGGAGATTTTATTTCTAAATAACAGTTGTTAGCATAACAAAACTATGAAAGCTGCAGGTCTACTTTGGCAGAGGACAAGGACAAAGATGGGATTTGTCATATTCAAAAGTGTTTTTAATAAAGACAAAAATATCTGAGAACCTAATGAATGACATATTCTTTTCCAGAACAACTCACAGAAATCAACCATAAGTCAGTTTTAGATTAGTTTTGGATGAAATGCGTTTTAATCACTGTAAGAAATCAAGGACAGATACTGTATGTTTCGGTAGAATGTCCCCTATAGTTAGGCTACAACAAGAAGTTAAAAATATTATGATTAATGCGACACTCTAAAGAAAGGAAAAGTTATTCTGTACATTTTGCATGATTTATGTTAGTAGACAGTTAAAAATATAACCATAAATGCCGTTAACTTTTCAAAAACAAATAAAGATAATCACCTACCGAGTCAAATCCAGTGTCTGTTCTCCAAAGACCACCGCTGATATTCCCAAAACTTCCTACTGTAAGTTCTTCCGTGCTTATCTCATCAAGGCTTGAATATTGCAACGCCTTTGCTGTAATCAGTAGGTCATTACTCTCACAATTACAGATAGTCCAAAATGCTGCAACTCATTTCCTGACTGGGACAAAAAAGAGGGAACATATTTTATCTATGCAGGCCACTCTCCATTAGCTCCATGTGAAAGAAATCATTTATTTTAAGGTTTTAATATACGTGTTTAAAGCTATACATGGATCTGCCCCTATTATATATCAAAACTTTTAAGTTTTTATTCTCCTCAGAGATCACTTAGATTTTCAGTCCAGCTGTTATTAAATTTCCCGAAATCCCGTTTGAAAACAACAGGAGACAGGCCTTTTTCAGTCTATGCTCCAAAACTTTGGAACACACTACCCTTAACGATTCGAGTTTCTCCTACATTAAGCGTCTTTAAAGCATCAATTAAAACTTACCTTTTTTCAGGCTTACACATAACTTGGTTTTATTTTGTACGCATCTCTTAAATGCTAGGAGTTGTAGTTTTGGGATGTAGCAGGTTATGACTATTTTTTGACCATTATAATTTTTTGTATGTTTTTTATTATTCTTTTAAGTTATTGGATTGAATACTTGTTGGTTCTGTTTTGCTATGGTCAACATTCATGTTGTTTTAATCATATTCGTTTATCATCGATCAAAGACTTGATTGGGTTAACAACATCAGATCAGGCCTCCTTACGTATGTAGTGGTTCTCTTTTTATTAATCTCCTCAGATCTTCAGCTCGTCAGGAAAGACTCCATTAACTGCACATTTTAGACTGTTCTTTTATTGTGGCCAGCCAAAGGCACACCTGTGCAATAATAATGCTGTCTAATCAGCATCTTGATATGCCACACCTGTGAGGTGGATGTATTACCTCAGCAAATGAAAAGTATTCACTAACACAGATTTAGACCGATTTGTGAACAATATTTGAGAGAAATAGGCCTTTTGTGTAGATAGAAAAAGTCTTAGATCTTTGAGTTCAGCTCATGAAAAATGTTGGCAAAAACAAAAGTGTTGCAATTTTGGTCAGTGTACTTAAACATTGACTGAGACAGTGGCGTGCACAGGCCTCCAGGGAGCAGGGGCGAAATGGCGTATATATATATATATATATATATATATATATATATATATATATATATATATATATATATATATAATCTTGTTTAAAACCTTTCATTCCCTTAAAAACAACAGATAATCAAAACAAAATGTCTCTCTGTTTTCAGTGTCCCTGCTGGTCAGTGTTAAGGGTGTTATCGGAGGTTCTGCTGTTTTGCCCTGTTCTTCTAATGAATCTCTGCTTACAGTTAAACACATTACTGTCAATTGGAAACAATATAGTGTTTACAATAGAACATGCCAATCATGCTAGAAAAATGTTAGCGACATGCTAGTCACTTGCTAATCATGCTAAAAACATGCTAGTCACTTGCTAATTATGATAGCAAAATGCTAGTGACATACTAATCATGCTAGAAACATGCTAGCGACATGTTAATGCTAAAACATGCTAGTCACTTGCTAATCATGCTAGCAAAATGCTAGTGACATACTAATCATGCTAGAAACATTCTAGCAACATGCTAGCGACATGTTAATCATGCTAAAAACTTGTTAATCATGCTAGAAACTTGCTAGCAACATGCTATTAACATGCTTATCATGCTAGATGAATGCTAGTCACTTGGTAATTATGGTAGAAACATGCTAGCCACTTGCAAAGCATGCTAGCAACATGCTAGTGATATGCTGATCATGCTAGAAACATGTTAATCACGCAAGAAACATGCTAGCGACATGCTAGTAACTTGCTAATCATGATAGCAACAAGCAATCAACATGCTACAAACATGCTATTAACATGCTAATCCTGCTAGCAACATGCTATTAACTTATTAATTGTGCTATAAACATGATAGCGACATGCTAGTCACTTGCTAATCATGCTACCGACATGCTATTAACATTCTAAAACTCTTGTCATTGCAAAGGTGGTTGCTGTGGTGTTGGTATGTGGTTTCTAGGGTACACTGAGTAGTTGCTAAGGTGTTACTGTGTTGTTAATAGGTTAATAATATTAATACAAATACATTTTATTTAAGGTGCCTTTCAAACCACTCAAGGTCACCGAACATCAAGTATAGAACAACAATAGATATCATTAAAAAGAGAAACAGAAGTTACAAAGTCATGTAGGATAAGCTATTCTAAATAAGTGAGTTTTAAGTTTAGCTTTAAATTGGGATAAAGAGTCTGAATTACATATGTTCGCTTGAAGAGAGTTCCAAAGGCTCTATGACCCATGGTGATTAAACGAGCCAGAGGTGTGTGGAGAAGACCCATTGAAGAAGAATGAAGTATTCTAGAAGGAGTGTAGGGCTGTATGAGATCAGAGAGGTAGCGTGGAGTGAGGTTATAGAGAGTTTTATATGTGAGAAGAAGAATTTTGAAGTAAATGCCAAATTTGATTGGAAGCCAATGAAGTTGTTGAAGAGAAGGAGTAATGTGTTGTAAAGATGGAGTCCAGGTTATAATACGAGCTGCAGAATTCTGAATCAGCTGAAGCTTATGGAGAAGCTTGTGTGGTAAACCAAATAGAAGTGAATTACAGTAATTGATGCTAGAGATGACAAGTGAGTGAACAAGAATGGCAGTACTGTGTGGGGTGAGAGATGAATGAAGGCGAGCAATGTTACAAAGGTGAAAGTAGCAAGATGTGTATCATCAGCATTACAGTGAAATTTAATACCAAATTTATATAAGATAATACCAAGTGGGAGGAGATAGTGTCATGAATCTGGTTGCCACTCACTCAAACTGCACATCACCCATGGACTACATCTCCCATCATGCACTGCACTCACACATTCCCGTCCACCATTACACCAATCACACAGCTGTCACCATTCACTCATTAGTTTTGATAGGCTCATTTAAGCCAAAACGAAAAATGTCTTTGAATGCAACCTCATCAAATGGTACCTTGCAAGATATCTCGTAGAATCGAGTGACGTATTCCTCAATAGGCAAACTCCCCTGTTTCAGGTCGTGCAGCTGGTTGAATGCTTCCATACCTGGCCAGTGTTCCTTAGAAAAGCCGCTGGATCGCTGTTTTGGCGAAGTCTTCTGTAAAGACGGGTCAGTGACGTTGAGATCCATCTGCAGCTTTATTGATACAAAGAGGAGGTCAGACAGGCAAATATCAAACAGTGGTGTCGAGGGCAACGTAGATAAGACAGATTCGTAAACAGAGGCAGAGCAATGGGTCAGGGCAGGCAGCAGACAGAGAGGATAACCAGTAGGCAGGCGGGGTCAGTAAGGCAGGCAGCAAACGATCAGGAGAGAGAATCAACAGTCCAGGTAGTACACGGAAAGACAAACTATGAAAAACGCTCGGAAATGTTTTCCCCTGGCTACGAGGAATGCCACAGCTGACAGGAGAGGGTTGAGAATGAAAACTTTTTAGTTGTACGTACTGTGTACGGTTAGAAAGATAAGAAGTGAACCAGGCGAGAGGAATACCAAAGATACATATAGCACATAAACGATTCATCAAAATATTGTGTGAGATGGTGTCAAAAGCTGCGCTCAAATCAAGCAGAACGAGAATAGATAAAAACCCACCATCAGCAGCCATTAACAGATCGTTAGTTACTCTCACCAGGGCGGTTTCCGTACTTTGCTTGGGACGAAGTCCTGACTTAAAGCACTCATATAAGTTGTTGTTACTAAGGTGATCCTGAACCTGTGCAGCAACTACTTTTTCAAGGATTTTGGAAATGAAAGGAAGATTTGAAATGGGACGGAAGTTATCTAAATTGTTGGGGTCTGCACCAGGTTTCTTAAGAACTGGGCTTATAGCAGCATTTTAAAAGATGAAGGAACAATTCCAGAACTAAGAGAGGTATGAACAATACGAGTTATGAGAGGAGAGAGAGAAGGAAGACAGGCTTTTACCAGGTGAGTTGGTTTTGGGTCAAGAAAACAGGTGGATGAATTTGATTTGTTAATTAATTTCGAAATTTCTAGTTCCGATGGCAGGTTAAAAGAATAAAAAATAATAAGAGGGGTATCGGTTGAAACACTGTGTAATGGATTAAAATATGGATTAGCCAAAGAGGCCAGATGTTGGTGAATAGTGCTTATTTTGTCACTGAAAAAGACATAAATTCATCACATCGAGCAGTGCAGTACAGGTGTGCAGGAAGGCTGTCAGGTGGTTTCAGGAAACGGTTTACAGTGGAGAACAAAACTTTATAATTACTTTCTCCAGACTCGATTAAGTGTGAATAAAACTCATATTTGGCAGCAGAACGAGTATTTGTATACAAGTTATACAGTTTTTTATGTACCTTAACTCCAGATCGTTTAAAAAGGCGTTCCAAACGGCGGCCTTTATTTTTTAACTGGCGAAGTTCAGGAGTAAACCAGGGCGCAGAGTGAGTGAATGAGACAGACCGAGATTTGAGAGGTGCAAAATTGTCCAAGTGCTTACGTAATTCAGAATTATATAAGGAGACCAGATTATCAGAAGAGGAGAGATGGTCACTATATGAGAGATTGGAGATTACAGCAGTAAAAGTTGAGGGGTTGATCTTTTTTATATTACAGAATGTCATAGAACGTTGTTGTTTGGATCAAGAAAGTGTAAAATTAACATTGAAAGAAAGCCATTTATGATCAGATATGGGTATTACAGTTGCTGTACAGTTCAGAGGTGTAACACCCGAACAGCAAACGAAGTCTAGAGTGTGGCCTTTAGAATGGGTTGGAAAGTCCACATATTGATGAAGACAAAAACTGTCCAGGCAGGAATTAAAATCCCTTGTGAATGAGTTACTAGCACTGTCCACATGAATATTTAAGTCACCCAGGAGAATAATATTAGGTAATAGGGTACACAGTGAGGTTAAAAATTCACAAAATTCATCTTAAAATATCTTGCAGTATTTGGGTGGCCGATAGACAACAGCTAGAACTGTAGGCGTTGGACCACTGATAGATAAGGCAACCGATTCAAAGGAAGCATATGCTGATACAGACAATGGAGATGCTTTGTAAATCATTTTGTGAAGTATCGCTAAACCGCCGCCACGTCTGGAAATACTAGGTTGCGAAATATAAACCAACCCAGGGGGACACACATGATTTAACTCTAAAAAGTCATTCTCTTGCTGGGAGGTCTCAACCAAACAGAAGAAATCAAACCTACAATCGTCCACAATGTCACTGATGAAAAGAGCCTTGTTAGAGAGTGAACATATATTAAAAAGTCCAACTGAATTAGCACAATGTAATGTAACTGATGCCACATCATATCACGGCTCAGTAACAACAGGGTTATGCTATAGATGCAGTCGTGGCCTAATGGATAGAGCGTTGGACTTGTAACCCGAGGTTGTGGGTTCAAATCTCGGCTCCGGCAGGAATTGTCCACGACTGAGGTGAGACCCTTGAGCAAGGCATTGAACCCCCGACTGCTCCAGGTGTGTGCGCACTTGGATGGGTTAAATGCAGAGAACAAATTTCACTGCTGGTAGTAGTCTGTATAATTGTGTTTGTGACAAATACAAAATTATTTCTTTAGTAATATCTACATTATTACTTAAGAAATTACATGGTAATATTGTAAATTGCATGCCATTTCCTAGATAATAATGTAGATATAACCATGGTATCCCTCTTTTAATACCGAGCTGTAATATGAAGTGATACTGTGATGGTAGCCCTTCCTAACCTTGAAGGCCCTGGAACTGCAACCTTTCTATTGCTCTCTCCATAATTTGCACCTATGTCTTTGGTCTCGCTCATTGAACTCGTGAATAGTTTTCCTTCTTCCCTTTTTCTGCCTCCATCTCTTCCTTTCTTTTTTGAAAATGTTTTTCCTTTCTCTTAGGGTCTGCATTTAATCGTTTATTGCCTTCGTCTCTCAGCTGCACTAACTGGAGCTGTCTAACTGCCACGTGTATGAACTAGAATAATTATAGTCATCATTACTCAAAGCTAATATAGATGACATTATATCTATATAGGCCTAGGAAAAATTGCCGATGAGCATAAAAAGCTTTACATTTGCAGTGTAATGTCTATTTATTCAAATAATATTTTACAATGTTATGCATTAAATACATATTATATGCAATAAAGGTAATAAAAAAAGAAGAATGCCATAAATTTGTAAGACTGTGTCACAGGATACACAGGAATGTGACAGGGCATGACGGGTGGCCACTTTAAACTGCTATTACTCAGCCTGCTAGCATGCCAGCAGAAAAACTGTTAACATGCAATCAAGGAAGTTCAGTAACCTTTTTGGACATGTTTTTATTTAAAACAATTTCAGGGATGTTTTGAGTTGATCAAGAGTTGATCAAATGTTATAGTGTAACTTGAATGCACTGTAAGTCACTTTGGATAAAAGCATTTGCTAAATGCATAAATGTAAATGTAATGTTTTAGTGTGATGGGGTCTGACCCTTTTAGCTCGTCCACCTCAAAACAAAACAAGCTTAAAATGAAAATAAAATAAAATACAGAACTCATCCTTTATCAGTGTCAGCTTCACCTCAGTCAAATGATGTCATTTCCTCCGAGTCATACCCCTTAAAGGTTTATTGTACACGTTATGTTGAGTTTTATATAAACGTGACCGAAAACATGGGGATAGTTGTAAAATAGCATTTGAATTTCTAGAATTTATTTTTAATTTCATGTTTTTAATAAATTGATTTGAATGATAAAAACGTAAATTTGTTATTAAAGGAGATTTTATTTCTAAATAACAGTTGTTAGCATAACAAAACTATGAAAGCTGCAGGTTTACTTTGGCGGAGGACAAGGACAAAGATGGGATTTGTCATATTCAAAAGTGTTTTTAATAAAGACAAAAATATCTGAGAACCTAATGAATGACATATTCCTTTCCAGAACAACTCACAGAAATCAACCATCAGTCAGTTTTAGATTAGTTTTGGATGAAATGCGTTTTAATCACTGTAAGAAATCAAGGACAGATACTGTACGTTTCTGGTAGAATGTCCCCTATAGTTAGGCTACAACAAGAAGTTAAAATCATTATGATTAATGTGACACTCTAAAGAAAGGAAAAGTTGTTCTGTAAATTTTGCATGATTTATGTTAGTAGACAGTTAAAAATATAATCATAAATGCCGTTAACTTTTCAAAAACAAATAAAGATAATCACCTACCGAGTCACATCTGGTCTTTGTTCTCCAAAGACCACCGCTGATATTCCCACAACTTCCTACTGTGCGTCCTTCTGTACTTATCTCCTCAAGGCTTGGATATTGCAACGCCTTTGCTGTAATCAGTAAGTCATTACTCTCAAAATTACAGATAGTCCAAAATGCTGCAGCTCATTTCCTGACTGGGACAATAGACCCATTCAATGTTTTGTAAACATCGAAAGCCTAGGTTGGGCACGCAGCTTGGTGTCAGAAAAATGGCGCGGCTAATAGACCGGCATATTGTGTCAAGGAGAAACAGACAAGCCTTATAGATAGATGTAGTGAAAGTTCGTGTGAAGGAAGGAAGCGGACAAGGTTGGCTCGTGGAGACTCGGGTGATTTATTACTTTTCTCGATAAACTTAAACAGGTGCGCACTCTGCGCGTCGTCGGTACATCAACCCTCTCGGTTGCGTCGGTACATCAACTCTCTCGGTTGTCTCAGCGTTCACTCTCTGTGTTCGTTCTGGCTGTCTCTCTCCCCATCGGCCATGCGCCCGAGTCTCCACTCCGTCTCTCTCTGAACTCCCGTTCCACGGTGGCTTTTATCCGGTCACTCCACGCTAATTACTGTAATCAGACACAGGCGTTCCTCATTTTACACTTGACCCACTTGACCCACTTACTTACCGCCGTCTCCTGAGTCTTTCTCCCGCTGCAGACTTCGCTGGACCACGCCCCCCCTGCCACAATAGATAAGATACTTTTTTATTATTATTTGTACCTTTCCATTTTTGTCTTAGGTGTCTGGCTGTTTTGTGTACACAAACAAGGAGGGCACAAAGTCAGGACTACTGGAGTCAAGTGATGCCTCTCCTACAAAAAAGAATTGATTTCAACACGATCTACTGTTGTCATAGTGAAAGCTCTAATGTAAAGCTAGTCTGCTATCTGCTAAGTCTGTAGCATGCCACAGGTCACAATTTATGCCAGATATCAAACTTCACCTAACTATTAAATCAGTCTACAGTTTACAGAAAACATTTGTTTACTTATCATGGCTTAACTCTACCGTTGTTGGCACAATGTTGGCGCTAGCCTGCGGCTAACTACTAGCAGCTGGCTACGTATGTAGCATGACACAGGTCCATGACATTTACAAAACTATTAACCTGCATAGCTTAACGTACAGAAAACTGTTCATGCAATCCAGGCTTTCAAGTTTAAGCAAACAGAAAGGGATGATAAAGGATGACTTTACCGTTTCCTGATATGAAGTGAGCGCTACAAACACGAGCCTCTTTGATCGTAGTATTGTCCCAGTCTGCCCGTTTAATGGCTTGCAGTCACAGATGTTGTCTATTTTTTTTAAACGGATGAGATCCTGCAGGAATCCTGAAAAACTTGACTCCAGAACTGGTGCGATTTTCACAGTGCACGACACAACAAGTAGGCATTTTGTCTTGACGAGAAATTCTCTGGTTAACACACAATTCAATGGGATGGAATTAACTTTCTGACCCCGACATGCGCACTGCGAACTTCGAATTTTCCTGTGACGTATACCGTGAAGGGGTCTATAAAGAGGGAACATATTTCACCCATACAGGCCTCTCTCAATTGGCTCCATGTGAAACAAATCATTTCTTTTAAGGTTTCAATATACGTGTTTAAAGCTATACATGGATCTGCCCCTATTATATATCAGAACTTTTACGTTTTTATTCTCCTCAGAGATCACTTAGATTTTCAATCCAGCTGTTATTAAATTTCCCGAAATCCCGTTTGAAAACAACAGGAGACAGGCCTTTTTCAGTCTATGCTCCAAAACTTTGGAACACACTACCCTTAACGATTCGAGTTTCTCCTACATTAAGCGTCTTTAAAGCATCAATTAAAACTTACCTTTTTTTCAGGCTTACTCATAACTTGGTTTTATTTTGTACGCATCTCTTAAATGCTAGGAGTTGTAGTTTTGGGATGTAGCAGGTTATGACTATTTTTTATCATTATCATTTTTGTTTGTTTTTTATTATTCTTTTAAGTTATCGGATTTAATACTTGTTGGTTCTGTTTTGCTATGGTCAACATTCATGTTGTTTTAATCATATTCGTTTATCATCGATCAAAGACTTGATTGGGTTAACAACATCAGATCAGGCCTCCTTACGTATGTAGTGGTTCTCTTTTTATTAATCTCCTCAGATCTTCAGCTCGTCAGGAAAGACTCCATTAACTGCACATTTTAGACTGTTCTTTTATTGTGGCCAGCCAAAGGCACACCTGTGCAATAATAATGCTGTCTAATCAGCATCTTGATATGCCACACCTGTGAGGTGGATGGATTATCTCGGCAAAGGAGATGTGCTTACTAACACAGATTTAGACCGATTTGTGAACAATATTTGAGAGAAATGGGCCTTTTGTGTACATAGAAAAAGTCTTAACTCTTTGAGTTCAGCTCATGAAAAATGTTGGCAAAAACAAAAGTGTTGCGTTTATAATTTTTGTCAGTGTACTTAAACATTGAATGAGACAGTGGCGTGCACAGGCCTCCAGGGGAGCAGGGGCGAAATGGCGTTAGAAGAGCACAATCGCGGTCCGGGTGGGGAGAGGGTTGTTGTTCCCCCTCGGCTAGGGATATCACGATTCAAGATTTCATCACGATTCTTTGTCATGTTGGTTTTTCTATTTTGCAAGCTGTTTGAGCATTACAGCCAAACTAAATTTCCTTATTATAAAGACAAAGCCTTTCAAGGTAACAAAATATAAAAAAGTATGGCAGATAATTAGGCCAAAGTGGGTGACGATCAAAATCTTTGTCATTATTTTATCTTTGTTATTAAAAAATTAGAGCAAAGATACACATTACAAATACACATAATATACAAATAAAATAAACCGGGTTTTATTTCCAGGTATAAAAGCTATATTTAGCAGGAGCATTCAAGAAACTGTATGAACAAATATAAAAATAAAACACTATATTGATTGATTCCTATTAAATAAACTGTATTAAAGTTTTTCAGAAAAGAGTAGTGAGCGTTTTTCTCTTTGTGTTTTGTGTTTTATTAACATTAAAGGAATAATTCACCCAATAATTAAAATATGCTAGTGTTTTATTTTTGTAACTTAATTTACTCAAAAGTTGTTTTAAACCTGAGTTTTCTTCTTCTGCTGAACAAAAAAGCTATTTGGAAGAATGTGGAAAACCAAACAGTTGCTGGTCCACAGTGTTCCCTTCTGCTATAGTCAATGTGGACCAGCAACAGTTTTCCACATTCTTCTAAATATCTTCTTACTGATGTGAATGTTTGCGGCGCTGTACAGTATATTGATACGGCAGCGCCAGAACTGCAGCTGATATAATGTGTGCTGTAGCATGATACAACGATATTTCTTCAAAAGCAGATCGAGGAGACATCTTTATCAGGGCTGCTGGCCAAATGTGCCATAAGCAGGATTTTATAGTTGTGCCTCCTCCCTCAAATATTATGGAAGTAAAAAAAAAAAACTACCATAGGGGTCAAAATAGAACTTTAATAAAATACAAATATAAATTAATTCATTAATTTTAATTAAATTGTATTATTTACAAAATTGTAGCTCTAGACAGTTACATATGGCAGTAATACAGTTGTCTGATTGATTTTATGGTCTCAAGCATTCAGAAATCATGCAAAAGAAAACTAAGCAGTTTTACCATGAAAACCATGGTTCATTTTTGTAAGGTTTGTGATGTCCACATGTTTTTTGTTGAAGAAATTATAGAGGCTATGTCATCTATAGCGAAAAAGGTGGCCAAAGAAATTAAGATTCAGTGGATATTTGAATTAAATGTTTGGTCGATAGCCTATTAAAAAAGGATATGATCGTCCTGTAAGTGTAACAACAGCAATTACCAGGCCTATGGCTCCCTTTACAGGCATTTATAACATGTAATGTTTTCAAAAAATAAAAACACCATCACAAAATGTGTAATGGTTTTACAGGTTATAATGGGACTTTATTATTTTTACTGGAAACTGCAATGAACCCTGTGCGTCTCATCTGGTAATTGGTCAACTTATATTGGTGGCTTATTAAAATCAATAAATCCTAATGGAATATGTCCCAAAACACATTACAGAATACCATATTTTAATGGTTTTTGAAGGTTAAAAGTTGATGGTTTGTAATGGCATTTGTAATGTATTTGTGATTCATTTGTGATGGTGTAAGAATTGTCTTTGATGGCTCTATTGTATTTTTTTCAGCAGGGTTGCCTCATTGTTTTTTATTTAATGCATTTTAAGTAATTTTAAAGGATATTGTTGGCCTAGGTGTGTTTATATATATACATATTTTTTAATACGTATTTGATTATGGATGTAGCCTACCTGAAAGTGACATGCAGGCTTCCTGATGATCATCTGCGTTCAGCCACAAACATGAGGTGTGAGCGCCGGTTGCGGGCGCGGGAATGTCACGTCATGTTTTTTTTTTTTTTTGTAACTGGGATGGTGCACTGACTTGGTGCCCTACGCATGCGTACGCGTACTCTGCATATTAGTATGGTTCATATACAGTGTTAGGGAGTAACTAGTTACATGTAACGGAATTACGTAATTTAATTACAAAATAAATGTAATTGTAATCAGTTACAGTTACTGAGAAAGAAATTGTAATTCAATTACAGTTAATTGTGAAAATGTTAAGAATTACAAAGTGGGTTACATCTGAATTGTATTAACACACACACAGACACACAAACACACACTCCGACATACATATTTAATTGATTTATTAAATAAATTGCAGTGACTGCTCTAAAATACGAGACACCATTGTTTCAGGAGTTAAGGACACAGAATAGGACACGTTTATTCAATAACTTCTATTTCAATTAATGTATTTACTTTATTATTTAAGATTAACTAGTTTTTTTCTAAGCTATTGTTAGATTCCAGTGTTTCCTGCCATAACTATGCACATATTTGATTTCAAAAACCGTTTCATAGCTATTAAACTATGTTTTGTTAATGGTTTTAAATCTGTATTTAATTTAAGAATGATCTCAAATTCATTCTGATTTTTTGGTGGCTGTGCTTTAAAATCAAATTATAAAAATGTTAATACAAGTGATGAAGGATTTTGAAAGTCTGACAGTGTTGAGTACTGCTGTAAGGTTAACCCTGCTTGGGTTACATGTTTTTAAAATTATTTTAAAATGCCATTAGAAAACATTAGAAATTTAGAAAAGTAATCAAAAAAGTAATCAAATGTAATCAGTTATACTAATTTAACAAAGCAATTGAAAAGCTACACTACATATTACATTTTAAGTAGTGTAACTTGTAATCTGTAACCTATTACATTTCCAAAGTAACCTTCCTAATACTGGTCACATCGCACATACCGGACCGCAAAGGGCACTTTAGCATTGGATCTTAAGTCTACCTAGACCGACTCGCAGCTTTTAATAAATTTAATAATTTTGTTCAGGTCTTAACAGTGCTGAGCAGTCCCGCTAAACATGACTGTACCACCGGCAGGCGCTCCCTAGCTGTGCAAAATGAATAATCATATTTTCAAAACTACAGCAGCAGTGGTGGTCAGTAGCACAACTACTACATTACTGTACTTAAGTACATTTTTCAAGTATCTGTACTTTACTGGAGTAGTTTTATTTTGAGTAACTTTTACTTTTACTTCACTACATTCCAAAGCATAAGATCGACTTTTACTTCACTACATTTCATAAAACATATCGTTACTCCTTATAATACATCACGTGCTCCGAGACGCAGAAGCGGTGTCTGATTCATGAACAAACTGATTCTTTTCAATGAACCTGTTCAATCGGTTCGCAAATCGCAACAAACGATTCTTTCACGAATAATTGGAATGATCCGATTGCAGCTGTTCTCGAGTCGAAAACTCACTGATTCAAATGATCCGTTTAGAGCGAGTCTTCTTCAGTGAACTGAACTCAAGTAAAGAACCGGAGATCTGTGGGCGCTACTGATGCTGTGAAAAGTAAGTTACTAATGTCGAAGTTTAGGATTAATTATTGTAACTGAAAATAATATTTAGGTCAAAACTGTCAGTTGTTTGTGAACTAAATCTGCTGTAAAGGGTGATCTATTTAAGCCCACTGAAATGCTTGAATGCAGACAGATCAACATCAGTGTCTCTAACGTTATGTTTTAGGTCAAAAACAAAACATTAAAATAACACCGATTAAATAAAATAACTCATGCTTCATATTCCCGCTGCTCATGCACGTTCATATTCCCCGCTGCTGTAACGTTAGCAGTTTTATTAAAATGCCATGCATTTAGACCTATGTGACGTCTGTTTTTATATTGTTTATCAACAGTATACATTTTATATTGTTCAGATCAACTAGCCGAGTAGACAGATATGAATGTTTATTCATAACCATACTGAAAATAAGTAAATATCGCTGATGCTAACTGTCTAGCTAACAAGCTTGCTGGTGCTAAGTTGAGGAAATGTTTAGATATATAAAGTCCAAATATCTTTATTCAGCCACCTAGATAGATTCCATCTGAGGGAAAAAGAAAGGATGTGATGTTCAGAACATAGTAACTACAGTAATTATCAGAGTGGGAAGTGATGCCCTCTGGGGCATTTGGCCAGGGTGTTTTACACCACAGACAAGGTTTGAGAAGAAAAAAAAATCATTATGAAAATATAATTTGATTTTCCTTAAAATGTTCTTCCTAATTTCAGGCCTAATTCTCATGTCATATATAACTGACATTCTGCTAAACAACAAGTTCTAAAACACTTTTTTCTTCCTGGTGAAAATGAGATGGTGAAATCTGTTTTCTCTCAGGCACATGGCAGTGTAAGCTTCACAGTGAACATTACTACATCACTCTCATCAACGTAGTCCATATCAACAAAATATATATCTTGACTCTATAGTGGTTATTTTGGGAAAAACCCAGGTATTTTGGGCAGTAGGATTATAAAAATATGTGCTAATATAAAATTAAATAAAGTAGTCTATATAAAATTGCAAAATAAATCTGTCTATCAGTATTTTTTTACTTAAGTACATAAAAAATTGAGTACTTTTGTAATTTCACTTGAGTAAAATTGAAAAAGCAGTACTTTTACTTTTACTGGAGTAATATTTTATTATACGTATCTGTACTTTTACTCAAGTACTTGATCTGTGTACTTTGTCCACCACTGTACAGCAGTAAATGTCACTTGAAAGCTTAGAGTCTGAACGTTACAATGCATGTAGCCAAATGGAAAAACTCCTAAGTAGTGCTGAGTTATCTGCTGATAAACGAGGGGGGGAATCTGAATTCTTGAAATATTATTTTTGTACTATTTACTGTAATATGTCAAAAACATCATAAAGCTCAGATAGCCATGTGTCAAATGTCATTTGAAAGCTCTCACGGGGTGTATTACAACGAGTATTATTGTTTTGGACTTTGAGTAAACTTGAGTGAGTTTTTGTACTTGAAGCCTCGCAAGACCCATATGTAAATCATAAAATATGTAGCACTTATGTCACGTTTTGGCTCGTAACTTCATGAAACATGCTCCGATTGTGGAAGATTAATTATTTACAGCAGATTATCACAATTAAAATGAGTCCAACATCAACATAATCAAATAAATTGATCACAAAATATTGCTCACGCAATTACGACACATAAAACCCCACAGGCGCACGGATGCTAAGTAAAACTAATATGTAGCTATCATGTGGCATTTTCGCTTACAATTTCATAAAATAATAGTAGAAAATTGCACAAAATTACTTACAGTGGATGCTCCTGATTGAAATGTGTCCAAGATCAACATGATCCCATGCATTGATCATTAGTGAAAGAACGATTAAAAAAATTCCTGTTAGGGGGCAACAATGGCTAAACAAAAAAGGCTACCTTGGTTCCAAATGCTGTAACTTTTTTATTTATTTATGTGATCACCACAAATCAGCTCTAGATACAGCTCACATATAGAGGAATATCCACAAAAAGAACTATCCTCCTACCTTATTTCCTTCCTGAGTTATTGCATGTCAAATAAGAAAGATATGTAAAATTTCCCTTGAAAAAAACTATTTTTTGTATTTTATCAGCAGTTCCTCAGCATGAGAACGTCCAAATTTAGTTATTATTATTGTATATTTTTTTAAAGGTACATTTTTTTATTTAAAACAATACCAACCTTTTGACTCTCCTTGCTAGAGATTTGGAGTTATGAGTCATTCATTTGGTGCATGTCAATTTTTTAATGCCTACGTTTCCAAATGCTGTAACTTTTGATGTCTTTATGTTATCACCACAAAATTGATCCAGATACAGCTCACATATAGAGGAACATCACCAAAATATAATGATCCCCTACCTTATTTCCTTCATGAGATATTGCATGTCAAATTAGACAGATGTGTACATTTTCCCTTTACACACTTTTTTTTTTTTTTTGAGTGGGGATTTGGAGTGAACAGGGCACGTGCGTGCCATTACTTACATCCCAGCTGAAGATAATGAGGAAATTGCATCTCTCCCTTTGCCAAGTGCATTGCAAACAACTAAATAATGGCACACGTGTCCCCTGTTCACTCCAAAATACCCACACCAAGGGGATAGGGATGATTACTTCCATTTGGAATTTGCCCTGTGAACCGTACGGTTCGGTATGCGTACCGTTACACATACCGTTACACCCCTAATATATACAGTGCAGTGCAGCAATTTAAATGTTTAGCGACTTTACATTACAGTTTAAAAAGGATGAAGTGTATAATAACTGGTTGTGTAACATATAAAAAGTGAATGTTCACTTACCAGTGAAGTATATTCTGGTATCATTACTGTATTGTGATGAACGCTGGGGATTTCTTTTCTGGTGTTTGGGTTTGGCCCCGCCTATATGAACCTTTTTGGCAGCATATTCTCATCCCATTGACTGAAGGTATGATAAATGATAATTGAACTCACCTGGAGGATATTTAAGAGAGAACAGGTGAGAGGAGACGGTTTTGGTACAGGACTGAATTCAACACTGCACATAATAGGGAAACATCCAACAGGTCTGTGTGATTGGTGTGGAGTCAAAGAAACTGTAGAACATGTCATTATTCAGTGTAAAGGATATATGATGGAAAGAAGTAAGCTAATCGTTGAACTTCAAAAGAAAGGAGAGCAGCAAGTAACATTAAAAGAGATTTTGAATCCAGTAGGAGGGGAGAGTATGTTAATAAAGTTTCTAAAAACAACTCAGTTAATTAAGAGAATATAGATTATTATTATTATTATTATTATTATTGTAATTCCTTTTCTCTGGGCTGGGAGGAACTTGGGCTGTAGATGGAGGAGCTGAAC
Source organism: Gymnocypris eckloni scoliostomus (assembly GCA_027564155.1). Taxonomy (NCBI): domain Eukaryota; kingdom Metazoa; phylum Chordata; class Actinopteri; order Cypriniformes; family Cyprinidae; genus Gymnocypris; species Gymnocypris eckloni. The sequence continues at coordinate 30,137,558 of CM050418.1, forward strand.
ACGCAGCAACATCGAAAGCTTAAGTTCTGATAGGTCTGGGGAAAGGGAAATCAAGTCTCTGATCCATTGCTTCAGTAGATGGCGGTAATGCTCAATATGTGATTGCGAGCCGCCAATAAAAATCGAAGAAGAAGAAGAAGAGACGGTTTTGGCAGAGGAACGTGTCTGGTTTTGCACGCTCAGGGGAAAAGGATGATGCTTTGTGTTGCTCGAGACCATTAGGGTTTGTCCGGCAATGAAGATTGCTAGATAGATCGAATTGATGTAGTTAGATAATGGTGGGGATGGTTTAGGAGCGCTGGCCATATGTCCCAGGAGCATTTAAAAGAGACTGTTGTTGCAGGAGAGAGGAAACAGGAGTTGCCGCTTTAAGACAGCTATTACGGGAGTTGTAATCAAAAGTGAGACGCATTATGTGTAGAGTAGTTCAGTGAAAAATGTGCTGGAGTGACGGGTTCTCACTGTAGCCGTGCAGTTAAAATAGAGAAAGAGAGTTGTATTCTGTTTTATTTTGTCCACCCGGGAGAAAAAGATGGAACTGCAACCATCTCACAGAGACGTCCAGGTCGTCCACGGAAGTTAACACCTCGTCAGGAGCGTCTTCTGATGAGAAGGGTTGAAGAAAATCGACATGCAAGTTCACTGCAGTTATCTAAAGAAGTAGAAAGCCAAACTGGGGTGACTATTTCCCGTGACACAATACGGCGTACACTGCAGAAGCAGACAAAGCAGAACTATTTCAATTTCATTTTCAAGACACAGATCTAAAACAGCTTAATTTTATGGATATTGAACAACCTCAAGACTCAACCCAAACACATTTTATTAGATTACATGAAACATGAATAAAATGTGAGTTAATACAATCAGACAACCAGTGAAAGAATGAATAAATGAAAATTAAGAAAAACAGCCAAAATCATGAATTGACAATGATTAATGCTTGACAATGACTTATTTTTTTAGCTTAATTTCTCATAACATTTGTTCCAAATATAATTGATCAGTATAGCTTCACTTTAATTTTGTGTCACAGTGCAGTTCAACATAAAGAGATTAGAGGATATATTTGCAGCAATCTTTCTTTAATAATTGAAAACAAAATGCTCAGGGGTATAGGCAAAAGGCTAAAGAGTCAAGTCAATTCAAGTCACCTTTATTTATATAGCGCTTTTAACAATACAAATTGTGCCAAAGCAACTGCACAATATCAAAATAGGAAAATAGTGCATCACTAATGTAAAATGAAAAGATTAAATGCCCATTTTTCAGTTGAAGGCATTTCATGTCAGGGTGGGTGGAAGGGAAGAGAGCGAGGACCCAATTGCAGGAGGTAAAAGGGCTTTTTTATAACAATAATAAACAAAACAAACAAAAACAACCCCGTAGGGGAAAAACAAACTGGCAAGCAGGACAAGGCTGGACACAAGACGTACGACGACCCAACATATGGCAACAAACCCACACGGAACTGCAAACACAAGGGGATTATCAAGGGAGCAAATGAGGAGGGTAACGAGGGAGAGCAGCTGGGGAAAATTAATCAATAAACAGATAACAAGATAGGTGGGGTCAAGACAAATTGACATGAGAGCACATGGCACACAGAAAACTAGGACAGAATCCACATGCTCACACAAAACAAAAACACAAGCACATGGCCGGCAAACAATTCACCAGCCATGAGCAAAACAGGACATGAACACGCAGCTAATGAGAAAACTCATAAGCTACGTGTTCACACAAGACATGACAACATGAAAGCACACAACCAAAAAAAACAGCTGCGTGCCACACATCACAAGATATAACATGAACGCACGCAGCTGATAGAAACATGAACTGCGTGCAACACAACAAAACACGCGTGGACAGGGTGTGCGGTGCCGGCGAACTCGAGACCGCGCACTCACACAATGATAGAAACCGGAGTGCGAGTCCGAACCCGACACGAAACCGAAACTCAAGACATGAGTGCGGGATCCGAACACCACGCCCAACACGAAACAAGGTACAGATGAGAGAGCGCACACTCGAAGCTGCGGCGCTCACATGAAACCCGGACATGACGGGAGTATCAGGGCTCTGTCACAAAACCATGAATAACACTAGACCGAAGTGACAGAACCCTGACATTTCATTATTGAATTCAGTGATGGCATAATCCAGCTCAGTTCAGTTTAAATAGTATCCATGCAATCAAGTCGGTGATATTGTTGGAAATGAAGTGTCCCCAACTAAGCAAGCCAGAGGCGACAACGGCAAGGAACCAAAACTCCATTGGTGACAAAACTGAGAAAAAAACTTTTGGAGAAACCAGGTTCAGTCAGGGGGCCATTTCTACTCCGGCCAGACGAACCATTAGTTTGTTCCAACTGCAGCAAAGTCAGATTGTCAGGGCTCAACTGTCAGGGCTCAACTGGTTCCAGTGATCTTTTACCGATGGCTGTCTAGGTGACGAGGTCCTCACTGGGGATCTGTCTCTGGGGCTCATCTAGGTGTCCTGGTCTCCGCTAACGTTGAGAGCTGTAGAGGTCATCTCTAGGTGCTGATCCACCATCTGATCTGGATATGGACTGGATCTGTTGACTGCAGTGATCATCTGGGCTGGATAAGGACCGGATCGGGTGGCTACGGCGACCTCGGAATAAGAAAGAAAAAGACTAATATTAGCGTAGATGCCAATCTTCTTACGATATAACAAGTACATCATGTTTTATGGGAAGTGTTCCCGGTTCCGGTTGACCTAATTAATGCAGCCTAATTATTCTTTAACGGATTTGAATATAAGAAGTGTATAAGTGTGTTAAGTGTATGCCAGGTTAAAGAGATAAATCTTTAATCTAGATTTAAACTGACAGAGTGTGCCTGCCTTCCAAACAGTGTTAGGCAGATATTTCCAGAGTTTGGGCACTAAATAGGAAAAGGATCTGTCGCCGGCAGTTGATTTTGATATTCTAGGTATTATCAAATGGCCAGAGTTTTGAGATCGTAGCGGACGTGGAGGACTATAATGCGATAAGAGCTTGCTCAAGTACTGATGAGCTAAGCCATTCAGGGCTTTATAAGTAATTAACAAGATTTTAAAATCTATACAATGTTTAATGGGGATCCAGTGCAGTGTTGACAAAACTGGGCTAAAGAGCAGAAAACCATGCTATAAAGCAATAAGAAAAGACTAATAACAACTGAAACTGAGGGCTGTAAATATGCAGAATAATCTAGCAACTAAAAATATAGGTGATAAAATGAGCAACCTTAGAAAGAAATGACATCATCAGAAACCAAGGTAACCAAGGAAACAGGAATTAAAAACAGGAAACATGAACCTAAAAACAAAGAGATGAAAAGAGTCCTAAACAGAAATAAAACGATATTATACCTCATCCTGGTAGGAGAACCCTGTTCCACAAGCACCATAGTGGATCTGTGAGGTACACTGGAGGATTATAGGCAGGCAGGGCCCGAAAGAGCACAGAGTTTTAGGAATAGGTGTCCACTGTTAGGGAGGAACCAGTGAACCAGAGCACATACTCAATGTATTGGAGCAGCGAACAAATAGTATTCCCCATTGGCACAGACTGGAGGAGGAGGAGGTGGTCGTTGACCTCGCTTCAGCAAACCTATTGGCAACATTCTAAAAAGACCTCCACGAAATTTTCCAGTGGCTGCCCAACAAGAGTTGGCTTTCATAAGGTTAATTCTTCTGTCACGGTGCAATTCAATGAATAGAGTTTAGATATATTTGCAGCAGGTTATGTTTATGTCTTTATTAAATGAAAACAAAACACTCAGGAGTACAGGCAAAATACTGGAGAACAGAAAACCATGCAATATGCAAATAAAAACTGAAACTGGGGGCTATAAATATAGACTAAACTAGCAACCAAGAAAGAACACCACAAGTGATAAAATTAGCAAGGAAACAAATGACATTACCTAGAAACCAAGGTAAATATGACGAGTGGAGCGGGGCCGAGAGCCTTGGGAACGGAGCGAGGCCGGTGGAGTAAATGATAATGAACGACACCTGCGCCACTCACCAGTCTCGAGTCCCACGGAGGAGCTTCGGAAAGGAACAAAAGGAGGAGTGACGACAGTGGAAGAGGAGAGAGGACCAGGCCTGGATTTTAGTTTGTGTTTTGTGTGCGGCAGTCGTCCGTGAGGGGCTGCCGCTTTTCTTTTGTGTTTTTTATTTTATTATTAAAGTGATTAAATGTTCGCCGGTTCCCGCCTCCTTCTTCCCGTATCTACTAACTGTGTTACAGTAACCAAGAAAAAAAAAACTACAAACAATAAATATATTTAAAAAAAGGGATTGAAAAAGTCCTAAACAGAAATAAAACACGATATTATTCCCTCCTGGTAAGTCACTCCTGGTGCCATAAACAAATCTAACACTCAAGTGAAGGAAGGAGGTGATGATGGCTAATATAGGGTTAGGAAGGCAGGCAAAGACCACTGGGATGAAAATCTGCATGGTGGGGTGCTTGGTTGGTGGGGAAGACATGGAGCTGGAGAGATGCAGACCTGTACCCAGGTCAAATGTGTGAAGATGGAAGACTGAGGTGAAGTCAGTCAAGCTGGAGTACCAGGGGACCAGAGGACCAAGGCGGAGCTGGAGGCTTATAAGACTGAGGCGGAGTTGGTGGGAGCAAGGATGACAGTGGAGCCGGACAACTAGAGAGTCTAGTCATAGCCACAGACCCGGAAGCCCACAATGGAGTCAAGGGATCGACAAACTCAGGGATTCTAGGAGGGAGGATATGACCAGTGGCAGATGAAGAATACCTTGTGGTGTGGGAATTAATTATTGGTGCTCTACGTGGGTGCTCAGTTCAAAACATGTAGCATAGTTCAAAGCATTTTTGTTCAGCAAAGCTGACTCGATGTATCTGAGCTTTGTTAATTATACCATGTTCCCTGATTTAATTGCTCAATACTCTGTTCTCTGTGCTCTCAGTTCTTGGTTTCTTCTCTATTTCCAATAAATGTTCACTAAAGAGATTTTTCGGCATGCATATTAATTAATTTTTAAAACATGTACGTTTTTTTTTTTTTGCTGGTTAAATGCATGGTTTCATAAAATTATGTTTTCCACTGGTTTGGTGACTTGATGAACAGCATGATACACTTCCATGCATCATGTGGTTTAAAGGTTCCATTTATTAACATGAACTAACAATGAACAACTGTATTTTATTAACAAAGACTAATAAAAACTGTAAGAAATGTGAGAAATGAGTTTCACACTTCCCACACCATTCTATTCTCCACAACATTTCCACAAAACTGTCAAGTACTGAAATAAGAAATTTGATAACTATACGTTCTGAAATGAGGAGGCAAAGTTGTCACATGTTTTATGGTTTATATATATATATTTATACAGTGCTCAGCGTAAATTAGTACACCCCCTTTGAAAAGTAAAATTTTAAACAATATCTCAATGAACACAAAAATAATTTCCAAAATGTTGACAAGACTAAGTTTAATATAACATCTGTTTAACTTATAACATGAAAGTAAGGTTAATAATATAACTTAGATTACACATTTTTCAGTTTTACTCAAATTAGGGTGATGCAAAAATGAGTACACCCCACAACAAAAACTACTAAATCTAGTACTTTGTATGGCCTTCATGATTTTTAATGACAGCACCAAGTCTTCTAGGCATGGAATGAACAAGTTGGCGACATTTTGCCAGATCTATCTTTTTCCATTCTTCAAGAATGACCTCTTTTAGAGATTGGATACTGGATGGAGAGTGATGCTCGACTTGTCTCTTCAGAATTTCTCATAGGTGTTCGATTGGGTTCAGATCAGGAGACATACTTGGCCACTGAATCACTTTCACCCTGTTCTTCTTCAGAAATCCAACAGTGGCCTCAGATGTGTGTTTAGGATCATTGTCATGTTGGAAAAGTGCACGACGACCAAGGGCACGGAGTGATGGTAGCATCTTCTCTTTCAGTATAGAGCAGTACATTTGTGAATTCATGATGCCATCAATGAAATGCAGCTCCCCGACACCAGCAGCACTCATGCAGCCCCACATAAGGACACTGCCACCACCATGTTTCACTGTAGGCACCATGCATTTTTCTTTGTATTCCTCACCTTTGCGACACCATACAGTTTTGAAGCCATCAGTTCCAAAAACATTTATCTTGGTCTCATCACTCCAGAGTATAGAGTCCCAGTAGTCCTCATCTTTGTCAGCATGAGCCCTGGCAAACTCTAGGCGGGCTTTTTTGTGCCTGGGCTTTAGGAGAGGCTTCTTTCGTGGATGGCACCCATGCATGCCATTCCTCTGCAGTGTACGCCGTATTGTGTCACGGGAAATAGTCACCCCAGTTTGGCTTTCTACTTCTTTAGATAACTGCAGTGAACTTGCATGTCGATTTTCTTCAACCCTTCTCATCAGAAGACGCTCCTGACGAGGTGTTAACTTCTGTGGACGACCTGGACGTCTCTGTGAGATGGTTGCAGTTCCATCTTTTTTAAATGTTTGTACCACGTTTGCTACAGTATTCTGACTGATAAGTAAAACTTTGCTGATCTTCTTGTAGCCTTCACCTTTCTTGTGTAAATACATTTTTTGTTTTGTAGATTTGTTTATGGCACCAGGAGTGACTTACCAGGAGGGAATAATATCGTGTTTTATTTCTGTTTAGGACTTTTTCCATCCCTTTTTTAATATATTTATTGTTTGTAGTTTCTTTTTTCTTGGTTACTGTAACACAGTTAGTAGATACGGGAAGAAGGAGGCGGGAACCGGCGAACATTTAATCACTTTAATAATAAAATAAAAAACACAAAAGAAAAGCGGCAGCCCCTCACGGACGACTGCCGCACACAAAACACAAACTAAAATCCAGGCCTGGTCCTCTCTCCTCTTCCACTGTCGTCACTCCTCCTTTTGTTCCTTCCGAAGCTCCTCCGTGGGACTCGAGACTGGTGAGTGGCGCAGGTGTCGTTCATTATCATTTACTCCACCGGCCTCGCTCCGTTCCCAAGGCTCTCGGCCCCGCTCCACTCGTCATAGTTACCTTGGTTTCTAGGTAATGTCATTTGTTTCCTTGCTAATTTTATCACTTGTGGTGTTCTTTCTTGGTTGCTAGTTTAGTCTATATTTATAGCCCCCAGTTTCAGTTTTTATTTGCATATTGCATGGTTTTCTGTTCTCCAGTATTTTGCCTGAGTGTTTTGTTTTCATTTAATAAAGACGTAAACATAACCTGCTGTAAATATATCTAAACTCTATTCATTGAATTGCACCGTGACATAAGAATTAACCTTATGAAAGCCAACTCTTGTTGGGCAGCCACTGGAGAATTTCGTGGAGGTCTTTTTAGAATGTTGCCAATAGGTTTGCTGAAGCGAGGTCAACGACCACCTCCTCCTCCTCCAGTCTGTGCCAATGGGGAATACTATTTGCTCGCTGCTCCAATACATTGAGTATGTGCTCTGGTTCACTGGTTCCTCCCTAACAGTGGACACCTATTCCTAAAACTCTGTGCTCTTTCGGGCCCTGCCTGCCTATAATCCTCCAGTGTACCTCACAGATCCACTATGGTGCTTGTGGAACAGGGTTCTCCTACCAGGATGAGGTATAATATCGTTTTATTTCTGTTTAGGACTCTTTTCATCTCTTTGTTTTTAGGTTCATGTTTCCTGTTTTTAATTCATGTTTCCTTGGTTACCATGGTTTCTGATGATGTCATTTCTTTCTAAGGTTGCTCATTTTATCACCTATATTTTTAGTTGCTAGATTATTCTGCATATTTACAGCCCTCTGTTTCAGTTGATATTAGTCTTTTCTTATTGCTTTATAGCATGGTTTTCTGCTCTTTAGCCCAGTTTTGTCAACACTGCACTGGCTCCCTATTAAACATTGTATAGATTTTAAAATCTTGTTAATTACTTATAAAGCCCTGAATGGCTTAGCTCCTCAGTACTTGAGCAAGCTCTTATTGCATTATAGTCCTCCACGTCCGCTACGATCTCAAAACTCTGGCCATTTGATAATACCTAGAATATCAAAATCAACTGCCGGCGACAGATCCTTTTCCTATTTAGTGCCCAAACTCTGGAAATATCTGCCTAACACTGTTTGGAAGGCAGGCACACTCTGTCAGTTTAAATCTAGATTAAAGACTTATCTCTTTAACCTGGCATACACTTAACACACTAATATGCTTCTTATATTCAAATCCGTTAAAGAATAATTAGGCTGCATTAATTAGGTCAACCGGAACCGGGAACACTTCCCATAAAACATGATGTACTTGTTATATCGTAAGAAGATTGCATATGTATAATCTGTTGCACCTTTGCACAACTATCTGCTGCTCAACCAATCTGCTGTTAATTTATAATCTGTTGCACCTTCACATTATTACTATGTATAGACTACATAATGTATAGATAGTGTACATAATGTAGATGTGCACATACGGTATATAATGTGTAGTTGATAATTAAGTATGTCTTTATAGTACACTATGTGTACTGAGTATATGTATGTGTATTTTGCACATTGTCTTCTGTACAGTCTGTAAATATGTACTGTCCATATGTAAATTATTTTTTTTTTTTTTTTTTGCACTGTCTGGAGCACGCTCATAAGAATTTCACTCACCAAGGCACTTGTGCTGTGGTGATGTGACAATAAAAGTGATTTGATTTGATTTGATTGGCATCTACGCTAATTAGTCTTTTTCTTTCTTATTCCGAGGTCGCCGTAGCCACCCGATCCGGTCCTTATCCAGCCCAGATGATCACTGCAGTCAACAGATCCAGTCCATATCCAGATCAGATGGTGGATCAGCACCTAGAGATGACCTCTACAGCTCTCAACGTTAACGGAGACCAGGACACCTAAATGAGCCCCAGAGAGAGATCCCCAGTGAGGACCTCGTCACCTAGACAGCCATCGGTAAAAGATCACTGGAACCAGTTGAGCCCTGACAGTTGAGCCCTGA